>CM032625.1:31545863-31781177 GCA_019097785.1 Fraxinus excelsior | reverse complement strand
AATAGTAAAATAGATGATGATTGATCAATCAGATTGAACGCACCAGTCAATAAAACTTTTAATGAACGTACAATCGACCCACTCATATGTAGTTGCGTGTAACCATTGTGACCCCATCTATCGCCTTCAATCTAATAGTAAAAATAATGGAGGATGCCAGGTATGAAAATTGGAAAATGATTGTTAATGTTTCTCTTTCTTAAAATTTGATGTTTAATATGAAAAATAAATAAATAAAATTGTGTTTATTTGTTTGCACATATTTTTAAAGTGCATGTTTTAATATGGACGTGAAAATACATGCCATTTTTTCGTTAGTTTTAACATCCATGAAATTTTATTACATTTGTTAGCTTGCTATGATAGAGTGGCCATGGTTAGAATAAAATCAAAGTTGAATAACATGATTGCTCTAAATTAAAGATTAGTGACCCGATTGCACATTTGTGTAAAGTTCAATGACCACCAATGCATTTAATGTGGAAAAATGGTTCACGGATCATTCATGTGGAGCTATTCGACTCACAAGATAATAAAATGGATTGAACTTTGGAGGGAATAATTTGAAGTTGAAGTTCAAACGTTTAACTTCCCTCTACCTCCATCAACCTTCTACAAAAACCTCCTTCAACATGTCTTGCACAAAAACAAGGAAATGAAATTTGTGTGTGAAAATGCACTAAAATTGGAAATGCCCTAAATTCCTAATTTTTACTAAAAAAATAAAAACTCATGAATCATGACATTTAGATTGTGGATAATGATTTTCCTTCCATTGTGATCCAAATTGAAACCAAAGGAGTGGAATAAAATGAAGATTTTAGAATATGGAACAACATGGTGATTCAATCTTAAATATCTTGAAAATTCATCATTTTTAAGTAAAGATTGTTGAACCAAAATTTATGGTCTAGCATGTTGTAGATTATTTCATTAGTATCAAAGCATAAGGTTGAATTTCTTGCACTATTTTCTCATGTCTAAGAATGCTTTTACAAGATTCAATTGTGTTTGTGGGTCTTGTATGTTTAAGTATGCAACCTTATGTGGTCTTTATGATATCTCCTAGATACATATCTAAAATTAAATTTTAGATTTTTGTATCTCATATGCAGTGTAGTTCATCAGCAAAATTTCATCAATTTTCGTTGCATTTAGAAGAAAAATGGAACTTAGTTGATGTTATACCTATTGATTACGTAGCATGCACATGACGGAGGGGGTCCCACATTGGCCAACTCGGTATTGATTAATCAATTAGATTGGGCCTATTAACTTATGCAATCTTATATTGGGCTTGGACTTGGGCCAGTTTCACTAAACCCACTTGACCCATATATGTGTGTGTGTGTGTGTGTGTATATATATATATAAGTTTGATTATGTTTTCTAACCTTAGTCAAATCCACTTTCTCGTCTTGACACTCATTTTTCTTTCATCTTGTAGTTGAATTAATCGTCGGAGTGCAAACATCCGCCGAACCATTTCTCAACTTGTGACATTTGCCTTCATATGGAGTGTCTAGAGTGACAAATGATGTCCAAGTAGAGGGCATGTAGTCGGAATTCTATTGGAGCATATTTTGAGGTCACGGTTGATTTTGCAAGAACTTTAAAAACTTACCACTTCATGTTTGTTAACCTTTGTATAGTAAGATTGGTATGGTTAAAAAGGCTTTTCCATGAGCTGTTCAACAATATAAAGAATTCTAAATTCAAACTTAAAATGAAGAATTTGTAAGGTTTTGAAGTTTAGGCCGAATTTGATGAATTTGCGGAAAAAATCAGGAAAAATGAACAATATGAAGAAAAATTCAAACGCAAAATAAAGAAGTTGTAAGGTTTTGAAGTTTAGGTCGAATTTGATGAATTTGCGAAAAAAAAAAAAAAAAAAAAAATCTGGAAAAATGAAGACAATGAATAGTGAATAGTACGTACCCTTCACTTTGTGTCCATCGTGTTGTTGTCTCAAATATTGTGAAATCTGACCACACCATTAAACTCATTACATAGAAATTAGAGGTACAAAGGAAAAAATTTAATGGAAAATCGCCTATAAGACAGGTCACAGGTGCATGGAGCGAAAATGATTTAAATAAAAAAAAAAATTGTTCCCGATGCGGGTGGACCTCGATTGCAATTTTAAAAAGTACATTTTGGTTCCTATAATATTATTGATTTGTTTAATATTCGCAACATATTTATAATTACGTGAAAATTATAAAATCTGATAATTTTATATTAAATGCAAAATATTTGTTTAGGGATTTCATTACCTAGTAGGAGTTTTGAATGATGCTCCGGTAATTGATTATGAGGTCTTATACATGAAGAAATGTATTTTAGACTTATTCTTGTGCATATGAATTTTTGAGAGCTTCCTACATTGAGCATGGTGTATCTAAGCCAACATCGAGTCCAAGAGCTTCTTTTGAGAGAGTGCGTATGTCCACCCACGAAGAAGGTGATCAGACTTGCGCCAGGCTGAAATTTTTTTGCATCTGTGCCTGAGTCTTTTGTGATGAGATATTCGATAAGTTCTTTACTTTCTGCTAAAGCCGATGCTTGTTCACGCCACAAAGGATAGTTGGGTGGGTGAATCTGAGGGTAATGAAATTTCCAAGCTGTCTATAAATTCAACTAGTTATCTTGCCTTCTGGTACAATTTCACCATTTCTCATATAAATCAATGCACCCTAACACCATTTTTGTGTTTGAGCATGTCTTTCTTTCAAAGTTAGAAGCTGATAGCAGATAGATTTACAGAAGAAATCTGTCTTCAATATATACTATTTTTCCATTGTTTGAACATAAAAGTTTTTGTTTATATTACAAATGGAAAGATAAACAAAGAAATGTTAACATAATGGCATGGGGAAAACACATAGTATTCATCGTCCTTCAAACATTGTAGTAATACTGACATTGTTGGAAGAGCCCCTCGTATTCGTATGGCTTTGGGAAGAAGAAAAAGAACGAATCAAGTTTTGCATAAATGCAGGTTGCTCTGGAAATGGCAGATCTACAATTTCACCACAAAGCATCGACAGAACAGTTGATATATTCGGTCTTTTAAAAGGGAATTCTTGAACACACAATAATCCAATATGTATGCATCTCAAAATCTCGTCCAAGAAACTTGGACTTGATATTCTTCCATCTATCAAAGCCACTGCTTTGTCTTCATTCCATAAGTTCCATGCCTGAAAAAGATTAGGAGAAATTTTCATGATGGACAATGGTATCACTGAAGAGTTTCATATCATTTGTAGTTTACTTACGTATCCTAGAAGGCTCAAAGAAGAGTCGTCGTTGTAGAAGCTCGTGTTCCTTGTCCCACTTATGATTTCTAACACCAGTACTCCAAAACTAAATACATCAGATTTTTCTGAAAATTTTCCTCCCATTGCATATTCAGGGGCCATGTATCCACTGCAACATCACATCAATTCAACAAATCATCCAATGTGAGTTAAGGCCATGTCACTCGCAATAAGAATAACCATCTAAAACCATTTAAAATTTACTTACTATGTTCCCACAACTCTTCTGGTGTTGGCTTGATCTTGGTTGCCTCCAAATATTCTGGCCATTCCAAAATCTGAAATCTTCGGATTCCAGTGCTCATCGAGCAAAATGTTGCTTGGTTTGAGGTCGCGATGGACTATTTTCAATCTAGAATCCCTGTGAAGATAACGGAGGCCTCGACCAATACCTTCAATAATATTGAAACGTTTCGTCCAATCTAGAATCTCTTGTGATCTATCTGTACAAATAAAATCCCGATGCGAAAAGACTTAATTATAAGTAACATAACTAACACACTGATTTGATTAATTGAGGTAAATAGAGTCAACTGACCAAAGAGAAATAAATCCAAGCTTCTATTTGTCATATATTCGTAGATCAGCATCTTTTCTCCTTTCTCAACACAGCATCCCAGTAAGCTAACAAGATTACGGTGTTGTAGTTTGGAAATGACAACAACTTCATTCATAAATTCTTGCTGCCCTTGTCCAGATGCTCTCGAAAGCCTCTTGACTGCAATATCTTTTCCATTTCCCAACTTTCCCTATATACGTAAGCAAGAAATTTCACCTTAAACTAAAACGCACATGAGATGAAATCAATATTAAGGATGAATATTACCTTGTAAACAGGACCAAACCCGCCCTTCCCAAGTAGATTAGTCACATCGAATTGAAAAGTTGCAGTTTCCAGTATCTCGAAGCTGAATAATGGCAACTCGTCGAGACTAGCTTCATCAATATCATCTCTAAGAACAACGCCACTTGAACCTGATATATATGCTTTCCCTACTTCATATGTTAGTATTCTGCCTTTTCGTTTGGCCCCTGATTAACAAGACAACGGATTTTATCTTTAACCGATAGCTCTATATTTATGTTCTAACAAGAATTCAGATTAATAGTACCTTTTCGCTTAGCCATCCACCGCCAAGCAAAAAATATGCCTATAAACACGATAACTAATCCAACCGTTATTGGAACAATGACAATCACCCTTATGTCTGTCTTCTTATCTGAATTACAACAAAATCAAATGAAATCAAATCTATACATATGTGATAATAATTTCATCATTCTGTTCATATTGATAAAATGTAAAGGAAATAAATTAATGGGTGAGTGTAACTGATAAGTAACTAGTTAAGGATGAGAAGTACCAAGCTCCAAATATGCCACTCGAACCTGAAGAACCGAGCCACCAACGGGGAATACTCGGACATCGATCAAGCTTCTGTTCCAGAACATACAACCAATCCCGGGGTCATGTGAATAGGCTAGACAGGAACAATTCCTCAAGCACAAACCTTCACATTCTTCTGCTTCTAGACCAGTCGACACATCCATAAAGTCTGGAACTTTCACGTTCGTTATCTTCCAAAATACATCTTCTTTGTTTTTATCACTTGAATTATTATTTCTATCACACTGCAACAATGTCTTCCTCACACATCCACCACTCCAGTTCCCTTTATCCCATTCCTCCTTGTCCTTGGGTTCGTATCCTTTCAAGCAACTACACATGGGTGAATTTCGTAGATTACAGTTTCCAAATGGCCCACACTTACCATAAACATCACAAACATCTATAGGAGTTATCCATGTAACATTCCAAACCCTTCTGTTAACATCCCACATTGTTTGAACAAAACTTCCATTTGGTTTCAGAATTATCTTCATTAAGATTTTACCGTAGTAATCTCGCATAAACGAGACAGTACCATCATCAAACTTGGTTACACTGTATCCATCAAGGTAAACCGCATACATGTCTGTGACTCCGGTAAGAATCTGACCGTTCCATGGACCACTTCGCCAGTGTGGACGACTCCCATTCCATATGAATATCTGTGGAATGTTTAAAGCTTGTAAACCAGCTGTAAAACTTCCATAATCTGGATCCTGTGGGGTTTTCCATGAAGTTAACAAAACTCTCTCCCCTGTTCTTGGGTTGTCATTTAATTTAAGTTTTGGCATAAAAGCATCAGTAGGATGCCCAAAACTCTCCCATACATTTCTCCCATTGGAATTGTCTATCAAAACAAGATTTCCATTATCCAAAAGCTGAGCAGTTGTATTCATTGGAGAATTTGTAACATTTGACGACCAAAAAATCTCATTTTTTCCATTAAGAAGTAGAACATCACCATCCTCAGATATGGTTACAATCCCAGTAGAGTCGTTGAGAGGCTTATCTCTATTGGCTACCCATATTATAGATATTGCAGAAACATTATTCCATATCCCCAAATAGCGGTTAGTAGTATTTTCTGGGCTGAAGAATCCTAATCTATAAACCTTGCCACTGGATACTATTGTGTCACCGTCTTTGAGAACTGAACTGGCTAAGATATTATCTGATTCAATGCAAAATCCTGAACTCAAAAGGAAGAATGTTATGAAAAGGGATTGAAGAAAAAGCTTCAGCATTGTGTGATACATACTTGTTTCCTGAGAGAATCTCAATCTCTAACTGAGCAAAGAATTGAGAGATAATTAATTGAACTATGCTAGGTTTACATTCGATGACATCTTGCTTTACGTGTGAATTAAAAATCGTCCAACCGGTGGATGCGGCACAACATAAAAAATGATATAAAATGAGAAATGTGGCATCATTGTAATTGACTTTTTTAATTAATGTTTGAGAAAATTGCAGTAGTGATCCCTAACATTTTTAATTTTTGCAGACTTTATATTAACCTTTATTTTGTGACAATGAAGATCTCTAACCTTTCATAAATATGTAGATGAAGTTCATTTTGGACGAAAACTGTCCACTTTTTCCTTAGCTGACCAAAAAATTAAACATTTGATCAATTTTGGCCAAATTAAAAAGAACAAAATTGTATTTTACATTTTTCTCACATTAAATAAGTTATTTAATTAAACTAAAAACCAAAAAAATAAATATAAATATATAAACCCCCAAATCAAAACATCTTCTCTTCTTCTTCTTCAACGAGACACTACCACCTAGCATCACCTTTGAGCACTATCACCATCGCCACCACAATTCCATCTCCCACCACTCCCACTGCCAATGGGCACCGTCACCGCCATCGTAACAAAAATCTTTGTCTTAAAAAACCATAATAGAACGCCACCATAACACAAAAATTGTTGAAATCAACAAACCCGACAAATAAATCGATCCATTTGCCTTCGATTGAAAGCACAATCCCAATAATGGTATAAAAGAAACTTTATAGAATATTGAACCCAACCGCTCAATTTCACAGAAAAACCCAAACTCAACAGCATTGCCCATTTCTCATTTTCTATGCACACCAAGAAACTTATGGATTAACTCCAAAATTCATCAAACGTGGTGGTTTATTATTCGAAAACTCTGCAAATGGAACTTGAGTAATTCACTATGAAATCTAGTTGATTGATTTTTCCATTTTTGGTCAATCAACGGAAAAGTAGACGATTTCCATCGAAATGGACTCCGATTGCATATTTATGAAATATTAGGAGCCTTCATTGATACGAAAATGAAGGTTACGACGAAGCCTATAAAAATTGGAAAAGGTTAGCGTACTGGTGCTACAATTTTTCCTTATTCTTTGGGGCCAAGTTGATTCTAATCATGCCAGCCGTCAGATCTGAATTCTAGTTTGTAATTTGTAATTATGTAGTCCAGTCACCAGTCTTGTCCTTGATTCAGATTGTACAACTTGTTCACGTGTCCAACTTGCTCTAGTCTATTTTAAAACAATAGAGTTAGTTATGTCAATATTATTATTATTATTATTATTATCAGACCATACTAATTGATAGTATGGTCTGATACCATTGGCGCAGCTGAAGTTGATGTTTATCCCCGTTTGCCTTTCGTTCTTTAAAATTATATATATATATATATATATATATACTAGGTTTAAGCAACGTGCAATGCACGTTTACTTAGTTATATATAATTTTTTTGGTTCATTAAATAATTAATGATGTAATCTTTATGTAATTGATAAATAATTACACATTGTGATATATTAATTTTAATTTGAATAGTGTTAAATTCTAAATTAAAATGTATAAGTTTGTGTTTCGTACTATTATATTATATTAAATTTTGTATTTAATCATGAACTTTTTATACATAATAAAATAATAGATAATATTATAATACAAAACTAAATAAATAAATATTTTTTCTTCATTGAGTTCAATGTACTTTACCAAATAAACTATTAGCATTTTTAAATTGATAATATTCACATCCATTTTGTTTTTTAGTTTCATTTTTTCCTAGTGACTAAAATGTAGTAGTACAAAGTTTTTTGCATTTTTCATTCATTTATTAATAATGTTCTAAAAGGCGTAATGCGTTGCGAGATGTCGATATTGAGAATCAAGAATCACAAGTTTAGGCGTGTCAATACGAAGAATAAGCATCATAATACGTTTCGTATATTTTAATATTATTTTAATTATTTTTAAGACATTAAATATATTTTTATTTTAAAAAATAGTTTTTTTCTATATTATAAAAAAAATAGATTTTTTACTATATCATAAAATCATCTAATATTTAAAAATAATACTTACTAAACATTTAATATAATACTATAATATTGCCAAATAGTGTTAGGAGAATTTTAATTTTTTTTTATTAATTAAGGAACTAAACATGAGCATTAATCATAGGATTTATACGAAAAGTTTGCGGATTTGATAATTCCGATATCTGAAAATGGAGATGAAGGATTTTGATTCACAATCGAGGATGATTCCGACGTGAAGTTTGTGGGAATTCAATTGGGATCAAACCGAATGCAATAAATACATAAAAATAATTTAAAGTAAATCTATCTTTACTAATTAGATTCATTATATATCCTACAATTAGTCCCAACACTAAAAATTAAAAATAAATATGTTAAAATAGTTTACTTTGTTAAATTAAAATATTTTAAACTTATAGAAAATAATATCTAACATTAATATATTAATAATCAAGTGCAATTTAAATTAAATTTGAAAATTAAATAAATGAAAGAATGAAAGTGAATATTACAATTTAATTAGTTGTAATTAAAAATCAAATTAGTCAATTAGACATACATTTTAAAATGATTTTGATGAGCATTTTAACATTTTTTTTTGTCACTATCTCACATTGGAAATTTATAAAACTATTGGAGTTAAGAGTATATATAAAATGCACAATCCCACATTGGAAGTTTATGAAACCTTTGGGGAGAAGTGTATCTATAAAATGAGCATGACATCCAATACTTCTACAAGGGCTTTAGAATTGTAAATTTTGAAGCCCAATTATGGAGTTAAAAGATTTTTAAATTAAAAAAATTCCGTTAGTTTTTCCGTTAAACCAACAAATTCCGTTAGATAGACACTTTTTATATATAGAAAGATATATATATATATATATATATATATATATATATATATATATATATATTATTTTCTATCACTCATTCACATGGAGCCTGTTTGGATTTTATTTATTTTTTTTGTCCAAAATACATTTTGAAATAGTATCTTAATGAAAAATGCGTGATTAAAAAATTTTGAATTTACGTTTAATACTATAATATTGAAAAATATGTGATTGAAAATAAAAGAGAGAGATGTATTTTAAAAATAATAAGGATCAAACAATGGCGCAATAATAATTCTATACGTAAATCCAAAATTTTTAATATTTTTTAATCGCACACTTGAATTTTATTTGGTTTTGACTTTTGTCATCTTAATTAATTAACACTCACGAGCTTACAATGAATTTTTTACAAAATTTTATATTGTGGTCTATCTTCTCGTTGCTTGAGTTGGTAGCCAATGAGGGGCTCATTAAAACGCCCTTTCCTTAGTGCTTGTGTTCTCTTTATAGTATGGACTATCTCATTGAAGAATGTCCATAATGTGAAACGCAAGACCATGGGATTGGGTCTGGATAATATCTTCAATGTTCCGAAGAGATAACTAGATAGATAATGAGTTAAAAGAGTTAGATCGGAAGTAGTGTCGGCACCCTTGGTGTCACGGACCGCAACTTTACTTAAACTCTGTGACCCTATCGCAACCGCAGTTTGCCCAACTTCGATCGCACATTGTAAATATTTTATTTCAATTGTAAAATAGTTAGAAATTGGAAACGTTTAGTATGATTCTAGAGACTTTAAACATCTACTCCCGTCACTTGAATTTTTGTTCTGAATGCCATTATGGGGGATATCAGCCTTTCAAACATTTTCAAGTTTTCTAATGTTCGCCCCATACACTAGCCATTGTAATTTTATGCTTTCAATTTATTGTAATTTCTAGCTTTAAAGCAATCGATGATCGAGTTATGTTCAAAGTGTTTCAATTTCACGTTGGAAGCTTTCTTTAAATTGTAATCAAATTGTCTTTCGTCCCGAAACGACCAAAGGAAGGCGGAAGATAGTCTAGCAGAGCAGACTACTGCCGCACGATGTTCATTTCTGTATCAAGAAGAAAGGTAACTCGTGAAACTTGGGATTGGTTTGATTAATAGTCAACAAGTGCAACGAGGAGCTCGAGAGTAGTGATAACAAGCAAGCTAGCCCCCAATCCCAGCCTAGCTACCATAGCTATCGAAACAAGGGGGCTTAAGACCCTTGATTATTTAACTTCGAACTCTACATGCAGACATATGTATAGATCGCTAATGATAAGGCCACTCGTAGTTTGAGCATTACTTACATGGGTAACTCTTTCCCCTACTAACGACAAAATACAAACTTCCTATTAAGAGACAGAGGTACAGATGTGACATTTTATACGTTTTTTACAACCAGCGAAATTTATAGAATTTAACATTATTTTAATATTTTCCATAACTTGTACATTTATGATCCATGATCTTTACAATAATTCAAAATAACGTGAGGAATTTGCTGTTATGTTTTATACACCTCTTTTTTTCTACTGATTTTAAGAAACTTGTTGCCCTACACTTGTAGAAATGGCAAGTAAAAACTAGACAAAATCTTGGAAAAACTGTGATTTCCTTCGTGATTGTTATGAACATAATTACCTAGATAGTTACAACTGAAAAGATGGACTAGTTTACAAAATTCTCTCTTATTACCGCCCCTCGAGCACAGTAAGAGTGACTTTGTTAGCAGATTCTGAAGTTTTTCTGGAAGTGTGAGACCTATTCCACTTGTCTGTAAATCCTGGATTCTCCGGCACCGGCAGGTCAAATATTTCACTACTAAGCATTGACAGAACAGTCGATATGGAGGGTCTATCTACGGGAAGTTCTTGAACACACAACAGTCCAATGTGTATGCATCTCATAATATCTGCCAATGAGCTTGGACTTGATATTCTCCGATCAATCAAATCCAGAACATCGCCTTCGTTCCATATTTTCCATGACTTGAAAAGATTAAGAAGAATTTCATTGGAATCAGAAAGGAACATATTATAATGGACAACTTTACAAGTAAGAAAAGTTTACTTACATGTCCTAAAAGGCTAAAAGACATGTCATCATCGTAGAAGGTCGAGTTCCTTCTCCCACTTACAATCTCCAATACTAAAACACCAAAACTGAAAACATCCGACTTTTCTGAAAATCTGCCACCTATTGCATATTCGGGAGCCATGTATCCGCTGTAACATGATCGTATCACTAAACAGCACTAGTATTGACTATCCACAAACTAAAAATGGACGAAATTAACAAATACTTACTACGTTCCTACGACTCTTCCCGTGTTGGCTTGATCTTGGTTTCCTCCGAATATTCTGGCCATTCCAAAATCTGAAATCTTTGGATTCCAATATTCATCAAGCAATATGTTACTTGGCTTCATATCTCTGTGAATTATTCTCAATCGAGAATCCCTGTGAAGATAGAGGAGACCTCGGCCAATGCCTTCAATAATACTGAAACGTTTCCTCCAATCAAGAATGTTACGAGAACAATCTGCATAAATGATCTGATCGTGAGTATATCGAGTTGAAATGGGAATAAATTGGAAAGGTAACATAAAATCAAGTCGAACTAACCAAAGAGAAAGACATCTAGGCTTCCGTTTTGCATGTACTCATAGACGAGTATCTTTTCGCCTTTCTCTACACAACATCCCAGTAGTCTAACAAGGTTGCGGTGTTGGAGTTTAGAAATGACAACCACTTCATTCATAAATTCTTCCGGCCCTTGTCCAGAATCTGTTGAAAGCCTTTTCACTGCAATTTCTTTCCCATTTGCCCATTTTCCCTACAAACAAATAACAATTTCAGTATTTGTAGATTCTATGAATACTAAAACTAGACATTATGCATAAGAACAATACATTACCTTAAAAACAGGACCAAAACCACCCATTCCAAGCTTATTGGCCATGTCAAAATTGTTAGTTGCGTTATCAATCATCTCGAAACTGTATAGTGGTAACTCTTCAATATTAACTTTATCCATGGCACTTCGAAGCATGGTCTCACTTGAATCCAATTGGCCCACTTCACCTCCTCCATACTCTAATGTTACACGATGGCCTAATTTGCAAAGAAAACATATCATCTATAAGAGAGAGGTACTTTGTGCCTAAATAACAATCCAAATGTCTTATACACACCTCTTCGCTTAGACATCCACCGCCAAGATAAAAATATGCAAATGCCCGTGGCAACCAAACTGGCGAATACGCACGCTATGATAATTACTTTCTTGTCTTTCTTTTCATCTGAAACAAAACGAGCATACAAACTAATGACTTGCATAAAAGGCATTTGGACAATGCTTCAAAACTTCACGAACATTAGCTTAATACTAAAGTGATTCAAAGTACTATAAAAAAGAAAAGAATAATTATTCTCAGCTGAAAACAGATAAAAATAAGCAGATAATGGAGCAAAAATAGTTAATTAAAGATAGCAAAAGTACCCTGTTCTGAATAAGCCACCCGAACAAAGAAATCTGAACCTGCATCCCTGGAGAACTTTTGAATGTCGATTAAGCTTCCACTCCAGAACATGCACCCAATACCCTGTTCATATGCATAGGCTATGCAAGAACAATTACTCAAGCACAGGCCCTCGCATTCGGTTTCTATACCAGTCAACCACTGCATAAAATCTGGCACTTTCACAAGCGCTGTCTTCGAAAATTTATCCATTTTGTGTTTATCAGTTGCATTATTATCTCGATCACACTGCAGGGGAGTCCGTTTCACACATCCACCACTCCAATTGCCCCTATCCCAGACCTCTCTGTTCTTCGGTTCATACCCTTTTAAGCAACTGCATTTAGGCCTATTGTTTGCATAGCAGATTCCAAATGGACCGCATTTGTTATAGAAATCACAATCATCTATTGGGGCTTGCCATACGGGACTCCATTCTCTCTTCTGATCATCCCACGCTGCTTCCACAAGAACTCCTTCGGTATTTATATAATTCGTCATTAAGGCCTTTTGTCGAAAAGCTCGTGTGAAAACTAAGGTGCCATCTTCCTCAGTTGCCACGTTAAATCCATCGACATAGACAGAGTACATACGGGTTACTCCAGTGAGAACTCGGCCATTCCATGGACCACTGCGCCAGATTGGACGACCATTATTCCATATATAAATTTGTGGGATCCCAACTGCATAGAGACCCGCAGAAAAATTTCCATAATTAGGATCCTGAGGACTTCTCCAGGAATTTATTGATACCCTTTGGCCTGTTCTCGTGTTGTGGATTATTCTCATTGCCGGCAAAAATGTGTTGGTGGGATACCGGTGGCTCTCCCATAGTGTAGTTCCGCCGACGATATACCGGAGGACAAGATTTCCGGTATCTAATAACTGTGCAGTTGTATTCACCCCAAAAGTTGTAGAATTTGATGTAACATTTGATGACCAAATAATCTCTCTATTTCCATTCATGATTATAAGATTTCCATCTGTGGATATCGAAAAGGTCCCGGATGAATCATTGAGAGGCCTATCTCGATTAGCAACCCAAGCAACTGTATCTTTAGAAACTTTATACCATATGCCCAAGTAACGCCGAGTAGTGCCATTGGGGCTGAAAAATCCCAAGGTGAAAATCTCGCCGGAGGAAATTATAGTATCAGAATCTTTAAGCACTACACCGGCGTTAATGGTGTCTGTTTGTAGACAAAACCCATTACCAAAAAGACCAAAAACTATTACCAGAAATTTGAACAAATTTCTAGTGCTGATCATGATTCTGCGAGAGTTTGTTGGAGTAAATGGCATAAAAAAAAACCCAGATTTGGTAATCGGAGAATGTGGGTGCCGACGCATAATGAACCCGCCTAGATGAAAATCTTGTCTTGCTTATTGAGCAAGAAATTCTTCTGCATGGGACAGGACAGCGCATTGATTGAATTAAAATGAATTATCTTAGTGGATATTGGGTCATACGATCCCTTTACAAAGTTAATTTGAAAAAATAGCTTTGACCAGATTTATATTTTTAATTTAAAAAACATTAACCGTTCAAAATACCCTCATACCAATAAATAAAAAAAAGGGGACTTCATTTAATGAGCCTAGTCAAACCAAGTTTTAGTTTAAAAAGTTCACCAACTAAGTTTTTAAGTTAGATGGCCTCAAGATACAAAAAAAAAAAAAGGAAAATACAATTTGTAAATTACTAAAATCTCCTTGTATGTAAAAAGACATAATGCCCAAATTCTCCTTTCAATTTCCATTTAGCTCTAAATCAATTTTGGCTTTCTTTCTTCCACAATTGGGTCGACATCTCTCTGCAACTTTTCTTCATTTTTATCATCATCTTCTCTTCTTTATCAAATCCTAAAATTTACTATTAGCATCCTCTTAAACACTCACTTGATTGAAGTAAGTAATCAAAACTTACAATATCATAGATGGGCATTTGAAGAAGAAGAGAAGGTAATGTTAAATTTCAATATTTTGACTACTTTCTTTTTTAATTTTTCTGAATCACATGTTCTGATTTGTGTTTGTGGTGTTCATTTGTCAATAATAGATTTGAATTCATTTTATTATTAAATTAGAGCTTTGATATGGGTTGCTTTCCAATTTTTCTTATTACCCCTTATTTTTGAAGTGAATATGCTGGTAAAAACACCAATTTTTCTTATTACCCCTTATTTTTGAAGTGAATACGCTGCTGGTAAACCCATGTTTGCCTATTCTATTTGCTGCTCTACTGTAAAACATACATTTCATTTTTCGTCCAAAACGACTTACATATCGTTTTCTGCAAACCATAACGACTTACATCTCGTTATCAATAATGTACTAAGTTTGATATCTGATGAAATTTTACAATTTTTATGTTTATTTACAGTTTTGGACACCATGAATATGTTATGGATTCATTTGACTTCTAGTTAAATATGAGCCGTCGTTGAATGCGTTTGAGAATGGAAATATGTAGTGAATGACAAAGGGAAAACATTAGTTATTTTTGTTTCGAAAATAATTTCTTGTGTGAACTTGTATGATAAAGTTAGAGAGATGTTGAAGGTCGATACAATGCTATACAAAATGGAGATGTCAACTTTTGTCCCTATAAAGTCTGATGCTCTAACGGTAAGAAAAATGGTCATGTTTGCTTCACTTGTAAATGTCAAACAGCTAGTAGTGAAACTTAAAGTTGTTCAATTGTCGTGACTTGTAACTGTTATTTTGTATTTATTGGAAGCAGAAAATGATGTATTGAATTTTCTAGTCATTGTGTTATTTTCGCTTTCGTTTTTTTCACATTACAGACAAATGACTTTTATATCGTTATAGTTGACGCATATATCGTTCCAATATGAAAAATGCATAGATTTTCATAACGATATTTATGTCGTTCTAGTACGCAAATTTCACTAATTTACATAACGATATTGTAATCGTTCTTGAGATATAAAATGAAATTGATGTCGTTCCAGTATGATAAATATACTGCTCCCAAAATTTTGTTTTTCGTTCAATGGAGACATTTTCTTACATAATTTTAGAAAAACGACAACAAATCATAAATATCAAACTTATGAAATAACATAACGATATCCGCATCATTTCAGTACAAATTTGGAGAGAGAAAATCAATATTTTTAGTCAGAACGATATAATAATCATATTATATGAAATGAAACGGTATCTATGTCGTTGTAGTTATTATTTGAATTGAACCGATATCAATGTCGTCAAAATTGTATTGAAACGATATGAACGTCATTATGTTATTCTGTGGGTTTGATACATAACGCTGTCCATATCATTTCAATATAATTTTAACGACATTGATATCGTTTCAATTTAAATCATTGTTTTAGTTTATATAAAACGACATATATTGTTTTAGTTTATATAAAACGATAATTATATCGTTTTAGCTAAAAACGACGATTCGACTGTTCAAGACAACCTGACATGCAAACGACATATGTAGGATGATCGAAATAAGTCATCAAGTGGGTTCGATCTCACTCAAAAGAAACTATATGACTATTTGTGTTCTCATAACTGTATACAATATTTGAACTAATCTGATAGAAATAAAGTACTTCGTTCTTTCTTTCTAAGTGATTCGATGACATCAACCCACTTGATGACCTTTTTCGATCGTCCTACGTATGTTGAAGGTAGGGGTGATTGTGGATGATCGAATCGTTATTTTTAGCCAAAACGATATAATTATTGTTTTGCATGAAAAGTAACAATATTTATGTCGTTGTAGTTATTATTTGAACTGGAACGATTTCGAGCTCGTCAAATTTGTACTGAAACGATATGGACGTCGTTATATTATTTTGTGGATTTGATACATAACGATAACATAACGATGCCATATCGTTTCAGTACAATTTTGACGACATCGATATCGTTTCAGTTTAAATCATAACTAAAACGATACATATATCGTGTTAGTTTATATAAAACGATAATGATATCGTTTTTGCTAAAAACGACGATTTGACTGTCCACGACAACCCGACATGCATTCGACATATATAGGATAATCGAAATAAGTCATAAGGTGGGTTCGATCTCACTCAAAAAAATTATGGAAATATTTGTATTCTCATGACTATATACAACCTTCGAACTAATCAGATAGAAAGAAAGTATCTTCATTCCTTCTTTCTAAGTTATTCGAGTGACATCAATCCAATTGATGACCTTTTTCAATTGTCCTACGTATGTTGAAGGCATGCTGGGTGGTTGTGGACAATCGAATAGTTATTTTTAGCCAAAACGATATAATTATTGTTTTGCATGAAAAGAAACGATATCTATGTCGTTGTAGTTATTATTTGAATTGGAACGACAAGCTCGTCAAATTTGTACTGAAACGATATGGAAGTCGTTATGTTATTTTGTGGATTTGGTACATAACGATATCCATATCGTTTCAGTACAATTTTGACGACATTGATATCATTTCAGTTTAAATAATAACTAAAACGATACATATATCGTTGTAGTTTATATAAAACGATAATGATATCGTTTTTGCTAAATACAAAGATTCGATTGTTCACGACAACCCGACATGCATTCGACATATGTAGGAGATCAAAATAGGTCATCAAGTGAGTTCAATCTCTCTCAAAAGACACTATGGGAATATTTGTGTTCTCATGGCTATATACAACATTTGAACTATTACGATAGAAAGAAAGTATTTTTGTTCGTTCTTTCTAAGTCATTCGAGTGACATCAGCCTACTTGATGACCTTTTTCGATCGTCCTACGTATGTTGAAGGCATGCTGGGTGGTTGTGGACGATCGAATCGTTATTTTTAGCCAAAACGATATAATTATCGTATTGCATGAAAAGAAACGATATTTATGTCGTTGTAGTTATTATTTGAACTGGAACGATTTCAAACTCGTCAAATTTGTACTGAAACGATATGGACGTCGTTATGTTATTTTGTGGATTTGATACATAATAATATCTATATCGTTTCAGTGCAATTTTGACGACATTGATATCGTTTCAGATTAAATCATAACTAAAACGATACAATATTGTTTTAATTTATATAAAACAATATTTATATCATTTTTTCTAATAAAATTTAATGGTTGGACCGATGGATGATTACTTAAAAATATAAAAAACAATTATTTGAACTAAAATTAAAGATTTTAAAATGATTGTCACTAATTATTTATATATTTCAAAATCATAAATTTTGTAGACATTCAATTCATCTTTATTAAAATTAATTTTTCAATACATAATACGTATATAAAATAAAGTGAAATATTTGACTATAATTTTTCAAAATATTCGGAACTATAGGGTTATATATATGTTATTGCATTAAAATAAACATTATTCTTCAATGTCTTAGTGGTGAGGGAAGCATCATTTTTCTTAGAGGTTGAATATATATATATGTGTGTGTGTGTGTGTGTGTGTGTGTGTGTGTGTGTGTGTGTGTGTGTGTGTGTGTGTGGAGTATATTTTATCCTTAGAGGTTGTAGGTTCAAAACCTTTGACCTTCAAGAATTTCTTTAAATTTTTTAGATTCGGTCAAACGGGCTTGACTGGACCGGATTTGATCGAAATTCTTCATTTATTTGGTTATACAATGGAGGGTAAAGTAGACATTTTAGAGTTTTAAATAATTAATACTTTTTTCCTTTTAAAGATTTTGGTCAAAGGCCATTTAAACAAAAAACATTTGAGTGGTGGCTATTCCAACTTATTCCCCCTAAAAAAATAGAGAGAGAGAGAGAGACAGTCTTGTTCCCATTGCCTCCTTTATCATTCCTAGAAGGATCTTGAGTCTCCTGGTCCACTTAATTTCTTTCACAACCACTGTCGCCACCTATATTACTGCTCAATACTACCCCTTATGTCAAAAGGTTTGAAACCCTAGGTGATTTTTTTTTTTTTAAAATTTTGTGAATCTTTTTGTTTATTGACCTTAACGTTGAGTTATGCACATGCTCATAGTTTTAATAAGGAAATATGCAGCAGAAGTTTCAAACCTTTCAATTTACTGCAGATTAAACCTTAACATTTTGTTTTTGTTGTCGCAATTCCAAACCTTTCACTTTGACTATAGTCGAAATCCATTGAACAAAATCCGTTCCTTAATCCTTTAGACAACCCAAAAATTAATACTTTGACTCAACTTGACAAATTAAGTAAAGGATAAAATGGTAAATTAATATTTTCTACAATAAAACAATGAAAAATTGCCACGACAATTCCACACCTTTTAATGTTGTAAACTAAATTTTAGTCTTTTATTTTTGCGGCCGCATTCCCAAATCTTTCACTTTGATTGCAGCCGAAGACCATTGGACAGAATCCGTTTATTGATTCGTTAGTTAATCCAAAAATTAATAATTTGATTCAACTTGACAAATTAAGTAAAGAGTAAAATGGAAAATAAATATTTTTATAATAAAATAATTAATATAATTAAACAAAAAAAATTGAAATTCATCTTCTCCAAAAACCCCACCCCCGCCCATTTAACATCCACACCATACTCATCAACAATCTCAATCATTGCTACCACCGCTTGTCCAATCTGTTGCTATGGAAAAATAAAAATAAATTTATGATTTTGTATTGACGTGTTATATATCCTTGCAAGCTTAGGATTTTTTGATGTTTAAAATTGTTATTAATTAATGAGCTATGCATGACCAAATATGTTATTTGTACCTAATTTTTTTTTCTTTTTTCATTAAAAAAAAAAAAAAAGATGCTTGTCCATGTATCCCTAGTTACTTTGAGTACAATAGTCATGATTAATTGTTATCTAAAGGCGAAAGTTTTGGATTGATGGATAAATTTTTGAATTGGTATGAACTAAATTGTGAGTTGTGTTTAAAATTTTTATCAATCTTACTTTCTTTTCTCTTTCACTTACCTATATTGTGAGATAAGTTTGGGGTGGTCGAGCCGGTGAAGGATATTTTCTAGAAGTGTATTGATTTCATGCATGTTGAAAAAAAATTGTGTGGAGTGTCTTTTGTCAAGTATAAGCTAGGTAATGACCATATGCTAGAGATCTAAGCCACGTTAGTTTTGTTATTCTTAAAAGAATGATTTTGCACTTGTTAAGTCTTAGGCATTATTTCGTATGTTTTTTACTCGAGTTATTAAGTCTATTGGGGTATCTCAAAATCTGATACACTTTGGTCTAATCAATCAAGGAGTTATCGACATAAAGCTCGTTACAAAGGTCAATAAGAAAGCTTAAATGAGTGAGGTCAATCATGAGCTTTTATTGAGAATTTTGATGAAATTGTGCAATTGTATAATGTATTTGATGTTTGGGTTTAGATAACTAGTGTTTGAATTATTTAGTATAAAATTAAATGGGAAAGCACTCATTTAGTGGAGAATCATCACGTGGATAGATTTTTGGCATTGTCGGTTAGGCCCAACCAAACTAGAGCAGGAAAAGAAATAAGTGAATTAAGAGCAACCTTTAGATTTATACTCGAAGAAAGAAAATGATTAACTATTTGAGGAGTGTAAATCTCACGAGCAGAAAAGGAAATATTTGACAATTAAGGGTTGGGTTGAAGTCAATTTGATTTTTTTTTTTTGTTTTGACAATTTTTTCATAATGTAGATAATGATTGAAAGTGGCTATGCACACACGTACCGATTGAATATTGGATAAGCCTAAATTATTTTTGCTAGAATTATTTGGAGCATATTTGTGAATTGATTATACAAGTTTACACTCGTTGATTATTATTGCAAGCTATCTAATGTTATTAATCTTTATCATGTATTACTTGATTGTGTTAGTAGATAATTTTACTCAAGACGAGCAATAGTTTAAGTTTTGAAGTATTTGATAAGAGTGTTTTTGCACACTTATTTAATACCTAAATATACTTATTATTGATAAAAATGAGTAAATTTCTACTTACAATTATGTAATTATTACTTTTGTAGATAAAAATCACAAAAACAAAAAAAGACAAAATGAGGAAAAATAGACTAAAAGTGTTCAAAATTGTGAATTTAGGGACCAAAGTGAACAAAGAAGAAAGTTGAAGGATCTTGAATGCAATTTATGAAGGGCGTAATCGATATGAAAATCAAAATTGAAGGACCAAATTATATAAGATCAAAGTCGAGGACCTGACATGCAATTATCTTAGGGCTTGGGCTGCAATTTTTGGAAATGAATTTTAAAACCCTATTTAAAAAAAAAAAAAAAATTAGGCACAAATAACATATTAGATCATGCATAGCTCATGAATCAATAACAATTTTAAACATCAAGCAAATCATAAGCCTACAAGGATATCTAATATGTCAATACAAAATCATAAAAATTAAAGCACGATAATTATGCAAAG
The DNA here is from genome assembly GCA_019097785.1 of Fraxinus excelsior. NCBI lineage: Eukaryota > Viridiplantae > Streptophyta > Magnoliopsida > Lamiales > Oleaceae > Fraxinus > Fraxinus excelsior. The sequence continues at coordinate 31,760,359 of CM032625.1, read as the reverse complement.
AGAGGATTTAAGATTTTGAGCTCATTTACCCTTTTTCTTGAAGTTCCACGAAATATTTCCTCATAACCATTCTTTGATTAACACTTCATTTGTATTGTGTTATTTGCTTTCCATTGAGACATGGATGAACTATTTTTTCTCCTATAATGTGGCTTTCTCTAGTGAGATGTGTTGTATCCAAGAGTTTTGCATAAAATGGAACATGGTAGAGTAATAAAATACCGTGAATTTTGATTGTAATGAATAAATGATAGCATTTTTGCATAATTGGTTATTTGTGTTTTATATATATATATTGATGTGTTTGAGCCACATTATTTTGTAAGAATGTATTTTAGAATAGTGGATTGATGGAGAATGTGTGGTTTTAAAAAAAAGTTATTGATATAATGGAAAATATTATTTTATTGAAAAATGTGTGGTTGAAAATGAGTAAAAGAATGAAAATGAAAATTTTAATGTGTACCAAACATGGACGTATATATATTGTATTTTTCATTCATTATTAATATCATATCAAGACATTTTTATTAAAGTCAGAGAAATTATTCAGATGGTTGATGCTCCTTCATAACTAATTTTAGTGTGTAGAGCTTAACTATTTTCATTTATGAATGATTTCTTTATTAATTGTAGGCATTTGATTTGATATGATATGTAATTACATAAATACTAAAGTTAAGAATAATGTAATTTAATAATTATAATTTTTTTAAATAGTATTTTGCTTTAAATAATGTGAGGGAAAACGAAAAAGAGGAAAAAATATAATTCATAGGAAGAAACATTTTGATAAAAATGTCACTGTAGAGGACGCACAATTGTTTGAAGATTCTTTCATAACATATTATTTTCTTTATATAGTAGATCAAGCAATTGGGTCACTTAAACGAAGGTTCGATCAAATTCAATTCATATGAAAAAAATTGGATTTCTATTTTCTTTTGACAAGTTAAACTCATTGGATAAAACTAATTTGAAAGCATATTGTGATCGTCTAGACATTGTTCTAAGACATGTAAATTTTTTGCAATCTTGATGGCAAAAATTCATTTCAAAAGTTAAAATTTTTGCAAAATCTTTTACAAAAAGAAACAAAGACAACTTTTGACATATTGACTTATTTGAAAAGATTGGATCACTTTTCGAATACATTTATTGCTTATAGAGCATTACTGACAATTAATGTTACTATTGTATCTATCGAAAGAAGTTTTTCAAAATTGAAGTTATTAAAATCTTATTTACAATCAACCATGTTACAAGAACGATTGAATGACCTAGTTTTAATATCTATTGAACAAGATTTGCTAGAACATATTGATTATGAAAGTTTAATTAGTGAGTTTACTTCTAGAAATGTGAGAATAAATATTTATACATGATTTGTTGCATTTCAAAGTTTACACGTGATATTTAATTTTTTTAATTTCAAGGTTTACTTATATGAAACTGCACGAAGAGTTTAGTGGCATGGATAGTTCTTTGTTGATGACATGTGGATTTTGATGAAGTTTAAGAGGTGTTTATGAACTTTGTGCTTTTTCTTATTCACGATATTTTAAAAAATAAAAAACATTTAAATATCATAATTTTCTGATCATATAGTATTATTGAAGTATATTATTTTTCTCAATTTTTTTTTTAAATTTCATGAAAGGGGCACCATTTTAAAATGTCACACTGGGCATCTAAATTTGCAGGGTTTGCCATGCCCTTGAGCACTAATAATGCTAGTAGAATTAGCCTGGTTGGTTATGGTAGTTAAGAAGGGCAATGTGGCGTTAAGAGTTCCCTATTGTTTTCAAAAGCTATTGTCATTTATTGTGCATCAATGGTCATTCAAATTTCATTCATTTTTATAATCATAAGATAGACAATATAAAGTCAAGTAGACATGAAATTAGTTAAAATGACACCCAACTTTTTAAAATGACAGCATGCCATTTTGTTTTATAAGGTCTCAATTTCATTTTAAATGTAGTAAAAATTTGTATTCCTTCATTTTTCTGTGAATAGGGTAAAAATAAAGTGAAATAGACACGAAATTAGTTAAAATAACACTTGGTCATTTAAAAAGACAGCATGCCGTTTTAGGTCCCGGGTCTCAATTTCAATTCAAAACTAATCGATTATATCTTGGAAATCTTAGATTACTTTAAAAAAGCTAATTTGCTGAGTATCTTATTTCATAACTGTAGCGTAATGGAATTTGGATTACTTACCTTCATTCATAGTGAAATATAGTTTAGTTTACTTACAAAACAATATTGTTGGTCACTATCCCGTGAACTTTTGTATATACTTTGGTATCGAAATTTAGGAAAACTTTCATTCCTTCATTTTCATATGAATAAAAATTAAAATAAATTGGAATGAACAAAAAAATAATTAAAACGACACCCAACCTTTTAAAATGACAGCATGTCATTTTGATTTTGGGTCTCGAGGTCTCGATTTTACTCCAAAACTATGTCAATCATATTACGAAATATTTTAGAAGACTTGTACAAGTTTAATGACCTATTTTGTTAAGTATCTTATATTATAATTGGATTATAATGAAATCCGAGTCGCTTACTTCGTCTATAGTAAAGTTTGTGTAGTTTAGTCATAGAACAATAATGTTTGTCACACAGCGTGAACTTGGTATCAACAATGGTGTTCAATTGTAGTGAAAACTTGTATTCTTTCATTTTCACGAGGATACGGGAAAACATAAAGTCATGCAAACGCGAAATTAGTTAAAACGACACCTAGTCATTTAAAAACGACATGCTGTTTTGGGTCTCGAGATCTCGATTTCAATCTAAAACAATTTGATCATATATTGTAACATCTTAGAAAATTTTACAAATTAACAAGCTAATTTGTTAAGTATCTTATCTTGTATTTGGAATATAATGAAATTTATGTTACTTACGTTCATTTATAGTGAAACATAGTAGTTTACTCATAGAACAATAATGTTAGCTACTATTTTATGAACTTTGTATCAGTCACGATGTCCAAATATAGCGAAATCTTACATTTATTTATTTTTATGTAAATACGAGTGAACATAAAGTAAAACGAATATGAAATTAGTTGATACGGTACCCAGGTCTCGATTTTACTATAAAACTAGTCAATCCTATTTTGTAACATCTTAGAAAACTTATACAAGTTAAACAATCTACTTCGTGGAATGTCTTATCTCGTAATTGGAGTATAATAAAATTCGAGTTACTTACCTTCGTTCATAGTGAAACATAGTGTAGTTTATTTATGGAACAATATTGTTGGTTGCTATCCCATTAACTTTTGTATCGACTTTGGTATCTAAATGTAATGAAAACTTGCATTCATTTATTTTCATATGGATACGAATAAATATAAAGTGAAACGGTTACAAAAATAGTTGAAACGGTACTCAGCCGTTTAAATCGACATCATGCCATGGTCACGGAGTCTCAATTTCACTTCAATCATATCTTGAAATATCTTAGAAGACTTATACAAGTTAAACCAACTAATTTCTTGATGATCATATCTCACAATTTGAATATAATCGAATTTGGGTTACTTACCTTAGTTCATAATTAAGTCTAGTGTAATTTACTCATGAAACAATAGTGTTGATTATTGTTGTGTGAACTTTGTATCGACGCTGGTGTCCCAATGTAAAGAAAACTTGCATTCGTTCATTTTCATGTAGATATAAGTAAAAATAAATTGAAACATATATGAAATTAGTTGAAATAATGCCCAATCATATAAACACACTAGTATGCCATTCTTGGTTACGAGATCTCGATTTCACTCTAAATATAGTGAAAACTTGTTGAAGTTCATTTTCATATAAATATGAGAGAATATAATGACATGCCTTCTTGGGTCAAGGACTTTTAATTTCACTCCAAATATAGTTAAAACTTGTTATCATTAATTTTCATGTGGATATCAGGATATGGGTGAAAATAACGTGAACAAACACAAAATTGTTTAAAATGACACAACCATTTAAAAAGACAGCATGTCATTTTGCTGTTGGTTTTATATTGGGTATGAAAAGTGAGAATGAAAGTAAAAGTTTATGTTTGGAAAATTTGGTAAATTTTGATTTCAATTGGACATTTAAACGAGGGGTATTTAAGACTTTTGATACATAATAAAATGAGTAATTATATTCACACCAAAATTTTTATTTCTTGAACCAAATTTTAATTGTACTTAATATTCTCAATCTTTATTCATTATAGCATTTATATTCCTAAAGGTTCTTCATGTCATTCTTACTTTCAAACTTTTTATTAGTTAACACATTTTTTTTATTTGATAACAGTTTTATATCCAGAAGTCCATTGAAATGGCGTAAATTAACTTATTTTTCATCATATTTTTTAAAAAATAAATAAATAAAAGCGTGAAAAAAATATTTTTCACTAATTTCAAAGCATGAAAACAAAATATTTTGATATAAGTTTTCATTAAGAATGAGACGTAATAATTAATTGAAAGTTGAATGTTAGAACTCGACGAAAACAGTTAAGAAAATAATTGTTATAATGAGTGAAGATTGAAAAGATTAACTGAAATTAAAATGTGATGTATCAAATAAATTTTGTGGTAGCAATATAACCACCCTTATAAAATGGACTAAAGGCTAGATCATCAAAAAGTATTGAATGTATGCCTTTCTACCAAATATTATTGTTGACTAAAATTTTTAAACAATTTTTCAATTGTTTATTTCTTTTCTTTTTTCTGGTGCCGGTGAGAATTTGACTTAAATTTATTGGCCTCCTTAGATACGTTTAATAATATCATACTGAAGTCGACTTTCTAAAAATATCTTTTTAAAATATTTTTATATAATTTACTAGTGTCTTTCTAATTTTCAATTCAATCAATAAAATAAGTAAAAAAAAATTAAGAATTTGAATAATGACCATAAGTAACACAGTGATTTTTATATTTTCATCATTATCATTTCAAAGTCTTGTGTAGTTCTCGTCTTCTTTCCTTCAAAAGATGCCATCAAACCAAACCAAACATTAATATAGACATTCTTGCCCATCTTTATAAACGCTCGACTATATATATTTATGCATGAATTTCATTAAAATGGAGCATAAAATTATTTCCATTTTATACAGAGACAAGATTAACATTTCTCATGTCTAAAAGTATTAATAGAGAAGTTTTCCATGTAAACATTTCATTTAGCGATATACCCTTTACCTATTGGAAATTGCAGAAAACCTTTCTATTTCAAACGTTTTGTGTGAAAACACCCTTGTCGTTAGCATCTGTCTATTATGCCGTTAAATCATAGGGAAAATGGTGGGAATTTGATAAATAATAAAGGGCAAATGCGTCAATTTAAATTTTCATCTTTAATAACACCCTCCCAATACAAAGAGGGGGTTTTGTGCAAGATGAAGCGACACAAAAAGTTGAGAGGATTCAAGTTGCTAACCCACATTGTACGATCATTTCCTTGTTCACCCACAATCATAGAGGTTTCCTCGAAGTGTTCTGAAATCTGAACAACTAACACTCTTCAACGAAGGTGTGACAGAAAGTTGTGGAAGCGGGTTTTTATTTAAAAAAAAATGTGTACGTGAAATTTGTGAAATTGTGGAATACGGTATTGAAATGAGTTTTTTTTTGTTATGTCTGCAGTTTGACTGTGATTACCGGGAATGGAGGCTTCAAGACTTAGAGGGTTTGAAAAAGCGCATGTGTATGGTAAGTTGCTTTGTTTTTGCAATTTAAGAAATAAAGGGTTTTGGTTTAGATTCTTTATGTGTTTTGTTGGAATTTCGCTGTAAAAAGTGTGTTCATGTTATTTGTTGTGGGTCTTGAACTGATTCATGTGCTAACCCTTATTCACATTATCACCCAACCGGATACACAGACTACTTCACCATGGCTATATACATTGGTGGTGTCTTCTTTGATAAGACGAATAATGTCAAGTATAAGCTTGGTACGGTGATGTTTGTGAACTTTGTAAGGGCTGAATACTTCAATAGGAATTGGTTCTAGGCTCTTTAGTATGTTTGTGGTGACCTGGGTCTTTAGAATCTTACTTTAAGATGCAGAAAGGTAAATTGGGTATTGCTTTGATAAGGTCGCGTAGTAAATTTGATGTGAGGGAGATGTTGAAGGACCTTAAATGACATAGGTTACTTGAGATTTTTGTAGTTGTGCTTAGCTAGATAGCTGCTTTAGCTCAAGAACCATACCAAGAACTAGTGCTTGAGGTCCCAAAGAGTAGTGCCCGTAATGAAGGGGGTAAAAGTACCACATAAGGTTGCTACATCCCAATGTTTGACGTGGATGAATGTGGTTTGGGTGACATGAACATTGGTGACTGCGTGCTTGAAAATATAGAGGAGGCGTGGTCGCAATTTGAAGAAACACTCACATATAAAGCTGGATTTGGTACTTCTCAAGAGGATCAACATGAAGAGAACCTGGAGATGGTTGAGGAGGTCTTGGATGATAGAACGGAAAATGATACTGAAGGCTTTGTGGAAAGTGATTACAAGGTTGATGATAAACATGAAGCTGGCAATGAGGTTTAAGAGCAAGCTAATTTTGGTTTTAGATTGTACAGTGGGCAAGAAGTTAAAGGCTCGGACAGTAACTACGGAGAGTCAGATGAGTTACATAGTTTGGATAGTGAAGAAGATGAAGAAACAACATCTAGACAGAGAGAACGAACATATGAATTCAATCTATTAATTGACATGGAAAAACCAAATTTTCGAAAAGGTTATCAAAATCCCCCTTATATTCTAATACGTTGCTGATAATACCCTTTATGTATTCGATACATTTTGATATACCCATCTCATATTAAATGGTTATGTTGTAAAACCCCCATTTAAGAAATATGGTTTGTATTTTACATCCCTCGCTTTTTCATTTTGTGCGCTACATGTATGGTGTTCGAGACAAAATCAATTTTGAAACGGGCATTAATTGAGCATTCTACAACATCAAATCGGGAGATAAAGTATGTCAAGGACGAAGGGTATAGATTACGTAGTATGCAAGAAGAAGTCATGTGGATAACTGTCGTACGCAATTAAGGTAAAAGATAAAAAAGTTTTGTGGTGAAGACTTACAATGGTGATCATAGTTGTGCATTGGTATACTGGAACAAACAGCTAACTCCGAATTACTTAGCCCATGTGTACTTGTCTTCATGGAAGACTGATCCTAATATGTCCGTGAGCGCATTTTTCGATAAAGTTAAAAGGGACAATTTGGGAGACGTGACTAGGCGGTAGTATTACAGAATCAAAGACTTGGCAATGAAGACACTACATGGCACCATGGTTGACCAATAAAAATTTTTGCGGGATTATTGCAAGCATCTTAAACATACAAATGTAAGTACAAATACATAATTGGAGGGTCGTGGTTGAGAGTTTAAAAGATTGTACATATGTCTAGGAGCATTGAAGGTTGGACTTATGAGTGGATGCAGGAAAGTGATAGGATTGGACGGTTATTTTTTGAAAACTAGCCTGGGGGGCCAGTTATTGACAGCTGTAGGTATAGATGGTAATAATGGGGTTTATCCTATAGCATATTCCGTAGTAGAGGTTGAGAATGGTGAAATTTGGAGGTGGGTTTTGGAGTTTTTGATAGATGATTTGGGCATAGTTAACGACTACAAGCTCTTCAACAAATATTTGAATATGCTGAGAATCATTCATGTGCGCGACATCTTTACAACAATTTCAGTGCAACATGTAAGGGCCTCGCATTGAAAAATTTACTCTGAGCAGCAACAAGAGCTACAACTGAAGCTACATGGGTGATACAGATGAATATGATGTGCGATCTAGACCCTGTTGCATATGGTTGGTTGCAGTTGAAGCCGACAACGCATTGGAGTAAATCGCATTTCAAAGTCGGGAAGAATTGTGATATGCTACTGAACAATTTAACGAAGTCCTTTAACGTGACTACCTTGAGTGCACAAGAGAAGCATATCATGTCAATGTTGGTGGAGATTCGAATGTTCTTAATGTGACGAATTGTGGCATGGATGGAGGCATGCAACAAGTGGAAAGGAATCGTGGGATCAAGAAAAATGAAAATCATTCAGAAATATATAACTCTATTGCGGTCTAAATATGTTGACTATCCGGGGAACCAAGATTTCCAAATACGACACCATGAAACTCAAATTTTGTGACTAGTTGACTTGACTGCTAGGACTTGTTCATGTAGGTCGTGGCAGTTAACGGGTATACCATGCAACCATGTCATTACGACACTATTATCACGAGACATGTAGAATGTAATAGATTACGTGGATGATGTGTATAAGAAAGAAGCGTATGTTTAGACGCCGACAATATCCTTAGTGACAAGCCCATATACATGGCCGAACGTTGGACTCAATCTCTTGACACCACTTGTATACACTTAGAAGGCTGGGAGACCAAAAGAGAAGTGGCGAAAGGAGGCAAATGAAACATCCACATCATCCAACACAACGTCATCCGCTAATGCACTTCCATCTAGTATAGGAATGGTGATAAGGTGTTCTTTATGTGGTGCTTCTCGGCACAATAGGAGGAAGTGCAAAGTAAAGGAACCACAAGCTGCAAACTGAAATGCTATTGTTCTTGTTTTTTTCATTTTTTTATATAATGGTTCGTATTCCATATTATTGTGAACAATTGTTATTATTGACTAGTAATATTTGGGGTGTCGATGTACAGCTTTTGGTGTGTGGATGTCCTGCTTTTGGTATGGGTAATATTGATTTGGGATTGGGGATTATAGGGTTATAATTCACATTCTTCATCAATCCAGGGTTGATTTCGTACAAAATCACATAGAAAATAGGGTTTAGATGTCTCAGGTTTAGAATAATATAAGGTTGTATAGCACATTGTTATACATTTTTAGGGTTGTATTATGAAACTTGTTCAAAATGTAGGGGGTTTTCACAACCAATTCAGATAACAAGATGTGTTGTACAGTTGTTACCAATGAACAACCAGGCAATAAAAGATGAAATAGAGGGCGAAACTGGAACATTGAACATCTAACTTACAAAATTTGATCACGAAAGCACAACATTCACTAACATCCATTCATTACGCACATCTACTAGGCGATCGAAGCTTTATTTTCCTCCAAAAACCCACATCAATACACACCCACACAAAACCCAAAACCTAAATCTAAAATCACTGCTTTGCCTTTGTCGTTCCAACAGTTGTTGTTCGAGTGCGTTCCTGGATCTCAATAGCCAAGTATGATCTCCACAGATTTACTGCACATGGGTGGGTCAAACCACGAGAGGTACCCACAACCTCTATTTTGCTGTAGAAAACTAAAAAAATATTAGAGTTTGAATATACTTAGTAAACAATTGGTTCAAGAACTGTGTTCGGATTTCCATTACCAATCGTCGTATGCATGTGAAGAACCTTCTTCCCGGGTTCGCTGCCATCAACGAAGTCTTCAACTTAATCTCCATTGTGCATCTGCACAGACGGGATTCTATCGGAGCTAAGAGTTTAGTGTTGCAATTACGTACGCAAGAAATGAAGTGGTGTCAGGTTCGGAGCTAAGAGTCTAGTGTTGCAATTACGTACGCAAGAAATGAAGTGGTGTCAGATAATGAAATGAAGGACATAAAAACCCCCCATCTTCGTGTTGGGAGGATGTTATTAAATACAAAAATATAAATTAACGCATTTGTCATTTCTTATTTATCTATCCCCCCCCCCCCCCTCCCCTCTTTTCCCTGGAATTTAATAGCACACCAGACAGATGCTGATGGTAGGGATGTTTTTCAGACAAAACGTTTGAAACATGGGGGTTTTCTACGATTTTTAATAGGTAGGTGGGTATATCGCAAAATGAAACGTTTACAGGTGGTATTCTACTATTAATCATGTCTAAAACATTCTAAAAAGTGTGAAAATGATAATGGAAAGTGAAAGTTTACAAAAGATCGTAAGTAATTTTATATTTAGATCAATTTTTCCAAACAAAAACATAAAAAATAACATATTACATAACTATCTTAGTTATTTGTATAATGATAACAACGTAAACTCACAGGGCTTCTTATTAGTTGTAGGCCAATGTGCTTGATAGTCGAACTAAAAGAGAATTTGACAAAAGTCTAATGTCAGAATTTCATATATTATTGGACATGAATAATGTTATTTATAATTGCTTATGCATATATAATCAATGATGTTTTATTTAGATGATTTTAACTGATTTATCATTTTAAATATAGAATTTAAAATTACAAATTAATTGATGTACACGTAGCGAAAATATTTATTCGTTTTAAATACCGTAAGTGCACGATTCATTAACATGTAAAAAATTGATTTTTAGTTCAAGTATCGTTCCCACAGAGATTGTACTAGTTCAAATCCGAATTAACTTAGTCTTAATTGAAATAATTGAAATTTATGATTTTTTTCTATAAATTAAATAACATGCTTATGAATGCAAGACCTAATTTAATTAAAATAAATGCAAGATTATAATTAAATGTAAATTTGATAAAAATATGATGATAAAAAGCGTACTGGGAGCCTGAATCTCTCGAACTTTATGACTTTGACAATACAATTCAATTATAAAGATAAATATTCCTAATTTGTCTAATAATCTCTTTCAACTAGAGCTAAAACATATTATTACATGTGACCCAACTATATTTTTATGACGAATGCAAATATATAAAAATGTATTAAATATTTATGAATACTTAAAAATTACGTAAAGTATAGCGATACATTTCTATTTCTTATAAGACTTTATGACAATTGACACTAAGGATCCGTTTGATTGCAAATGTGGAAAATGAGTAGAAAGAATGAATTACATGGAATTGAATTGCCTATAAATTACTTTGCTGAGATTGTAATTAATTATGTTTGATTTGTGTAATTTTTCACCTGGAAATGTTGAAAGTTTGGTATATGTTTGACTTTGTCCATAAAAGTGTGAATTTTTTCTACCATTGTGTCTAGAATTTGTTCTAAGAAAAAAAATTAAAAAAAATTACCATACCAAATGTCATTCGTTTGGCTTTGTTTTGCATGTCAATTGTCTATTAAAGGGAAAATTATTTTTACCATTGTTGATAGAATTTTTTTCAATTGCAAGAAAAAAAAAAGATGGAAAACTATTTTCCCATAAAAATGGTGGGAAAACCAATTTAATAATTTAAATGAAAAATGGGTCACGTGAGTGGAGGGGAGGAAAATGAATTCTAAGGAATTTTTTTGCAATCAAACAATACAAAAAATGGAAATGAAAAAAGTTCCATATCAAACAGGGACTCTAATTTATTTTCAATCTTTTGAAGGTAAAATAACATACAATATTCATACAATTATTGCGCATATAATTGTAGAGAAAATTAAATCCATATCACTCATTCAATAATTAAAAACATATTTTGAATGTAAAAAATAAATAAAATTTAAAAATTTAAAGGTTCATGATATCGTAATCCTAGTACAAAATAATCTAACCTAACATAATGTCGAAATTAAATAAATAAAGTTGAAACGACATTACCGATAAATTGACGAAACGTGAATAATTTCCAAATTCCTTGTACAATTATTGATGATTAATTGCACAACAACAACAACAAAAAAATAAAAAAAGATTTGAAATGATTCAGAATTGCTGCTGCCGTTTTTCCTTCCTCTCCGGTGTGTCTCTGCGTGTTGCCGTCTTCGTGTCTATATCTTTTTTCCCAACCTACAGCCGTCCCCTTCTGAGTTTTTCTTTTCAACGGCAGCAGCATTTTGTTATTGTAGTCTCTGTATGCGTGTCATTGTGTCATCAAATTCCAATTCCTTCAACAATTTTGTGCCAATTAGGAGTCAAAGTAGAAAACAAATCCTTTTCAATTTCAGCCACGACTTTAATTAGTGCTTGCTTCCAAGTCTTCAATTAATGATGTAATGCACTTTAGTCCTCCAATCCATCTAATTGTGCTACTCATGTCTTTCTTTAATTTAATTCAAGTCCTTAATTTCTAAAGTGTAAAATTTTATCACCAAAATTTCCACCCAATGGCTAATTTATCCTTCTTCCATTTCCAATTGCATCGAACGAGTCCATAACTAAAAATAAAAGAAATTTAATCTGAATTAAATAGAAATTAACACTTTGACGACATAAAAACTTAGTAATATTATTCAGATGCACTTATTAGTAAACATCACCAATAATCGATAAGAACGGCTTATGAATAGCGATACTATGATATCATGGTCCTTTAAGAAAAATCTAGGAGCCTTTTTACAATCTAGATGGTCAAATGGTTCTTACCATCAACCAGTCCATAAAAAATACAATTCGAAATGGATTTTCTTACCTTCGATGCCAGTTTTTTTCTAACTAAAACAACTACGAAAAGGAGATTAATATATAAAATAAAGTAGACTTTCGAAAGAGAGAGACTACCTCGGTTGACAACTTTAAAAAATTCATTAGTCGATACAAATGAAGGCTTGAGATATCTGAATCTGAATTTAGAATAAATACAATAAAATGGGCTTAAGAACCTAATATTAAAGGTCCAAATAGATGGGCCCAAGTCCAATAAGAAACTATGTCACTACCCATTAAATGCCCCTATTATCAATTATGGAACAATACATAACTTCTAATTTTAAAGATCACATTTCATAAATAACAAACTCATTAAAATATCTCAAATATCAGGTGGTAAATAAATTTATTAAATATTAAAATCTCCTCCACCTCTCCACCGGAGACGACCATCAACTCCGGCGACTGTTCCGACGGCCGCTCCGATGACTTAAAGATTTCCAAAAAATTAAAAATTGAAAATCACACCCCCACCCCCATAGATTCACCTACCACCACACCATCCATGCCTCCACTTTCTAAAAAATTATCGGAAAACTTTATATAATCAAGCCGCTGACACGTGTTATCCGTGACTAATTGAGACCAAGTGTGTATTCAATATGACTAACTGTGACCAAACGTAACTGTCTGTGACCAATTTTATGTTAATTGTGACCGTATATGATCAAGTCACAATCTGTCACAATTAACACAAAATTGGTCACAAGCAGTCACAATACACACATATTTGGTCACAAATGATCACCACAAACCAGCACTACAATCCACCACCAGTCATCACAACCATCACCTCAAATGCATGACCACTACCTCCTCCAACTTAAATACACAAACTTTTGAATAAAATGTTTTTTTTTACTGAGTTGTGCTTATCCACAATCATTGGGAGCCACTAGTTTTCACAACATCCCCCCACCCCCACCATCTCCGGCACCCATAGAGAGATAGACGGGAAAAGGGCTACATTACAGCCCATCTCTAGCAACTATGTACCGCCACCACTGTAACCATAGTAGCATCTCGCACCACCACCACCACCACCACCACATCCACTTCCACCTCCACCTCTACCTACAACTTTATCGCATCTGGAGAAGAAGGTATGAAAAAGATTGTGATTTGAGGAAGACGATGGTTGAGAGAAGACGGTGGTCGGAAGACGACGACGATTGGATCTATAGAAAAAGTGTGTTGTATGGAGAGAGAGTTTTATTTTATTATATTAAGGAAAAGAATTGAAAGAATGGGAAACAAGAAGGCGATCTCGAATGAAGATATTTACTTGGGTGAGTATAGGTGTGGGGTGGGGTGGGGTGTTACAGAGAGAAAGCATTTAATGATAGAAATGGATACACCAACACATGTTAATATAATATGTATTTTATATATAATAATAATTTATTTAGTACCTGGTTTTTGAATAAAATTTTTAGTAATCTGATTTTTGATAATGAAATGCTAAATCCATGTTTTCGTGTAATTTTCTCTATCAATTATTAATATCAGCAAATCAAAGTGGAAATTACACCCGTACACTTTTTTAACTATTCACTTCAAGAATCAGGTGCGAAGATTTTTCTTTCAAAAATCAAGTGCACTCCACCCATCCACCACCCATCTATTGCAAAACTATCTCTTTCTAATAGAACTCTCTAATCTCTATTGTCGACCACCAGAATTCCACCACCCCACTCGCCATTTGTCGCTTAATGTTGTCCGTCATCATGAATCTACAACGACTTGCCACTGCTCAATTTGTAGTTGTAGATCCAGAGGAATGGAGGTGAGAGAGGAGCATGAGTCATCTCTATAAGCTCACTCTAAACTAAAATGTCGATCTCCAGCACCCCCATCACTTCACTTGTAATTGTAGCTCGATGTCGCCTACCATCATGACTACGTAGAATTTGTGATTTTTTCCATGCAATTCAACTTGCAGCCTAAGTACATTAATTGTATTGTGGGTCATCTCTGCACATGAACTGGAGTCTTCTGAGAGTACGAGAGTGGCTGGCTTATCACACCAAATTACTCGAAAGTAAGTCCCATTTTGTTATACATGACGGACGGCATACACGATGGAGTAATGGAAGTGCTGTGCCCGGGGATGGATCATGACACGGCAAGATATCAGGGAGCAAGAGAGGTTTGATGGATAGCTCTTACGCGATGGGCATGCATGAATCTCCCCATCTTTGGATTATAGATTCCTAAAATGATGTCTCGGTTCAGTTTTTTACGTTCACTACATGTACTTTCGTATCCAACAGTTCAACCACCAGAGAGACACATGTCAACTGTCTTAAGAAAAAAGTTCCAAGGCATATGGAGAATCTGGGGTGAATGAGTATGGTTTTCATAAAGATCAATCTAAAAGCATCCTGGTATTCTAGTCTACATTAGCTAGCCATGAATCTGAATTTCGACTGTCTTTATTCCCTTAGAAGTGTAGTACTCTAAATCAGCTTGTCATGTACATTACTTTCTTTGTCGGTGATTTTCTCTTGTTAAAAATGACCAATTAAACAATCATATAATGGATCATCAACCTGTGGAGCTTTCACACGACCACATGATATTGGTGCCGAATACATTTATCCCAAAGTTAATAGGTTGACTTTGATAGCATCTACGAAAGAGTGAAGAAAAATGTTGTACACTAACAGCTCCACTTCACACTATCATTTTTTTGTATTCTAGTAACGAGTTGATTATATATCTAATTTATAATATAAACAAATCATTACAAGTAAAATAAGATTAACGTTAAGGGCACAAGTGGCAGAGGCCATCAAGAAAAAGCAATAGAATTAGATTGAAAATTGTGTGGTGGAGGGAGAGGAAGATGTACTTTTTTGTGTGGCTACGATCAACGTAATTTTATTTTATTTTTAATTTTTTTTAAACTCTCCCCGTCTCACTTTCACAACTCTCCACACAGAGTTGAGTAACTCAATTCGAACATTGTTATCCACGTGGTCATATTTGATATGTTCAATTAAATGAATCATGTGATATTGCATTTAAGTGAATCTATTATTTAATGTTATGAATTAGCTGGTGCTTAATGCAACTGATACTGAATAGCATTGCTAATTCAATTCACATTTATACTTCTAATATTGTGCACCAAACTATCCAAGTAAATGTATACCTTGTAGTCCTTAAGGTTCAATTTTAAGGTCTGTTTATCATGACTTTCGAAAATTCAAAATGAGTTTTTGAGATTTAAAAGCAACTTTTGGACCTATTAGACTAATTTTATGAAAGTACTTCTTTTAATTAGAAGAGTTTTTAGTAGGGATGGCAACGGTTCGGTTCAAGGTCGGTTCGGCCAAAACCATAACCGCACCATCAAATGTTTTGCCATACCATACTCGCACCATAACCACGTAAATCGGTTCGGTTAATAACCACGAAAATGAATTATTTTTTATAAGTTTAAACTCCAAATGTCAAATTGAGAAAAATTATGAAGAAAAACCAATAAAAACAATATTAAGCAAATTTAACAAACAATATCCCAAAAGAAAATGCAAACATCCCAACTTCCAAAAGGAAAAATTCGAATTTAACAAACAATATCATTAACATATGTCAAGATATTCACTCTCAATCTATTACACAAGTTACGAATGAACTTAAATAAAATTGACACAATCTTATTAAATTAAAGTGTTCATTTTTATTTACCAATCATGAACTTAAATGTATGGATAGAACATTATAGTCTAGAAGCCACTTAAGATTGTATGAAAAAATTAACAACTAAGCTTTATAAAGAAACGAATAAAAACTAAAGTCTAATCTAGGCAAAATTGTTTGTTCTTATTCTCACTTTGAATTCAAGAAACCTGTTAATTGTTTGCTACAAGGAGAGCAACTATGGAAATCGGTTCATTAAATCATATCTTCCACACACAAAAAATAAAAAATCAAAAAACCTGATTCATGATAGAATTAATCAAAAAACAGCAAAATAACATGAAAAAACAGAAAGCAATTCAAATGGCTTGAAGCAAAGTTGAGCTCTACCCAGTCATTCAAATTAAAAAAAAATATGAAAGTCAAGCTAGAATGTTGGACAACTAATACATATATAAAACAATCCCTAATAAAACCTTTGCGGCATTAAATTTCACAGTTATATAAAACCATCCCTAATAAAACCTTTACGACATTAAAATAAAAATCAAGCACCCATTTTTCTTTTTTGGAATTATAATCTGTACATAAAAAAATCAGTAATAAAAATCAAGCACCCGTTTAATCTGAATAAAAAACGATGACGAAACCTTTTGTACACGAACATCGACTGGATCTTCATCATTTCTTTCTCGGACAACTCAGGTCAGGAAATGGTGGTGGAACTGTGAGTTCGACTATTGGCGGCGGATTTGGGTGGAAGATTAGGGATTGGTCTTCTCTTCTGCTTTAATTAGCTGAGTTGGGTAAGGGACCAAGGGTAAGGGTTTTAAATTTTAATTACGAACAGTAGGATAATTTGACATTGAATTGGCCAATTGGGCAGTGGGCTGGACCTTGCTTATTGGGTTAAGTTTTAGTTAATATTAATTGAGCCAGAATTTTGGGAAGCCAAAATAAAATAAAAACAATTGTCCAATTAATTTTGAGAAATAATAATGGAAAGTCTATTTGTCCAATTTTTTTTATTTTTTTAACGGGTAATCGGTTCGGTTCGGTGCACCATAGCTAAATACCATACCTGCCCCTAAATGAAGCGGTTCATTAAAATCAAAACCATAACTGCCCCATTACACCATCGATTCGATTTTTTTCGCCCCATTCGGGTCGGTTAACCACGATTTTCGATTTTCACAGTTCGAATTGTCATCCCTAGTTTTTAGATGTAATTGATCAAATGTGATTTCCTCTAAAAGTTAAAAAGTATTTCAAAATTTGATGCGACTTTAAATATGTTTTTTTTTTTGTTACAGATTACATAAATTTTAACTGTATATAATTTTCTGTACCTTACTTTCCTGTAACATTTGGACTGTGTAATTTATTTTTTAACAGAAACCATACAATGTAACTCGAAATTGTTATACCATCATCTCACAATTGACACCACTTCAATTTTAGTATTTTCCATAACTTGTATATTCATGATCTGTGATAGTTACAATAATTCAATATAATCTTAAGGAATTTTCTGTTATGTTTGATTTCACATTTTTTTCTAATGATTTTAAGAAATTTGCTGCCCTATCGTTGTCGAAATGGAGAGTTAAAACTAGACAACATCTTGGCAAAACTGATTTCCTTCATGATTGTTATGAGCAATGTTATGAAACTGATCGCAAGATATGGCAAATAATGAAGAAACAAAGAAAAAAACAAGAACACAAGAATTTACGTGGAAACCCAATTCGGGAAAAAATCACGGGTAGAGGAGAACAATCCACTATAATCAATAGTTTTGTGTTTACAATTCAAGATTTCAATAAACTCAATTGAAACCTAAGCAATCTCTCTAAAATATGTTGTTGAATCTCAAGAGAATAATCTATGAATGTTACAATATGAAGATACAATGTGGTAATATATATAGAACATCTTATTGGAGTCCAAATGGAGTAGAAGTCCCAAAAAACGAAGAAAAGCCAGCAATCCCTATTGTTTACGCAGCCCGGGCGCCTGGGCGCCCATCATATAAATTTTGGCCAGAGAGGCTGGCGCTAGCACTTTTGCCCCAAAAGTGTTTGTGGCACCTTGACGCTCCTTCCTTGGCGCTTGGCGCCCCTTCCTCAGGATTAAACTTCCAAAACTTTCCTTTAGTCATCCAAGAATCATTTTCCAAGCCAAACTTATAACTATCAATGAAATTTGATCTCCACAAGCTAGGATTCTTCAAATCCAAATATCTTAGACTTCCTCCAATCATCTAAATACCAAATCACATGGAATTTGGATCAAACCACAACAAGCAAAATTACCTTGCTATTAATTGAGAAGATGGACTGGTGTACGAAATTCTTTCTTATCATCGCCCCTCGAGCACAGTGAGAGTGACACTGTTAGCAGATTCCAATGTTTTGCTGTAAGAGTGAGACCTGTTCCGCCCGTCCGTAAATCCAGGATGCTGTGGCACCGACAGGTCAAAGATTTCCCTGCTGAGCATCAACAGAACAGCTGACATGGAGGGTCTATTTACAGGAAGTTCTTGAACACACAACAATCCAATGTGTATGCATCTCTTAATCTCCGCCAATGAGCTTGGACTTGATATTCTCTGATCAATCAAATCCAGAACATTGTCTTCGTTCCATAATTTCCAAGACTTGAAAAGATTAAGAAGAATTTCGTTGGAATCAGAAAAGAAGATGTTACAATGGACAACTTTACAAGTAAAGAAAAGTTTACTTACATATCCTAAAAGGCTTAAAGACAAGTCATCATCATAGAAGCTTGTGTTCCTTCTCCCACTTACAATCTCCAGTACTAAAACGCCAAAACTGAAAACATCAGACATTTTCGAAAATCTGCCACCCATCACATATTCTGGAGCCATGTATCCACTGTAACAAGATTGTGTCACTAAACAGCACTAGTATTGACAATCCATAATCTAAATTGGACGAAATTAACGAACGCTTACTATGTTCCTACGACTCTTCCAGTGTTGGCTTGATCTTGGTTTCCTCCAAATATTCTGGCCATTCCAAAATCTGAAATCTTTGGATTCCAGTCCTCATCAAGCAATATGTTACTTGGTTTCATATCTCTGTGGATTATTCTCAATCGAGAATCCCTGTGAAGATAGAGCAGTCCTCGACCAATGCCTTCAATAATATTGAAACGTTTCCTCCAATCAAGAATGTTATATGAATGATCTGTATAAAGGATCTGATTGTGAGTATGTTGAGTTGAAATGCGATTAAGATGGAAAGGTGACATAAAATTGATTTGAACTAACCAAAGAGAAAGACATCTAGGCTTCCGTTTTGCACGTACTCATAGACAAGTATCTTTTCGCCTTTTTCTACACAACATCCCAGTAGTCTAACAAGGTTGCGGTGTTGGAGTTTAGAAATGACAACCACTTCATTCATAAATTCTTCCGGCCCTTGTCCAGAATCTGTTGAAAGCCTTTTCACTGCAATTTCTTTCCCATTTGCCCATTTTCCCTACAAACAAATAACAATTTCAGTATTTGTAGATTCTATGAATACTAAAACTAGACATTATGCATAAGCACGATACATTACCTTAAAAACAGGACCAAAACCACCCATTCCAAGCTTATTGGCCATGTCAAAATTGTTCGTTGCGTTTTCAATCATCTCGAAACTGTATAGAGGTAACTCTTCAATATTAACTATATCCATGGCACTTCGAAACACGGTTTCACATGAATCCAATTGGCCTACTTTACCTCCTCCATACTCTAATGTTACACGATGGCCAAATTTGCAAAGAAAACATATGCAGATGCCCGTGGCAACCAAACTGGCGACTACACTCGCTATGATAATTACTTTCCTGTCTTTCTTTTCATCTGAAACAAAACAAGCATACAAACTAATGACTTGCATAAAAGGCATTTGGACAATGCTCAAAACTTCACGAACAGTACCTTAATACTAAAGTGATTCAAAGTACCATAAAACAGAAAAGAATAAATATTCTCAGCTGAAAACAGATAGGAATAAGCAGATAGTGGGGCAAAAATAGTTAATTAAAGATAGCAAAAGTTCCTTGTTCTGAGTAAGCCACCCGAACAAATAAATCTGAACCTGCATCCCTGGAGAACTTTTGAATGTCGATTAAGCTTCCACTCCAGAACATGCACCCAATACTCTGTTCATATGCATAGGCTATGCAAGAACAATTACTCAAGCACAGGCCTCGCATTTAGCTTCTATACCGGTCGACCATTGCATAAAATCTGGCACTTTCACTAGCATTGTCTTCGAAAATTTATCCTGCTTGTGTTTATCAGTTGCATTATTATCTCGATCACACTGCAGGGGAGTCCGTTTCACGCATCCACCACTCCAATTGCCCCTATCCCAGTCCTCTCTGTTCTTCGGTTCATACCCTTTTAAGCAACTGCATTTTTGCCTATTGTTTGCATAGCAGATTCCAAATGGACCGCATTTGTTATAGAAATCACAATCATCTATTGGGGCTTGCCATGTGGGACTCCAATCTCTCTTCTGATCATCCCACGCTGCTTGCACAAGAAATCCTTTTGTGTTTATATAAAGGGAAATTTGGCCAAATATCCCCACCAAACAATGATTTTGGAAAAATGGCATTTGACCCACATTGAAATAGAATAAAAAAAATTAAAATATTTTAATGGTAAAATGACAAAGTTGTCCTTCAAATTATTCACCCAAATTCTTTCATTCACCTTCTTCTTTCTTCTTCATTTTGGACGATTTTTGCCCATTTTCAGCAGCTACATATGGAGCTCCATTCTACCACTTTTCAGCCACCAAAACCATCGGATTCCACCACCCTCAGCCTCATCTCACTCCCATCTACGACCTCCAACCAACAATTATCCACGAAACCACCATAATTGCACTCTTCTTCTGCCGGAAAACCTATCTCGGCGACACCCATGGTCGCGCACCACCACCAATGGATAGCACTCACCTAGACGACGAACGCCATGACTTAACATCGACCAATAATACACTAATTCGATCTGATGTTGCTCAAAAAGGTTCGCAGGCACGACGTAAAACGACACTACAGTCGTTATCTGCTGTAATTTGATTTTTTCAACGAAATGACCTCTAATAATGGAAAAGAAGCAAAAAATATTGGAGAAATCAACAAAAAATATTGGTGAAAATATGTGGAGTGGAGGCCGAATTTTTTTTTTTAACTAAGAGGATTGAAGACGACAATTTTGCGTACCAAAATAGGCAAATTAGATTGACTGACCAAAAAGATAATCAGTTTGTCGACCTTTAAGTTAGGGGGTCCAATGCTTGACGTCGCTCCGCTGGAAAAGTAGCAAAATATTGGAGAAATCAACAGAACGAAAAAAGTGTCGTTACTGCTTCGAGAACGACAGAACTGTCGTTCTGGAACTAAAATCGATTTTGAAGAGTCACGACATGTCCGAGCCACGATAATGATGAGTTGAACTCATTTAAGTTGCAGGTTGAACACGTCAATTACAACATTCGAAATTTATGCTCATTACTTAATTTAGAGGCAAAAGAAAACGACACAACTGTCGTTACTGTTTTGAAAACGGCACAAGTGTCGTTCTGGCTCTAAAATCAATTTTGAAGAGCCGCGACCCGTCCCAAGCACGATAATCGATAAATTGAACTCATTTAAGTTGTAGGCTCAACACGCGGCTTACAAAATTCTTGAGATATACCCATTTACTTTGTACTTCTAAATGAATCTAGACTAAAATTTGTGTTTTCACCGTTTTATACCTATATTCTCTATCAAAAAATACGGGAGTTGGGCCCCTTCTTGGGGGTTCGCCCCCGAATTTTTTTATAACTAAAATGATTGAAAACGACAATTTTGAGTAAAAAAATAGGTAAGTTAGATTGACTGACCAAAAAGACAATCAGTTTGTCGAACTTTGTAAGTTAGTGGTCCATGCTTGACGTCGTTCCGCTGGAAAAGTAGCAAAATATTGGAGAAATCAACAGAATGACAAAAGTGTCGTTACTTTTTTGAGAACGTCTACCAGAACGACAAAATTGTCGTTATATTTGTAAATAAAAGTCCAAGAGAACGACACTTGTCGTTCTGCCTCTAAGCGACACCTTAAGGTCTTTCTCATGAAAAGTAACAAAATATTGGAAAAACCAAAAGAACGGCACTATTGTCGTTCTACCTCTAAACATGAGTACGAGAGCCATGAAAATTGATAATCGTTTAACGGCACAAGTGTCGTTTTACCTCTAAAATCTATTTTGAAGAGCCGCGACCCATCCAGCCACGATAATGATGAGTTGGACTCATTTAAGTTGTAGGCTGGACACGCTACTGACAACATTCGAGATTTATGCTCATTACTTAATCAAGAGGAAAAAAGAAAACGACACAATTGTCGTTACTGTTTTGAAAACGGCACAAGTGTCGTTCTACCTCTAAACACGATTTTGAAGAGCTACGACATGTTCGAACCACGATAATCGATAAACTGAACTCATTTAAGTTGCAGGATAGACACGCCGCTTACGAAATTCTTGAGATATGCTCATTCTTTGTACTTTCAAACGAATATAGACTAAGACTTGTGCTTTCACCATTTCATACCTTATATTCTATGTCAATTCCACATCTAGTTGTCATACAATCAATATTTTCGTCCTTTTTAGGTTGGTGTGTCCAATCCCGATGTCCTTGCCTTGAAAAGTAGCAAAATATTGAAAAAATCAACAGAACGACACAAGTGTCGTTCTACCCATAAATACGATTTTGAAGAGCCGCGACCGATCCAAGCCACGATATTCGATAAACGAAACTCATTTAAGTTGCGGGCTGAACACGCTGCTTACAAAATTCTTGAGATATGCCCATTCCTTGTACTTTCAACTAAATCTAGAGTAAGATTTGTGCTTTCACAATTTCATACCTTATATTTTATATCAATTTCACCTCTAGTTGTCACACAATCAATATTTTCGTCCTTCTTAGGTTGGGGGGTCCAATCCTTGATGACCTTGCCTTGAAAAGTAGCAAAATATTTGAAAAATCAACAGAACGACACAAGTGTCGTATTGTGTCGTTCTGCCAATAAATACAATTTTGAAGAGTCGCGATCCGTCCGAGCCACAATATTCGATAAACGAAACCCATTTAAGTTACGGGCTGAATACGCCGCTTACAAAATTCTTGAGATATGCCCACTCCTTGTACTTTCAACCGAATCTAAACTAAGACTTGTGATTTCACCGTTTTATACCGTATATTTTATATTAATCCCACTGCTAGTTGCCACACAATCAATATTTTCATCATTCTTAAGTTGGGGGGTCCAATCCTTGATGACATTGTCTTAAAAAGTAGCAAAATATTGAAAAAATCAACAGAACGACACAAGTGTCGTTTCATGACACAAGTGTCGTTCTGCTAATAAATACGATTTTGAAGAGCCACGTTCCGTCCGAGCCACGATATTCGATAAACGAAACTCATTTAAGTTACGGGCTGAACACGCCGTTTACAAAATTCTTGAGATATGCTCATTCCTTATACTTTCAACCGAATCTAGACTAAGACTTGTGCTTTCACTGTTTCATACCTTATATTCTATATCAATTCTACTGTTAGTTGTCACACAATCAATATTTTCATCCTTCTTAGGTTGGGGGTCCAATCCTTGTTGTTCTTGCCTTGAAAAGTTGCAAAATATTAGAAAAATCAACAGAACGACACCTGCCAATAAAATCGATTTTGAAGAGCCGTGACCCGTCCGAGCCACGATAATCGATAAACGGAACTCGTTTAAGTTGCAGGCTGAACACGCCCCTTACAAAATACTTGAGATATGCCAATTCTTTATTCCTTTAACCGGATCTAGGCCAAGATTTGTGCGTTCACCGTTTCATGCCTTATATTCTATATCAATTCCACCGTTAGTTGTCACACAATCAATATTTCCATTCTTCTTAGGTTGGGGGGTCCAATCCTTGATGTCTTTGCCTTGAGAAGTTGCAAAATATTTGAAAAATCAACAGAACGACACTAGTGTCGTTCTGCCAATAAAATCGATTTTGAAGAGCCGCAACCCGTCCGAACCACGATAATCGATAAACGGAACCCGTCCTTTATAACATTCGGGATTTATGCTCATTACTTAACCGATAGGAAAAAGAAAACGACACAACTGTCGTTCTTCCAATAAAATCGATTTTGAAGAGCCGTGACCCATTTGAGCCACAATAATGATAAGCTGAACTTATTAAATCACAGACTGAACACTCCCTTTACAATATTTGGGATTTATGCTCATTACGTAATCGAGAGGAAAAGGAAAACGACACAACTGCCATTACTGTTTTGAAAACGACACAAGTGTCGTTCTGTCTCTACAAAGAAAACTACTCAACTGCTGTTATACAGTATAACTATCATTATGGCTTCATTGAGCATAAGACAATTACATAATCCCTCTTTCCAAACATTTATACATAGTTTGATTTTCAAAATGACAAAAGTAGTACATTGTAACATAACACCTGAACACCACCATCATTTTTCAATATTACAAAAGGAGTACGTCGTAACACTACAAAAGCCACATATGTGCCGTCTTGTCTTCATTGTTCATGTCTCTTGTTGAGTGGTACACGATCAACAAAATAACACCCATATCATTTCTACAGAATTCATAGTTGCAAATAAAATAAAAAAAGTTAAATAGTTTACTCAAGTATATATCAAAGTAATATAAAAATAGCTATCATATTTAACTTATCAAAATAAAAACATTGTATTATTAAGAATTGACAGACTACAACAGATACTATTCGTATTGTCATTTTACATGGATGATAACGACTGTACTGTCGTTCTGAACTACGTAAAACGACTGGAGTGTCGTTCTGTACTGTAGACCGTCCAAAATTTACACCAAGTACAGAAATACACCAACTGTGAAACATAAATCAGCTAATATATCATTTCATACTATATTCAACAATAAAAAGATCAATGTACACGAAATTACCAAAAATGCCTTTCTTTTTTCTTCAAATATTTAGAGATTACAATGTAGATAATTTAGAAACCAAAATCTTTGTTCAAATACTCAGAATGAAGGCAAAAATAGGTGAGTAATACAATAAATAATAAGATTTTGTGGAGCAAGCAAGCACATGAGACGATAAGCTCATTAATTAGATTGGATATGACTTGGAAAATTTAATTGGATTGAAAGGATATTTTGGTCTTTTCATGATAGGGATATTTTAGACCTTTTAAACCATTTATTTACTCTATTTTTTAATGGGGGCCATTTTACCAAGAAACATTGAGAAAATGCTTTTTGTGCAACTACATTCTTTGACTAGGCTTTTTAACAAACTCTCCCTTATATAAATTGTCATTAAGGGCTTTTGTCGAAGAGGTCCTCTGAAAAATGCGGTGCCATCTTTCTCAGTTGACATGCTAAATCCATCGACATAGACTGAGTACATATAGGGTATTCCGGTGAGAATTCGGCCATTCCATGGACCACTGCGCCAGATTGGACAATCGTTATTCCATATATAAATTTGTGGGATCCCAACTGCATAGAGACCCACAGAAAAATTTCCATAATTAGGATTCTGAGGACTTCTCCAGGAATTTATTGATACCCTTCGATGTGTTCTTGTATTGTAAGATACTTTCATTGCTGGCAAAAATGTGTTGGTGGGATGCTGGTGGCTCTCCCATAGTATATCTCCGCCGGTGATATGCCGGAGGACAAGATTTCCGGTATCTAATAACTGTGCAGTTGTATTCACCCCGGAAGTTGGGGAATTTGATGACCAAATAATCTCTTTATTTCCATTCATGATAATAAGATTTCCATCTGTGGAAATCGAGAACGTCCCGAATGAGTCATTGAGAGGCCTATCTCGATTGGCAACCCGAGCAACTGTATCTTTAGAAACTTTATACCATATGCCCAAGTAACGCCGAGTGGTGCCGTTGGGGCTGAAAAATCCCAACGTGAAAATCTCGCCGGAAGAAAGTATAGTATCAGAATCTTTAACTACTACACCGGCGTGAATGGTATCCGTTTGTAGGCTAAACCCATTACCATAAAGACCAAAAATCATTACCAGGAAGTTGAGGAAATTTATACCGCTGATCATCATTCTACGAGAGTATAAATGGCATTATAAAAACCCAATTTTGATAACAGGAAAATGTGGGTGCCTATGCATAAAGAACCCGCATAGATTAGCTTGTTGTTTTGCTTATTGAGCAGGAAATTTCCTCTAGTGTTAGTGAGATTTTGACTTAGGCCCCGATTGGTTTCTTTTTTCTTGGACTTTTGTGCTGGCACAAAATTTCCATGGAAAATCCCCCCGCCCCCATTTTCCTTCAATTGGGGATGTGGGAAAATGAATTCAAGGTCTGGCCACGGTTTTATTTAATTTTTTGTTATTTTTTCTGGCATTAATAAATTTCATAACTAATTGTAAAAAATAAAAAAAAATAAAAAAATCACTTTAATGTATAACGAAACCAAACGAACACTAAACTTTGATGAAAAAATAGTTTTCGAGAAAACTTTTTTTTTTTTGTTGGCAATAGTAAAAAAATTTCATAACCAATTGTAAAAAAAAAAAAAAAAATTCACTTTAATGAACAATTTCCATATAAAATAAAGCCAAATGTGAACAAAAAGATCCAAAATTTAAAAAAATTTCTGGGTGGAAAATTATATCAATCAAATACACTTAATTAACAATTCTCTGGAAAACAATTTCTAGGCAATTATTTTCTTTGGAATTCATTTTCTTTACACCCATTTTTCACCCTTGCAATCAAACGGATCCTTATTTATTGATCTATACACTTGACAAAATTTTATTGGTAGTTAAAAAATATAAAATAAAAACTTGACAATCATAAACTACCATCTCAGCACCTGAAAATAGCCAATGTCATTGATCCTGTGCAATCAATTTAATCTGTCTAAATATATGAGTCATATCTCTCGTAAAAATGAAAATGAACGACATTGTTCTTTATGTTAGGTAATTGCCTCAAAAGTTGGAAGACTTCTATTGCAAATAATAAAAGATGTTTATTATATAGAAGACTTCTAATTGAAGTTGAGTGTAGAATCCTGTTATATTTTGATCTCCAGTTTATAGTCGATTTTGGAGTCATTATTTGAGGTTTAATTAAACTCTTCTACTTGGTTATTTGGTACTGTTTTCATGCGTTTTGCAACCCGCCAACAATTACGAGAATGAGGGGTCAGACGATTGTGTAAGGAACAGACCTCTTGAGACAAAGTCCCAAAAAGGGGTGCGTATGCCAGTGAAGGATTACAATTAGGAAGTAGACAAAACGCCTCCAAGGGGCGCAAGCACACGAGTACTGAAAAAGGATTAAATTTAAACTAAGAAATAAAAAATTACATGATCTCTTGTAGAGAGTTTTTGATTCGGTCTTGTCTTCTATGACGTTACTTCTTTTATACTTCTTGAGCATCCCTTGGTTATCGAAACTGGTCAGACTTGCTTCGTGTCCTTCGTAACCGCCCACTCTTTTAGTGGGGAATCACTAATTCGGGGAGTAGTTGCTTAGTAACCGCTGCCACTACCTTTGTTGCCTCCTGGATCGTGGGATCGTGCCGGGTTTACTTGCCAACCGCTTCCAAACTGTATCCTTTAGACTTGTTTGATTTTGGGCGACTTGGGGTTCTGGGCGACAATGAGGCTGTCGTTCTGGGCGATTGTGCCGTACCATCTTTGTTCGGCCTCTGGTCGTCCTACAACCTTGGGGCGATGGTATTCCTTTGTTCCTGGGCTTCCAATATTCAGGATTTTCCACAGGCCTTCAACTTGGGCGTTTCTTCTTGGGCCTTTTAATTGGCTTCTGTTGGGCCTTTACCTTGGATTTATCAATTGGACTTCCTTTCGATTTTGGGCTGCATTTTAGTGTGTCAACAATTACCCCCCAATATGGCAGAATTAATACTAATCATTAATTTTGCCATATTCATTCTGTATCTTTCCCGCAATATTTGAACTTCCCAGAATTTCAATCGTCGCTTGCGTTCTAGTGCTTGAAAAGTTGCGACGTTATAAACCCTTAAAACCCCAAAAGTACGCGGCATCCTTTTCATTCATCTTTCTGCGGCATCTCTTTCTTCGCCATTTCACCATCTTCCTTGCGGCAACCTTCGATTTAGATCAAACAATCTTCGAGAACAAATCACTTTCTGTGCCATAATGACTACTTCTCAAACTTCTTCAGACAATGTTTTCAGTTTTGAGGATTTCCAGACCCTTCTTGCGAGACCATATGTGAACCCGTCTTTTCTTTCACAGTCCGATGCGGACCGCAATGAGTTTTATTTGGGTCCGTCGTTCAATGATGCTGAAGCCGTCGAACGGGCCGCGGTCGGACATTTGTTCCCGTGTTCTGAGGATCTCCCTTTCTCGCAATCTTTGCCATTGAGGCCGATCCATGATAGAGGTATTCGTACTTGGCCTAAAACTGATGCATCTTTCCGTAGGTGGCATGCACGTATGGTGGCTCATGGTCCCACCAAATCAATTTTTGAACGTGCTAAAATTCTGGACCTATTGGAGATTACCCTTTTCCCCCCAACATATGACTCCGTGCTTTTTCCAATCGCCCTAAGTTATTGGTCTCCTGAGTTCAATACCTTTGTTTTTCCTCTTGGTCCCATGACCATCACCTTAAGGGACGTTGGGGCTTTGCTGAATCTTCCGCCTTTGGGCGATACTATTTTTCCTGGCATGCTAATCTCTGGGGGTGCCCCAAAATTTGATAAAAAGCTTACTGAGTCTTACTCGAGCCTGCAGGGCAGTTATGTCACTGCTGTATCTGAGCCTAGCCATTCTGAGCGAGTTGCTTTTCTCCAAGTCTGGCTCTGTAAATACGTCCTTTGTGTTCCTAGCTTGAAACCCTCTATGAGCTACTTGCCCCTATCTCATGAGTTGGCTCGGGGTAGACCTTTGAATTTATGTTCATTCCTTCTGGCTGCTCTTTATAGGGGTATGGCCATGCTCCAATTCCAATTGAAGAATAATGCATCTCCCACTGGCAGTGGGCCTTTATGGCTTGCTCAATTGTGGTTGAGATCTTATTTCCCTCAGTTGGGTATTCCACCTTTTCCTCCTCGCGAGGTTTCCTGTTATGGGCTTCTTATTCATCAACTGAGCCCTGTAAATATGTCCATGAGAGATGTTTTCACTTTCTTCCACACTTTGAGTTCAACCCTTTCATTCTTTCCTTTTCCTTCAGAGCAAATTCCTCCTTTTGTGCGGCCTCCTTCTACTTTGGCCGAGGCGGATACATTTCTGCCTGTTTGGGTTCAGTTTTTAATAGGGAGAGAATTGTTTCACGACATTCTGACAGGGACCAATGCTAAAGCGGGGGTAGAGATATATGCGCCCCAATTTTGTGCTCGCCAGCTTGGTTTCGGCCAAATGTGGTCTGTCCCTCCTTGCTACTCCAATAATATGATGGATCGCTTCTACATTCTTAACAAAACAGAAGCCCAAGCCATCGATGTCCGTAATAAACTTTTGGCAACCGGCTTTACTTTCGCTCCTTTCAATCCTACTGCTGCTACTCATCCCCTTTTTGACCAACTGTGGCTGTCAGTGAAGCAAAGGTTATTTTCAACTGATGCAAATCGCGCCTTCCACCTCCTGGACAAACAGGGTACTTTTCCCGTTTCCACTGCGTCTCCTTCGCGTACTACACGCTCCCCAGTTTCGAAGCCTACCGTTTCTAAAGTTGCTCCTAGTCGCAAGCGGCCAGCTGCGACCGTAATATCCCTGCATGATGATGATGATGATGATGACACCCCTCTCATCATAAGGAGAAAGGTAATTGAACTTCACCTACTGCACAAGTTGTTTTCTCTTCATGCGATAATGATTTGCTTTTCTTTCCAGAAGGATTCTTCTTCCGGGGCTATGGTTTTGGTCTATTCTTCCTCCTCCCCTCTTGTCAAGGCTGCGCCGCCCAAGCATCAAGCTCCAGCAACATTGTCTTCAATCGATCCTCTTCCTCAGGGTGTCGACCCCCCAAGCGAGGTCCTAGAAGGTAAGGCTTACTTTTGATACCTTTGGCCTTTCTTTATCGTTGCTGTTTTCATTGGTTTACTGCGATATGAAATGTGCAGAGATTCTGGTGTCTTCTTCTGGTGGGGAAGGTCCTTCTTGCCCGGCTAAGGGGAAGTCTCCTCAAGTGATGGAAGAAATAAGGGGAGCTCCTGAATTTCCAACCACCGGCGATGAGGTCTTTTTACTGCGCTCTTATCTCTGATTTTGCTTTGTTGTGTAGAGAAGCTTTCAATATTGGCAACTTTCTTTTGCAGGAATCTGATAACATTCTCAACTCTATCCAAGACCTATTCACCTCTTGGGCGCGCATGAAAACATCCTCTGCATCGTCTTCCATTCCTGCGCACGAGGACATGACACTTCTCAAACAGGCACTGTTTGAGTATGTTTCCTTCATGGATATGGAGATCGGCCGTGCTAGCGCCGCTCAGCAAAAGGCCAAACTAGACATGTTGAGTGCGAACCTACTGCAAGTGCTCTCACTCCCATCGCTCAGCATTTCTACTGATTTTAAAGTGAAGCTGAGGGTTCTTCACGCCGACATCGTTTCCTTGCTGGCCAAAAACGCAGAATTGAAGACCAGAAGTGCCCAATATTTTCGCGCTTCTTCTGAGAAAGAGTCTTTGCTCCAGGAAATTGACAGGAACCATGCTGACTTGACTGAGGTTTCTTCAGAACTTGTAGTGGAAGACTCTTTGATGTTGAGCCTGACTGCTGAAATGAAAGAGCTGCAAGCGAAAATGAACGATTGCATGGCGAGAATAGCTGCTAAGAGGCGTACTGCATCCCAAGGAATTGCAAAAATCAAATCTTTATTGGAGCAGTATCAGAAGTTGGAGGTTGACGACGACTTGGTGGCGGAGTTTGGTATCCTTTCCTCTAAGCAAGGCGAAGAGTGGGATAGACTTAGGCAACAGATGCGCTCAGCTTGAGGCGATTTGTAATTGAACATTTACTGTTCTAATTTTTGTAACTTTTCGCGCTAACTGCCTTTATTTGATGTAATCTGATGTCTTTATCATCATTAATGAATAGTTATTTTGAAGTGGTGTTTATCCTTGATCGCCGATTTTCCTCGTACTTAATTCTTGTGCCAACATCCATGCATATCCCCTTGGCATTTGAGTTTTCTTCCCTAAATGTTTGATCCATATTGGTTTTACTCACTGGTCATAAATGTGACCTTCCAGATTCCGGCTTTTGATCTTCCAACCCCTATAAATATGCCGGTTTATACTCATCGTTTTCATCCTCATGCCTTCTCAAATTCAATTTCCCACCATCAGAGTTTCCTGCCACTGCATGGCACTCCGGTCGTTTCTCGACAATTTTTTCTTCTACAGGGATGGGTTTCTCGATTCACCTCCTTCGTTTTGACATCACTTTTGGTATGGGAGGTATAGGAAATGTCAAACCGAGGCAAGAATTTTGCCCTCGGTTTGCTTGTTGAGAGTGCTTCTCTTCGCCTACTATTGCAGCAATGCTTTTAGGAAGGCTGTAGGGAACATTTCACTCTCTTAATTGGCCATGGACTGAAGGGCTATTCCTCTACGCCTGCCTTTGCAGCAATGCATCTAGGAAGGTTGTAAGAGTAGTTCACCTTCTTACGGCCATAGGCTGAAGGGTTGCTTCTCATTGTCTACCACTGCAGCAATGCGTTTGGGAAGGATGCAGGGACAGTTCACCCTCTTACGGCCATAGACTGAAAGGCTGGCCGTACTGGTTTCACTCTTTCTGTCCCTTTCAGTCAGAAGATGATTTATAGCGTGTATCGCCTTGTATTTTGCCTATGTCTTTTAATTTTTTGTAAAGAATGGTTTGTAAGGAGCACTGGATAATAAAGGACTTTGTTTTGAATATGCCTTGTTCTCTCCGATTTTCTTAGAACGTGATCGTCCAATTTTACTTACCGCCATCGTTCGGCATGAATACATCACAATTGTAATCATACCATTTACGCATATATTCTATTTATTTTGCTATCAGAACGTGATCGTCCAGTTTGTTAACTGCCGTCGCTTGGCGTGGTTAGATTATGATTGCGATTTTATCACTCAAGTGTTTATCTGTTTACTTTCCCAAAGGGATGGAACATATGTCTTCAGGTACTTACCATTAATAAATCTTATGTGCCTAGTACCATCTAAATCTTCCAAGTGGTAAGCTCCATTAGGCAACACACTCTTCACTCTATAAGGCCCTTCCCAATTTGGCGACCATTTGCCATACTTTGGGTCCTTACTATCTAAAGGAAGTATTGTCCTCCAAACCAATTCGTCCGCATTAAAGAATTTGGCTATAACTTTCTTATTGTAAAATCTAGCCATTCTTTGTTTCTGAACTTGCAACCTGTCTAGCACGTCTAACTTCAATTCGTCCAATTCTAACAAGTTTTGAACCAACAATTCCTTGTACTCATTCTCGTTCAATTCGTACTGCCGACGCACCCTTATGGATTGCACGTTGATTTCTACGGGCAATACAGCCTCCTGCCCATAAGTGAGTTGGAAAGGTGTGACGTTGGTGCTCGAGCGGGGCGACGTTCTGTAAGCCCATAAAGCCTTGTTCAAGCATTCATGCCAGTTTCTGGCATTTTCATCTATCATCTTCCTTATGATAGATTTCAGAGTCTTGTTGGATGACTCTGCTTGACCGTTTGACTGAGCGTAATACGGTGTGGAATTTACCAATTTAATTCCAAACTCGCTCAAGAATTCCTTCACCTGATCTCCATTTAGGGAAGTCCCATTATCTACCATTAAAGTTTGTGGGATCCCAAATCTGTGAATGATGTGGTCTCGGACAAACTCTATGATATTTTTCTGGGTGATTTCCTTTAGAGGGACTGCCTCAACCCACTTGGTGAAAAAGTCCGTGGCGACTATAATAAATGTGTGTTGTTTGGACGATGGAGGGTAAATCTTCCCTATTAAGTCTATCGCCCAACCTTTGAACGGCCACAGCTTGATAATGGGTGCCATGTTGCTTGCTGGTGCCCTTTGTATTGGACCGTGTTTTTGGCATGCTAAACAGCTTTTTGCATATTGAACACACGATTCACCCATCTTTGGCCAAAAATATCCACTTCTAATAGTTAGCCATCTCATCTTTTGGCCAGCCTGATGGGCTCCACATATCCCTTCATGCACTTCGGCCATAATTGTCTTAGCCTCTTGCAAGTTCACGCATTTTAATAACACACCATCAGAACGTTTTTTGAACAATTCTTCGTCTATTAACGCATAGTTCAATAAACGCAATTTCATTCGTCTATCACTTCGCCCATCAAGCTCCTTGAAGGACTCCTTAATCTCATCTATCCAATCCAGTGCGACTCTACCTTCTATGCATTGAATTTCCGTTTTTCCTGCCCTCCGCTGAACAACGGGCAACATAGTTCCGTATTCGTGGACTGATTCCCAACTTATCGCCTTTGAATAGCCAGAAGCCAACTGGGCCAACTCGTTGGCCATGTCATTGTATATTCTATTGACGCATTGAAGCTCTACTTGGTCAAATTCTTCCAACAATTCTTGGGCGATTTCGTATAAACTCATGATAGAATTACTTTGGCATTTGAAATCACCGGTCAATTGATGAATCACCAATTGAGAATCGCCCCTGACGATTACATTCTTTATTTTCATCTCTACCATCAATTCCAAACCTACAATTAAGGCTTCGTACTCGGCTTGATTATTAGTACAGATTCTGTCCAAGGTGAATGCGAACTTATAGCAAACCCCTAAAGGATTTATCAAAGCCACTCCTACACCTGCTCCTTTAGAAGTTTTCGATCCATCAAAATATAAAACCCATGGTTTCAATTCAAACGAATCAACCTCGAGTTCTAGTTCGTGAGGTACGTCCAGACATGGATGATCGGCCAGAAAATTAACTAAGGCTTGATTTTTAACTGCCTTTTGGGGCACATACTTTATTTCGAATTCCGACAGTGCTAAAGTCCAAAGACCCACTCGTTGGTGTAAAATAGGGCGAGAAAACATGTATTTGAACAGATTAACTTTGGAGACTAGATAGACTGTTACAGGCCGTAAATAGGCCCTTAATTTTGTACATGTGAAGTATAATGCGAGACACAACTTCTCGATAGCAGAATAATTACATTCACATTTGGTTAACCGTCTACTTAAGTAATAAATCGCCCTTTCTTCGCCAACTTGGTCTTCTTGTGCGACCATTCCCGCTATCGATTCTTGTTCAGCCGACACATACAATTTCATCGGCCGCCCTTGGATTGGTGACACCAACACCGGTGGGCTCGTTAAGTATGTCTTCAGGCTTTCGAAAGCCTTTTGATGTTCTTCTTTCCAGACGAATTCGTCTTGATTTTTCAGCTTTAGGAGAGGTGAGAACGCTTTCGTTCGCCCTGCACAATTGGATATAAAGCGTCTTAGAAAATTGATTTGGCCTAAAAACCTTTGCAGTTCTTTTTTATTGTTAGGAGCCCTAGCTTCTGAAATAGCCTTCGCTTTATTCTTATCAAGTTCAATCCCTCTTTTATGTACCAAACGCCAAATTGTTTTCGCGCGTTTTGCAACCCGCCAACAATTACGAGAATGAGGGGTCAGACGATTGTGTAAGGAACAGACCTCTTGAGACAAAGTCCCAAAAAGGGGTGCGTATGCCAGTGAAGGATTACAATTAGGAAGTAGACAAAACGCCTCCAAGGGGCGCAAGCACACGAGTACTGAAAAAGGATTAAATTTAAACTAAGAAATAAAAAATTACATGATCTCTTGTAGAGAGTTTTTGATTCGGTCTTGTCTTCTATGACGTTACTTCTTTTATACTTCTTGAGCATCCCTTGGTTATCGAAACTGCTCAGACTTGCTTCGTGTCCTTCGTAACCGCCCACTCTTTTAGTGGGGAATCACTAATTCGGGGAGTAGTTGCTTAGTAACCGCTGCCACTACCTTTGTTGCCTCCTGGATCGTGGGATCGTGCCGGGTTTACTTGCCAACCGCTTCCAAACTGTATCCTTTAGACTTGTTTGATTTTGGGCGACTTGGGGTTCTGGGCGACAATGAGGCTGTCGTTCTGGGCGATTGTGCCGTACCATCTTTGTTCGGCCTCTGGTCGTCCTACAACCTTGGGGCGATGGTATTCCTTTGTTCCTGGGCTTCCAATATTCAGGATTTTCCACAGGCCTTCAACTTGGGCGTTTCTTCTTGGGCCTTTTAATTGGCTTCTGTTGGGCCTTTACCTTGGATTTATCAATTGGACTTCCTTTCGATTTTGGGCTGCATTTTAGTGTGTCAACAGGTACTATAAATAATGGAAGTATTCCATTATTTTTGGGGCGTGACCTGTGAGGAATAACAAAGAAAAAAGCCACAGCGGCTACGTGGAGGAAAAGGCAGGAACACGATTGAAGAAAAAGAGTTGTGGGCTGCCTTAGGTAATTATTTATATATATATAATTCACACACAGTGGAAGAAAAAGGGGCTGGAAGACAAAGTCAAAAAGGGCAGCTCCATTGTGAGGTTTTTGACAAAGTAGAGTTCTAGCGGCATATATATATATATATATAAAGAAAAAAGGCGTGGCTGCTGGTAAGAAAAGTTTTGAGTCTATTTTCTTTGTAATACTTTGGACTAGTTGGTGAGTGAAATTCTATATGGTTGTAACAGTTTATCATATAGTGAAAAAGTTTTGATGGTCCGTTTAAATTTGTGCGTTATATTCTTTATTTTTCTTGTTTGCCAATAATCTTCTGAACAACAAAAGATCCTGCGGGTTAATAGAAAGAAAGGGAATTGACGTAAATTTCCCAACAAGTGGTATCAGAGCGTCAGGTGGTTCAGAGTGTTGGAGCAACATAAAAATATGTCGTTGAAATATGACGTTGAGAAATTTGACGGGAGAATCAATTTTGGCCTGTGGCAAGTACAGGTCAGGGATTTATTGATTCAAGCTGCACTGCACAAGGTTTTGAAAGGAAAACCAACCCAGAGTTCTGACAAGGAAGCTGAACCTAGTATGAGCGATGATAAATGGGAGGAATTGGATTTGAAGGCTGCAAGTACGATACGTCTCTATCTGGCTAAAAATGTTCTTGCAAATATTCATGGAATATCTGCTGCAAAGGAACTGTGGGAAAAACTAGAAGAACTATATCAAATGAAGAGCCTCTCAAATCGGTTGTACCTGAATGAGCAATTTCATTTATTGCGCATAGAGATAGGTACGAAAATCTCAGACCATCTGAGTGCTCTCAATGAGATTGTTTCAGAATTGGAGGCTATTGGAGTAAAGATAGATGATGAGGATAAGACATTACGTCTCATCTGGTCTTTTCCGTCTACTTATGAACACATCAAGCCAATCTTGATGTATGGGAAGGAAACTGTGAATTTCGCAGAAGTGACAAGCAAATTAATCTAAGAAGAAAGGATATTAGGTGGTCAGAATATTCCTTCTGACAATGCGGCGCTTGTGACTGAAAGGGGGAAGATGGGCAATTCCATGAAGAAGAAAGTAACTTGTTGGAACTGCGGTTAGACTGGTCACGTGAAGAGGAATTGTCCAAAAGGTAGATCAGGGTCGGCTAACTGTTTGAGATCGGACAATGCGTCTCTCCTGGCGGAGGTGGACGCACTTGATGTGCTATAAAGTAATATGGGAACGTCCTCGTGGCATGTCGCCAGTTGCCATGATAGAGGATGTGTTCTTACTGGCACGGATCAGCATATCTGCACATAGCATTGACTGACATTTGATGCAAGGTGTGTAGGTATGTGGTGGTGTTGTCGTGTCGATGGCTGATGAGCTCTCTGGGAAAGTCAGTGGGAGAGTTGCACCATAACTATCAGCATGGTTGTTTTGACATGTAGCCAATGAAATGCTCGGAGGTTATTCTGAGTGGTTATACTCATATGGTGGAGTATGAGATCGTTAAAGTGTGTCAAAAGCTTACCTGGT
Source organism: Fraxinus excelsior (assembly GCA_019097785.1). Classification (NCBI taxonomy): domain Eukaryota; kingdom Viridiplantae; phylum Streptophyta; class Magnoliopsida; order Lamiales; family Oleaceae; genus Fraxinus; species Fraxinus excelsior. The sequence continues at coordinate 31,723,213 of CM032625.1, read as the reverse complement.
TTTTCCAAAGTATTGTGATTCAAAGTTGTAGAAGAGATGGCAAGATCTTGACTCGTTTTCGGCAAGGTGGAGATTGTTAGGTAATTGCCTCAAAAGTTGGAAGACTTCTATTGCAAATAATAAAAGATGTTTATTATATAGAAGACTTCTAATTGAAGTTGAGTGTAGAATCCTGTTATATTTTGATCTCCAGTTTATAGTCGATTTTGGAGTCATTATTTGAGGTTTAATTAAACTCTTCTACTTGCATTCTTCGCTCCCGACAGGCTGAGCGACTGATCCGAAATCAGGCCGATAAGGGGATGGCCGCGTCATGGATGACCCTGGATTCGCCTTCAACTCGTGCTTACACTTGTCGCACAGAATATCTTTGCCCTGCTTGGGCTCTTTCCCTTTGTTGCGTTCAACACGCGGGAAGCGGTTTGTGTTTTTTCTTCTTCTTCGTCCTCAATCACCAGTTTAAACCTTGGCGTTTATTTTTCAAGCCAGTCGTTATCATATTCATTGCAAGTGGCCGTGGGAAAGTATCTCGTCCACCGCCCATCTTGCTTTCTTTTCTTGCGAACGTGATTCGTCCTGATTCGATGGCATCCTGCAACACATGGCGGAAAACCATACAATAATTAGTCTCATGTGACCATGCATTATGCCAGTTACAGTACTTTTTACCCTTAATTTGTTCAGAGTCGGGCAATTTGTGTTTGTCGCCCAACCTATCACGATCTATATTCAATGGATAAACATAAAGAATAAAAATACTATGAAATATTTATATATAAAACATAAAATTACTATGACATGTGGAAAATTCAAAATCTTTGGCTTATTCGCAATTGATACTCTTACCCGTAGAGTTGAACAGCATATGCCTTTCCTTGCGTAAACAACTTCATCTTGAATTCCATTATTTTAGGGTCTGTTTGGTAGAGATTACAATCGGATTTAAATTGAGAAATTAGCCGTTATTGTTGATTTTTATTCGACGAGTACGATCCAATAATGACCATATTTTTAATTTTAATTGAATTTTAATTATTACTAAACGGGCTCTTAATTTCCCCCTACCTGGCTTTTCACCAGAAAAAGTACTACCAAACTTTTCTCACCTAAAAAAAGTCCATTTTTTTTCAAATCTACACGTTTTTTTTGGGTAGGTCGAGGCTAACTAAACTTTCATAGATTATAGGTCTAACCAGGATTTGGGGGGGCCAAACACCCACTAAATATATATGAAAAAAGAATATCAATTTTATATTTTAAGCAGGTTTGATTCTCGTTAATTGGAGAAAAAATGAGTTTTGAATAGGATTTTTAACAGAATGACTGGTTAAAAAGTAGAATTTTTTTTTTTGATATACGTATAAAATATTTTATTAAGTGAATGTATGATTAAAAATGATCATATGATAAATTATAAAATAATTAATAAATGTCAAACATCCACTTTATCACATCGGTTCATTAGTAAATTATTATATTTTTAGCTATTTGAAAGAATAGTTGATTAGGTGCGAAACTGTCACCAGTCTCTCAACTTTGGAGCAATTAAATCACATGTTTTTAGACTATCATGAGATAAACCTAAACCGTGACGCGTACGTTTTTTCTTCTAACATTCACTTTAACCTTCTCATCCTTTTTATATTGAATAAGCATCATGTTATTTGTACTCACAATGAGAATGTGGATCATATTGTCAAAAAACCTAAATTATTTTTTCACATTATCCGTTAGAAATCAAGGACTTGACTTTAAAGTGTAGAGACTGTTAAAAATCAGAGCTGTATACATTTTGAGTGTGTTTGGTGGAGATTGAAATTGTATTTTTAGTAGATTGTGATAGAAGTTTTTGAAATGTGTGGTTGAAAAGTTGTGAGATCCATGAAAGATATGATTAATATCGATTGTTTAACTTTGATTTGGAGTAAAATCAGATTTTAATAATAAAAAAAAGCATGCTCTGAGTTCCAAACAAAGAACGAAGAGAAAGAGAAATTGGAAGCGGTCTTCAACTTTGACATTTGGCTGTGAAATCACTGTGAAAAGTAATTGAACGAATCGATTAAACTAGTTTTATGTAATAAGAATTTAAATCCAGCAATTCCAAATTTTTATGGTAATTCCATAATTTGAAAGGGTGAAAAATAAGGGTAGTTACCAAGGGCGGAGATAGGAGGGACATTTTTTTTTTCTATTGGACTGATACATTAAAAATTAAATGGACTTGCCCCCACCCCCCCCCCCCACCCCACACACACACACACACACACACACGCCCTGGTAGTTTACCCAACCGATAGTGAAATCTCACTTTATTCACGGACCTTTCCATTGTTATAAAACAATTATTTAACTTTATATGTTTTAAAATAAAGTTGTTGTTTTCGCGTGTTTTTTGCAACCCGCCAACAATTACGAGAGAGAGAGGGGTCAGACGATTGTGTAAGGAACAGACCTCTTGAGACAAAGTCCCAAAAAGGGGTGCGTATGCCAGTGAAGGATTACAATTAGGAAGTAGACAAAACGCCTCCAAGGGGCGCAAGCACACGAGTACTGAAAAAGGATTAAATTTAAACTAAGAAATAAAAAATTACATGATCTCTTGTAGAGAGTTTTTGATTCGGTCTTGTCTTCTATGACGTTACTTCTTTTATACTTCTTGAGCATCCCTTGGTTATCGAAACTGCTCAGACTTGCTTCGTGTCCTTCGTAACCGCCCACTCTTTTAGTGGGGAATCACTAATTCGGGGAGTAGTTGCTTAGTAACCGCTGCCACTACCTTTGTTGCCTCCTGGATCGTGGGATCGTGCCGGGTTTACTTGCCAACCGCTTCCAAACTGTATCCTTTAGACTTGTTTGATTTTGGGCGACTTGGGGTTCTGGGCGACAATGAGGCTGTCGTTCTGGGCGATTGTGCCGTACCATCTTTGTTCGGCCTCTGGTCGTCCTACAACCTTGGGGCGATGGTATTCCTTTGTTCCTGAGCTTCCAATATTCAGGATTTTCCACAGGCCTTCAACTTGGGCGTTTCTTCTTGGGCCTTTTAATTGGCTTCTGTTGGGTCTTTACCTTGGATTTATCAATTGGACTTCCTTTCGATTTTGGGCTGCATTTTAGTGTGTCAACAATTACCCCCCAATATGGCAGAATTAATACTAATCATTAATTTTGCCATATTCATTCTGTATCTTTCCCGCAATATTTGAACTTCCCAGAATTTCAATCGTCGCTTGCGTTCTAGTGCTTGAAAAGTTGCGACGTTATAAACCCTTAAAACCCCAAAAGTACGCGGCATCCTTTTCATTCACCTTTCTGCGGCATTACATCTTTCTTCGCCATTTCACCGTCTTCCTTGCGGCAACCTTCGATTTAGATCAAACAATCTTCGAGAACAAATCACTTTCTGTGCCATAATGACTACTTCTCAAACTTCTTCGGACAATGTTTTCAGTTTTGAGGATTTCCAGACCCTTCTTGCAAGACCATATGTGAACCCGTCTTTTCTTTCACAATCCGATGCGGACCGCAATGAGTTTTATTTGGGTCCGTCGTTCAATGATGCTGAAGCCGTCGAACGGGCCGCGGTCGGACATTTGTTCCCGTGTTCTGAGGATCTCCCTTTCTCGCAATCTTTGCCATTGAGGCCGATCCATGATAGAGGTATTCGTACTTGGCCTAAAACTGATGCATCTTTCCGTAGGTGGCATGCACGTATGGTGGCTCATGGTCCCACCAAATCAATTTTTGAACGTGCTAAAATTCTGGACCTATTGGAGATTACCCTTTTCCCCCCAACATATGACTCCGTGCTTTTTCCAATCGCCCTAAGTTATTGGTCTCCTGAGTTCAATACCTTTGTTTTTCCTCTTGGTCCCATGACCATCACCTTAAGGGACGTTGGGGCTTTGCTGAATCTTCCGCCTTTGGGCGATACTATTTTTCCTGGCATGCTAATCTCTGGGGGTGCCCCAAAATTTGATAAAAAGCTTACTGAGTCTTACTCGAGCCTGCAGGGCAGTTATGTCACTGCTGTATCTGAGCCTAGCCATTCTGAGCGAGTTGCTTTTCTCCAAGTCTGGCTCTGTAAATACGTCCTTTGTGTTCCTAGCTTGAAACCCTCTATGAGCTACTTGCCCCTATCTCATGAGTTGGCTCGGGGTAGACCTTTGAATTTATGTTCATTCCTTCTGGCTGCTCTTTATAGGGGTATGGCCATGCTCCAATTCCAATTGAAGAATAATGCATCTCCCACTGGCAGTGGGCCTTTATGGCTTGCTCAATTGTGGTTGAGATCTTATTTCCCTCAGTTGGGTATTCCACCTTTTCCTCCTCGCGAGGTTTCCTGTTATGGGCTTCTTATTCATCAACTGAGCCCTGTAAATATGTCCATGAGAGATGTTTTCACTTTCTTCCACACTTTGAGTTCAACCCTTTCATTCTTTCCTTTTCCTTCAGAGCAAATTCCTCCTTTTGTGCGGCCTCCTTCTACTTTGGCCGAGGCGGATACATTTCTACCTGTTTGGGTTCAGTTTTTAATAGGGAGAGAATTGTTTCACGACATTCTGACAGGGACCAATGCTAAAGCGGGGGTAGAGATATATGCGCCCCAATTTTGTGCTCGCCAGCTTGGTTTCGGCCAAATGTGGCCTGTCCCTCCTTGCTACTCCAATAATATGATGGATCGCTTCTACATTCTTAACAAAACAGAAGCCCAAGCCATCGATGTCCGTAATAAACTTTTGGCAACCGGCTTTACTTTCGCTCCTTTCAATCCTACTGCTGCTACTCATCCCCTTTTTGACCAACTGTGGCCGTCAGTGAAGCAAAGGTTATTTTCAACTGATGCAAATCGCGCCTTCCACCTCCTGGACAAACAGGGTACTTTTCCCGTTTCCACTGCGTCTCCTTCGCGTACTACACGCTCCCCAGTTTCGAAGCCTACCGTTTCTAAAGGTGCTCCTAGTCGCAAGCGGCCAGCTGCGACCGTAATATCCCTGCATGATGATGATGATGATGACACCCCTCTCATCATAAGGAGAAAGGTAATTGAACTTCACCTACTGCACAAGTTGTTTTCTCTTCATGCGATAATGATTTGCTTTTCTTTCCAGAAGGATTCTTCTTCCGGGGCTATGGTTTTGGTCTATTCTTCCTCCTCCCCTCTTGTCAAGGCTGCGCCGCCCAAGCATCAAGCTCCAGCAACATTGTCTTCAATCGATCCTCTTCCTCAGGGTGTCGACCCCCCAAGCGAGGTCCTAGAAGGTAAGGCTTACTTTTGATACCTTTGGCCTTTCTTTATCGCTGCTGTTTTCATTGGTTTACTGCGATATGAAATGTGCAGAGATTCTGGTGTCTTCTTCTGGTGGGGAAGGTCCTTCTTGCCCGGCTAAGGGGAAGTCTCCTCAAGTGATGGAAGAAATAAGGGGAGCTCCTGAATTTCCAACCACCGGCGATGAGGTCTTTTTACTGCGCTCTTATCTCTGATTTTGCTTTGTTGTGTAGAGAAACTTTCAATATTGGCAACTTTCTTTTGCAGGAATCTGATAACATTCTCAACTCTATCCAAGACCTATTCACCTCTTGGGCGCGCATGAAAACATCCTCTGCATCGTCTTCCATTCCTGCGCACGAGGACATGACACTTCTCAAACAGGCACTGTTTGAGTATGTTTCCTTCATGGATATGGAGATCGGCCGTGCTAGCGCCGCTCAGCAAAAGGCCAAACTAGACATGTTGAGTGCGAACCTACTGCAAGTGCTCTCACTCCCATCGCTCAGCATTTCTACTGATTTTAAAGTGAAGCTGAGGGTTCTTCACGCCGACATCGTTTCCTTGCTGGCCAAAAACGCAGAATTGAAGACCAGAAGTGCCCAATATTTTCGCGCTTCTTCTGAGAAAGAGTCTTTGCTCCAGGAAATTGACAGGAACCATGCTGACTTGACTGAGGTTTCTTCAGAACTTGTAGTGGAAGACTCTTTGATGTTGAGCCTGACTGCTGAAATGAAAGAGCTGCAAGCGAAAATGAACGATTGCATGGCGAGAATAGCTGCTAAGAGGCGTACTGCATCCCAAGGAATTGCAAAAATCAAATCTTTATTGGAGCAGTATCAGAAGTTGGAGGTTGACGACGACTTGGTGGCGGAGTTTGGTATCCTTTCCTCTAAGCAATGCGAAGAGTGGGATAGACTTAGGCAACAGATGCGCTCAGCTTGAGGCGATTTGTAATTGAACATTTACTGTTCTAATTTTTGTAACTTTTCGCGCTAACTGCCTTTATTTGATGTAATCTGATGTCTTTGTCATCATTAATGAATAGTTATTTTGAAGTGGTGTTTATCCTTGATCGCCGATTTTCCTCGTACTTAATTCTTGTGCCAACATCCATGCATATCCCCTTGGCATTTGAGTTTTCTTCCCTAAATGTTTGATCCATATTGGTTTTACTCACTGGTCATAAATGTGACCTTCCAGATTCCGGCTTTTGATCTTCCAACCCCTATAAATATGCCGGTTTATACTCATCGTTTTCATCCTCATGCCTTCTCAAATTCAATTTCCCACCATCAGAGTTTCCTGCCACTGCATGGCACTCCGGTCGTTTCTCGACAATTTTTTCTTCTACAGGGATGGGTTTCTCGATTCACCTCCTTCGTTTTGACATCACTTTTGGTATGGGAGGTATAGGAAATGTCAAACCGAGGCAAGAATTTTGCCCTCGGTTTGCTTGTTGAGAGTGCTTCTCTTCGCCTACTATTGCAGCAATGCTTTTAGGAAGGCTGTAGGGAACATTTCACTCTCTTAATTGGCCATGGACTGAAGGGCTATTCCTCTACGCCTGCCTTTGCAGCAATGCATCTAGGAAGGTTGTAAGAGTAGTTCACCTTCTTACGGCCATAGGCTGAAGGGTTGCTTCTCATTGTCTACCACTGCAGCAATGCGTTTGGGAAGGATGCAGGGACAGTTCACCCTCTTACGGCCATAGACTGAAAGGCTGGCCGTACTGGTTTCACTCTTTCTGTCCCTTTCAGTCAGAAGATGATTTATAGCGTGTATCGCCTTGTATTTTGCCTATGTCTTTTAATTTTTTGTAAAGAATGGTTTGTAAGGAGCACTGGATAATAAAGGACTTTGTTTTGAATATGCCTTGTTCTCTCCGATTTTCTTAGAACGTGATCGTCCAATTTTACTTACCGCCATCGTTCGGCATGAATACATCACAATTGTAATCATACCATTTACGCATATATTCTATTTATTTTGCTATCAGAACGTGATCGTCCAGTTTGTTAACTGCCGTCGCTTGGCGTGGTTAGATTATGATTGCGATTTTATCACTCAAGTGTTTATCTGTTTACTTTCCCAAAGGGATGGAACATATGTCTTCAGGTACTTACCATTAATAAATCTTATGTGCCTAGTACCATCTAAATCTTCCAAGTGGTAAGCTCCATTAGGCAACACACTCTTCACTCTATAAGGCCCTTCCCAATTTGGCGACCATTTGCCATACTTTGGGTCCTTACTATCTAAAGGAAGTATTGTCCTCCAAACCAATTCGTCCGCATTAAAGAATTTGGCTATAACTTTCTTATTGTAAAATCTAGCCATTCTTTGTTTCTGAACTTGCAACCTGTCTAGCACGTCTAACTTCAATTCGTCCAATTCTAACAAGTTTTGAACCAACGATTCCTTGTACTCATTCTCGTTCAATTCGTACTGCCGACGCACCCTTATGGATTGCACGTTGATTTCTACGGGCAATACAGCCTCCTGCCCATAAGTGAGTTGGAAAGGTGTGACGTTGGTGCTCGAGCGGGGCGACGTTCTGTAAGCCCATAAAGCCTTGTTCAAGCATTCATGCCAGTTTCTGGCATTTTCATCTATCATCTTCCTTATGATAGATTTCAGAGTCTTGTTGGATGACTCTGCTTGACCGTTTGACTGAGCGTAATACGGTGTGGAATTTACCAATTTAATTCCAAACTCGCTCAAGAATTCCTTCACCTGATCTCCATTTAGGGAAGTCCCATTATCTACCATTAAAGTTTGTGGAATCCCAAATCTGTGAATGATGTGGTCTCGGACAAACTCTATGATATTTTTCTGGGTGATTTCCTTTAGAGGGACTGCCTCAACCCACTTGGTGAAAAAGTCCGTGGCGACTATAATAAATGTGTGTTGTTTGGACGATGGAGGGTAAATCTTCCCTATTAAGTCTATCGCCCAACCTTTGAACGGCCACAGCTTGATAATGGGTGCCATGTTGCTTGCTGGTGCCCTTTGTATTGGACCGTGTTTTTGGCATGCTAAACAGCTTTTTGCATATTGAACACACGATTCACCCATCTTTGGCCAAAAATATCCACTTCTAATAGTTAGCCATCTCATCTTTTGGCCAGCCTGATGGGCTCCACATATCCCCTTCATGCACTTCGGCCATAATTGTCTTAGCCTCTTGCAAGTTCACGCATTTTAATAACACACCATCAGAACGTTTTTTGAACAATTCTTCGTCTATTAACGCATAGTTCAATAAACGCAATTTCATTCGTCTATCACTTCGCCCATCAAGCTCCTTGAAGGACTCCTTAATCTCATCTATCCAATCCAGTGCGACTCTACCTTCTATGCATTGAATTTCCGTTTTTCTTGCCCTCCGCTGAACAACGGGCAACATAGTTCCGTATTCGTGGACTGATTCCCAACTTATCGCCTTTGAATAGCCAGAAGCCAACTGGGCCAACTCGTTGGCCATGTCATTGTATATTCTATTGACGCATTGAAGCTCTACTTGGTCAAATTCTTCCAACAATTCTTGGGCGATTTCGTATAAACTCATGATAGAATTACTTTGGCATTTGAAATCACCGGTCAATTGATGAATCACCAATTGAGAATCGCCCCTGACGATTACATTCTTTATTTTCATCTCTACCATCAATTCCAAACCTACAATTAAGGCTTCGTACTCGGCTTGATTATTAGTACAGATTCTGTCCAAGGTGAATGCGAACTTATAGCAAACCCCTAAAGGATTTATCAAAGCCACTCCTACCCCTGCTCCTTTAGAAGTTTTCGATCCATCAAAATATAAAACCCATGGTTTCAATTCAAACGAATCAACCTCGAGTTCTAGTTCGTGAGGTACGTCCAGACATGGATGATCGGCCAGAAAATTAACTAAGGCTTGATTTTTAACTGCCTTTTGGGGCACATACTTTATTTCGAATTCCGACAGTGCTAAAGTCCAAAGACCCACTCGTTGGTGTAAAATAGGGCGAGAAAACATGTATTTGAACAGATTAACTTTGGAGACTAGATAGACTGTTACAGGCCGTAAATAGGCCCTTAATTTTGTACATGTGAAGTATAATGCGAGACACAACTTCTCGATAGCAGAATAATTACATTCACATTTGGTTAACCGTCTACTTAAGTAATAAATCGCCCTTTCTTCGCCAACTTGGTCTTCTTGTGCGACCATTCCCGCTATCGATTCTTGTTCAGCCGACACATACAATTTCATCGGCCGCCCTTGGATTGGTGACACCAACACCGGTGGGCTCGTTAAGTATGTCTTCAGGCTTTCGAAAGCCTTTTGATGTTCTTCTTTCCAGACGAATTCGTCTTGATTTTTCAGCTTTAGGAGAGGTGAGAACGCTTTCGTTCGCCCTGCACAATTGGATATAAAGCGTCTTAGAAAATTGATTTGGCCTAAAAACCTTTGCAGTTCTTTTTTATTGTTAGGAGCCCTAACTTCTGAAATAGCCTTCGCTTTATTCTTATCAAGTTCAATCCCTCTTTTATGTACCAAACGCCAAATTGTTTTCGCGCGTTTTGCAACCCGCCAACAATTACGAGAATGAGGGGTCAGACGATTGTGTAAGGAACAGACCTCTTGAGACAAAGTCCCAAAAAGGGGTGCGTATGCCAGTGAAGGATTACAATTAGGAAGTAGACAAAACGCCTCCAAGGGGCGCAAGCACACGAGTACTGAAAAAGGATTAAATTTAAACTAAGAAATAAAAAATTACATGATCTCTTGTAGAGAGTTTTTGATTCGGTCTTGTCTTCTATGACGTTACTTCTTTTATACTTCTTGAGCATCCCTTGGTTATCGAAACTGCTCAGACTTGCTTCGTGTCCTTCGTAACCGCCCACTCTTTTAGTGGGGAATCACTAATTCGGGGAGTAGTTGCTTAGTAACCGCTGCCACTACCTTTGTTGCCTCCTGGATCGTGGGATCGTGCCGGGTTTACTTGCCAACCGCTTCCAAACTGTATCCTTTAGACTTGTTTGATTTTGGGCGACTTGGGGTTCTGGGCGACAATGAGGCTGTCGTTCTGGGCGATTGTGCCGTACCATCTTTGTTCGGCCTCTGGTCGTCCTACAACCTTGGGGCGATGGTATTCCTTTGTTCCTGAGCTTCCAATATTCAGGATTTTCCACAGGCCTTCAACTTGGGCGTTTCTTCTTGGGCCTTTTAATTGGCTTCTGTTGGGCCTTTACCTTGGATTTATCAATTGGACTTCCTTTCGATTTTGGGCTGCATTTTAGTGTGTCAACAGGTACTATAAATAATGGAAGTATTCCATTATTTTTGGGGCGTGACCTGTGAGGAATAACAAAGAAAAAAGCCACAGCGGCTACGTGGAGGAAAAGGCAGGAACACGATTGAAGAAAAAGAGTTGTGGGCTGCCTTAGGTAATTATTTATATATATATAATTCACACACAGTGGAAGAAAAAGGGGCTGGAAGACAAAGTCAAAAAGGGCAGCTCCATTGTGAGGTTTTTGACAAAGTAGAGTTCTAGCGGCATATATATATATATATATAAAGAAAAAAGGCGTGGCTGCTGGTAAGAAAAGTTTTGAGTCTATTTTCTTTGTAATACTTTGGACTAGTTGGTGAGTGAAATTCTATATGGTTGTAACAGTTTATCATATAGTGAAAAAGTTTTGATGGTCCGTTTAAATTTGTGCGTTATATTCTTTATTTTTCTTGTTTGCCAATAATCTTCTGAACAACAAAAGATCCTGCGGGTTAATAGAAAGAAAGGGAATTGACGTAAATTTCCCAACAAGTGGTATCAGAGCGTCAGGTGGTTCAGAGTGTTGGAGCAACATAAAAATATGTCGTTGAAATATGACGTTGAGAAATTTGACGGGAGAATCAATTTTGGCCTGTGGCAAGTACAGGTCAGGGATTTATTGATTCAAGCTGCACTGCACAAGGTTTTGAAAGGAAAACCAACCCAGAGTTCTGACAAGGAAGCTGAACCTAGTATGAGCGATGATAAATGGGAGGAATTGGATTTGAAGGCTGCAAGTACGATACGTCTCTATCTGGCTAAAAATGTTCTTGCAAATATTCATGGAATATCTGCTGCAAAGGAACTGTGGGAAAAACTAGAAGAACTATATCAAATGAAGAGCCTCTCAAATCGGTTGTACCTGAATGAGCAATTTCATTTATTGCGCATAGAGATAGGTACGAAAATCTCAGACCATCTGAGTGCTCTCAATGAGATTGTTTCAGAATTGGAGGCTATTGGAGTAAAGATAGATGATGAGGATAAGACATTACGTCTCATCTGGTCTTTTCCGTCTACTTATGAACACATCAAGCCAATCTTGATGTATGGGAAGGAAACTGTGAATTTCGCAGAAGTGACAAGCAAATTAATCTAAGAAGAAAGGATATTAGGTGGTCAGAATATTCCTTCTGACAATGCGGCGCTTGTGACTGAAAGGGGGAAGATGGGCAATTCCATGAAGAAGAAAGTAACTTGTTGGAACTGCGGTTAGACTGGTCACGTGAAGAGGAATTGTCCAAAAGGTAGATCAGGGTCGGCTAACTGTTTGAGATCGGACAATGCGTCTCTCCTGGCGGAGGTGGACGCACTTGATGTGCTATAAAGTAATATGGGAACGTCCTCGTGGCATGTCGCCAGTTGCCATGATAGAGGATGTGTTCTTACTGGCACGGATCAGCATATCTGCACATAGCATTGACTGACATTTGATGCAAGGTGTGTAGGTATGTGGTGGTGTTGTCGTGTCGATGGCTGATGAGCTCTCTGGGAAAGTCAGTGGGAGAGTTGCACCATAACTATCAGCATGGTTGTTTTGACATGTAGCCAATGAAATGCTCGGAGGTTATTCTGAGTGGTTATACTCATATGGTGGAGTATGAGATCGTTAAAGTGTGTCAAAAGCTTACCTGGTTTTTCCAAAGTATTGTGATTCAAAGTTGTAGAAGAGATGGCAAGATCTTGACTCGTTTTCGGCAAGGTGGAGATTGTTAGGTAATTGCCTCAAAAGTTGGAAGACTTCTATTGCAAATAATAAAAGATGTTTATTATATAGAAGACTTCTAATTGAAGTTGAGTGTAGAATCCTGTTATATTTTGATCTCCAGTTTATAGTCGATTTTGGAGTCATTATTTGAGGTTTAATTAAACTCTTCTACTTAGTTATTTGGTACTATAAATAATGGAAGTATTCCATTATTTTTGGGGCGTGACCTGTGAGGAATAACAAAGAAAAAAGCGACAGCGGCTACGTGGAGGAAAAGGCAAGAACACGACTGAAGAAAAAGAGTTGTGGGCTGCCTTAGGGTATTATTTATATATATATATATATATATATATATATATAATTCACACACAGTGGAAGAAAAAGGGGCTGGAAGACAAGGTCAAAAGCGGCGGCTCCATTGTGAGGTTTTTGACAAAGTAGAGTTCTGGCTGCATATATATATATAAAGAAAAAAGGCGTGGCTGCTGGTAAGAAAAGTTTTGAGTCTATTTTCTTTGTAATACTTTGGGCTAGTTTGTGAGTGAAATTCTATATGGTTGTAAAAGTTTATCATATAGTGAAAAAGTTTTGATGGTCCGTTTAAATTTGTGCGTTATATTCTTTATTTTTCTTGTTTGCCAATAATCTTCTGAACAACAAAAAATCTTGCGGGTTAATAGAAAGAAAGGGAATTGATATTAATTTCCCAACACTTTATACTTCGATAGTCATCAATTCAATCAATAAAATTTAACTGGGCTCATCCAAGAACCAAGTCGTCTTCTACTTCAATGTTCGAACCATCATCAAATGAACATGCAGTTAAGCGAAAATGTTTCACAACTTCTAAAATTCTAGCTTCACAAGCAAACACACAGTTCAGCCAAACTCAACATGCAAGAAACAGGCTATGTGATATCACAAGAAAAATAATGAGATATGATGCCCAATTCCAATTCCTAATATGAAAATAATAGACTTCGGATGCATTCAGCTTAGAATCCAAGGTCACGATACAAAGTTTCATATCAAGATTTGAGCCAAGATAGTCTTGTTATTATGCATATACCTGCCACGGACAATTGTTCTATTGTATCAGAGTAAATTAACATTATCATCAAATGTGATAACCCAATGCAAATTTACCGTGATTTGTGAAATTCCTCGCAATAAATTTACATAATGAATTACATAATATCACATGACACTTTACCATTTGATATCTAAAATGTAAACAACTTTTTCAATCCAATATTTTCCCTCCACATCATATTATGTAATCCATTATGTACATTTATATATAAGTAACAAAATCATAGAAAAAAATGACCAATTCTAGATAAAGAAGCATACTCCTTCGTATCAAGATTTTGAGGAACTTTTTGGCTGAATCCTCTAGATTATGAAGATACACACAGTCGAACAATCTGCTCCATCGTTATTGAGAAGCTTTCCTGTGGAATATTTTGAAATAGCAGATGACTTGAAGATATAATTGAATACACTTTAATCTCTGCTCATGTTTGAATTTGTCAGTTTTGCAATTATAAATATAGAAAAACAATGAAATGAATCATTGTAGGAAATAGTATTTTCAGTATTAGTACATTACATATATAAAATAATTATGTTTTTTTTTTTCTCTCTATAACATCATATTCACGGTAATTTTTGAAAAAAATAATAAACTTAAGCAAAAGTTTATTTAAATGATATTAGAGCAAATAAATGTCCCCAAGTTAAATCTCATGACATCGTATTTAAGATAAAAGTTCATGCCAAGTATTTGTCAAATAACATACAAAATTTAAGGTAAATTTGATTCACTGCAATTAAATTTTTACTTTGAGTCAATCGGGTAACTAACTATAATTTGATTTTAGTCGAGTAATTTTAAATAGATCTCAATCAGATAGCCACACTTTTATTTGGTTTCTTTAAGGTAACTTTGTTCAATTTTTTCTACAAAATTGATGACATGACAGCTCGTGAATATTGGTCATCACACATAACTGCTAGTTGCTAACATGAAATAAGTGCAATTTTAATTAAGTAAATGACGATTGTCATTTTTGATGGAGTCGTGGATACCTATTATTCAAGTGATGAAATTGGATGAGTTACTCGATTAAAATCATATTAAAATATGTTATATAATTGAACAAAGTTAAAGTACAATTTTCTTACTAACTGAAATTATAGTCTCTTGAAATAAAATTTATCCGAAATTTCCAATTCCATACATGACACGAGGCACTCTAGAAAGTGGGACGCCTAAAGAGAAAACTCTGAATGGCATTTGAGTTGAGTCAAAAGGTAAAACACATGGTTCAGTTTTTCATCTTCTTTCCTATGCTTCAGTCAGACTACCAGGAAACATGTATATATACATTACAACGTAGGGATTGACAATGTAATGTTATTCATAGTGAGCAAATGTTACTTGGCATCCTATGTAACAAATTGTGATTTAAGGCATTAGCTTGTTATTAACTTGTCATCCACTATTGTTTCAAATAACAAGTTGGCACATAGGATGACTGCGGCAATTAATACTATAAATAGCTTTATTCTTGACACTTAATATGCTAACCAATAGAATAGCGTATGGGGAGAAAAAAGTTTCATAGGTAATATTTGTGTGTGCGAGAGAGAAAGAAGGATAGGAAAATGAAGAAATGTGACTTATGCAAGTCGACGGCAAGAATGTTTTGTGAATCTGACCACGCAAGCTTGTGCGGGGATTGCGATACCAGGGTTCACACACTGGGTTGGCCATGAGATTTTGGGATCTTAGACCATTTTAATTCAAATATGGGGTCCCTAAATATTCAAATTACAAAAATGATTACCTAAAACTTTCGAATGTCTAAATTAAATTATTATATTATTACAATTAATTTGTTTTAGAACCTCTTTTTCAATACACACAACGTGACAAATTCCTTCAATCTTTATTGTTATTGATTGAAGTTTGGATTTCATTGACTTCAATTTTGAGAAGCTTTTATTGACACTTGTAACTTTTATTGGTATAGTCAATAATATTTTATAAGCAATCTACACATTTGAAAAACAATAGTCTATCATTTTCATATAGGCGAACACTTCTCACATTGTATACATTCTAATAATTTCTAATATTTCTAATAATTAGTCATTTTAAATTAATATTGTTTTGACAACGAGTAATGAAAAATATAGATTCCTTCGAGTTAGGGTTGACGATTGACTAGTGCATGTTTGAGTTGATTGAATCACACTTGCTTTTGTACACAACATAGTAAGAACATGGTTAACCAATTAATTTACTTTGTTTAATTTGTCCATATTATTGGACAAGACTCGATGGCACGATAAACAAGATTTTAATTTTAATTTTTCTTTTTCTTCTCCAACTCAATCAAGTCTTTCAATTCCACAAGGTTTTATCCTTGTCTTCAGAATACAAGAAAGAGAAAACCGATGAATCAGGTTTATGCAAGATGCATCATCAAGAGCACCCTTCACCAGATCAAACAATAAGGGAACTAAAATCACCATCGAACAGTACATTCTGTACAGGGACCAAAATTTAAAATTAATGTAAGATTTGGTTGGGATAAAGAAGTAGAACCTCTTCCTTCTTGTATGTGGAGGCCTAAGGTTTTGGTCTCTTCTGGTTCCATAAATTGATCCCTCAAGAACACACCACCACACAAGTCATGCCATTCCCAATTTGTATGTATCTTGCATGAATCTCCCCATCTTCAAATTTTAGATTCCGAAAGTGATGTCTCGATGCAGTTTTTTACTTTAACTACATATGTTTCAGACCCAATAGTTCGATACGTGAGACACATGTAAACTATGTAAAGAAAAAAGTTCCAACTGGTTCCATAAATTGACCCCTTAAGAACACACCACCAAACAAGTCATGCCATTCCCAATTTGTATGTATCTTGCATGAATCTCCCCATCTTCAAATTTTAGATTCCGAAAGTGATGTCTCGATGCAGTTTTTTACTTTAACTACATATGTTTCAGCCCAATAGTTCGATACGTGAGACACATGTAAACTATGTAAAGAAAAAAGTTCCAACTGGTTCCATAAATTGACCCCTTAAGAACACACCACCAAACAAGTCATGCCATTCCCAATTTGTATGTATCTTGTGATAAGGGCATTTTTTATACGTTTATTTTGGTTCACAAACATGAATAATTGTCGATAAGCATTCGGAATAGAGCTTAATTTGTGTGAATTGTGTTTGTAGGGCAACAATGAAGATTATGGTGGAAATTAGAAGAAAAGTAGAGAAAATGGGTCAAAACGAAGGAAAACGAAAGTTCAGGGACCAAAATGTAAATAATCAAAAGATGACCCGATGCCAACTCAAGAGTGGACATAAGCTTAATCATACATTGAGGAATGCATGGGATGATTGGAGGACAAGAATGAACAAAAGAGGTCAAAACAAGAGATTAATGAAGTTGGAGGACCAAAATGAAGATATGTGATAGAAGTTTGTACCATGCGGCCGCAAGGTGTAATCTTCCATGTGGCCGCAAGCAAGGATGCAGGGAAAATTTTTGGAAAAAAAGTTGTTCTTTGCGGGTGCAAGGAATTTGTCCTTGCGGCCGCAAGGAAGAAATCCGGCGCGAATTTTCTGGTTTCCTTATCCGACTCCAACACGTATGGTAATGATTTTAGGGCAACTATAAAAGCTAAAATACGTTCATAAACTAGGGTTATGCCTTCCTAGAGAGAAAAACAACATTTTTGGAGCGAGAACGAAGGCAAGGACGAAGGATTTCACTCCAAGATCGAAGATTTCAAGCTTTACATTCAAGAATTGGGTGATGTCTTCTCCTAAATATTTTCTTTGTTATTTTAATTTATCCATGTTAGGCTAGGTTTTTAATTGTATTAGGTGAACGATGAACCTCGTATTGTGAACTTTTAATTTCTATTTTGCAATTTGATATTTAAACACGTTTGATGGATGTTGAATGATTTATATACACATTCTTGTCTCTACAATTATATGCGCAATAGTTGTATGAGTTTGAGTGATTTATTTTATGCATTCGAAAGAAGGGAAATAGATTATACAATGTATAAATCATCGTAAGGTCCGATAGGGGATAGAAATATACCGCTATGCTTTATGTGAATCTCTAAGTGTTTACAAAACGTCATGCATTCTTGTATATTGCATTTGTCATAGAAATATAGTCAAATGGTATGTTAGAATAGGTTCAATTCTACTCGAAAGAGATTATTGAATAAGTTAGAAACATTGATTCTTCAACCAATTCATCGTGTTGTCAAATTGTGAAATAGGAGTTAAAAGTGAACTTGCTTGGTGATTCGGGATCCTAGTACGCTTTTTCATACATTAATTTCTTCAACTTTTGCATTTAACCATCGCTCTTGCATTTATTCCTAATTTTATTTTAATTTACATTTTAGTCATAGTTTAATCATAAAATCTAGAACAATCATCCACACCTTAATAGATTCGGTTAAGGTCGAGATAATAATCATCACGTTAAATCAATCCTCGTGGGAACGATACTCGAAATTCTAGGATTTCCACTTTATTACTTGTCAACGAACTGTGCACTTGTGGTGATTTAAATTCGAAACATATTTTCGTGAACATCTTGCATGAATCTCCCCATCTTCAAATTTTAGATTCCGAAAGTGATGTCTCGATACAGTTTTTTACTTTAACTACATATGTTTCATACCGAATAGTTCGATACGTGAGACACATGTAAACTATGTAAAGAAAAAAGTTCCAAGGCATTTATACGTACAATCTGTGGTTGGACGAGTACAACTTTCATAAACATAAAACATGTCTTGGAATTCTAGTCTATATCAGCAGGCCATGAACCCCTAACCTTGACTTTCTTTATTCCCTTAGAATTATATTCTAAATCTGCTTGCCATCAACCCAAATTTTGACTATCTTTATCCTCGATGTTTTTCTTGCTTTAAAAAGGATCGATTAAACAATCATGTAGAGCTCTAACAAGACCGCATGATAGTGATACATATACATTTATTCCACAATTAATAGGTTGACTTTAGCAGCATCCACACAAAAGAGAATGAAGAAAAATGTGTGCATGTACTTGTTGGGAAATAAAACGGTTCAAAGTAATATATATGACAAAATATAAAGTATATGATCGCAAACAAATAACCAGATAAAAGATAAAATTATTAATTGGAAGAGTAATGGAGTGTTTTTTTCAATTGACTACTATAAGGAAAACAAATAAAACAATTGTTTCTATACAATTTTTCTTTATTTTAGTAATAAAAAACTTATGAAAAGAGTCTAGTATTTATAAGGGTAGATGCCAAACCCTAAAAATACCACGAAGATGGAAACAAAATAAAAAATCACGTGAAATAAAGGAAACGATATTTTCTCAATATTTTTCCAATAAAAACACACAAAGAAGGAAAAAGTATGTTCTCAAAAATTCCAACATAATTTGGGTAAAAAAAAAATTCCAACAAACTAAGCAGCTCCACTCCACACCATTCCACATGATCCATTTTGTAGTTTATTGACAAATTAATTATATCTCATTTGTAACATACTTAAACAAATTATTACGAGTACAATCAAGAAAAAGCAACAGAATTAGAATTATAATTAGTTTGAAAATTTACACTTGGCACAATCTTACACCACATTTCATATTTCACACATTTAATCCAACCATCGTCCATCTACCGTATCATTCATTTGTAAAGCAAGTGGTAAAAGAGGTGGTACAAATGGTTTAACTCTTTTTTTAGACCACATTCTGCATAATCTATTTTAGGACAAGAACTTATTACTTCATGTTACGTGTCTAATATACATGAGGCATTTTTTTTAACCGGGTTACATTTTGACTAAATATTATTCAGATATATATCCAATATATATGAGGAATTTTATTCTATGCTATAAATTTATATAATGTTATTGATAGTGAGCAAATGTTACTTGTCATCCTCTGTAGCATATTGTCATTTAAGGCATTAGCTAGTTATTAGCTTGTCATCCAATATTGTATCAAATAACAAGTTGGCATATAGGATGATTGTGGTAGTTGATACTATAAATAGCATTATTCTTGACACTTAATATGCTAACCAATAAGTAGCTTATGGGAAAAAAAAAGTTTCATAGGTAATATTTTGTGTGCGAGAGAGAAAGAAGGTTAGGAAAATGAAGAAATGTGACTTATGCAAGTCGACGTCAAGAATGTATTGTGAATTTGATCACGCAAGCTTGTGCTCGCATTGCAATACCAGGGTTCACACACTAGGTTGGCCATGAGATTTTGGGATATTAGACCATTTTCAAATATGGGGTTCCTATAAATATTTAAAAATATTTATATTAATAAAGATTATAACTTTTATAAAGTAAAAATATTCTAATTACAAAAACAATTACCTAAAACTTTCAAATGTCTAAATTAAATAATTATATTATTACAATTAATTTGTTTTAGAACCTCTTTTTCAATACACACATCGTGACAAATTCCTTCAATTTTGAGAAGCTCTTATCAGCAATTGTAACTTTTATTGGTATAGTCAATAATATTTTATAAGCAATCTACACATTTGAAAAACAATAGTCTATCATTTTCATATAGGCGAACACTTCTCACATTGTATACATTCTAATAATTTCTAATATTTCTAATAATTAGTCATTTTAAATTAATATTGTTTTGACAACGAGTAATGAAAAATATAGATTCCTTCGAGTTAGGGTTGACGATTGACTAGTGCATGTTTGAGTTGATTGAATCACACTTGCTTTTGTACACAACATAGTAAGAACATGGTTAACCAATTAATTTACTTTGTTTAATTTGTCCATATTATTGGACAAGACTCGATGGCACGATAAACAAGATTTTAATTTTAATTTTTCTTTTTCATCTCCAACTAAATCAAGTCTTTCGATTCCACAAGGTTTTATCCTTGTTTTCAGATTTCAAGAAAGGGAAAACCAATGAATCAGGTTTATGCAAAATGCATCATCAAGAGCGTCCTTGGCCAGATCAAACAATAAGGGAACTAAAATCACCATCGAACAGTACATTCTGTACAGGAACCAAAATTCAAAATTAATGTAAGACTTGGTTGGGATAAAGAAGTAAGGCCTCTTTCTTCTTGTACGTGGAGGCCTAAGGTTTTGGTCTCTTCTGCTTCCATAAATTGACCCCTTGAGAACACACCACCACACAAGTCATGCCATTCCCAATTGGTATGTATCTTGCATGAATCTCCCCCAACTTTGAATTTTAGATTCCAAAAATGATGTCTCGATGCAGTTTCTTACTTTAACTACATCTGTTTCATGCCCAATAGTTCGATATGTGAGACACGTGTAAACTATGTAGAGAAAAAAGTTCCAAGGTATTTGTACAAGCTGTGGTTGGAATGGTATAACTTTCATAAACGCTTCTTGGAATTTTAGTCTATATGAGCTGGCCATGAACCCCTAAACTTGACTTTCTATATTCCCTTAGAATTATATTCTAAATCAGCTTGCCATCAACCCTAATTTTGACTATCTATATCCTCGATGTTTTTCTTACGTTAAAAAGGATTGATTAAACAATCCTACGGAACTTTAACAAGACCGCGTGATATTGATTCCTATACATTTATTCCACAATTAATAGGTTGACTTTAGGAGCATCCACAAAAAAGAGAATGTAGAAAAATGGGTGCATATACTTGTTGGGAAATAAAACGGATTGAAATAATATATATGATAAAATATGAAGCATATGATTGCAAACAAACAATAAGATGAAAGCCAAAGTTATTAATTGGCAGAGTAACCGAGTATTTTATTCAATTAACTACTATGAAGAAAACAAATACAATTATTGTGCATATACAATTATTCTATATTTTAGTAATGGAAAACTTGTGAAAAGAGTCTAGTATTTATAAGGGTGGATATCAAACCCTAAAAATACCATGAAGTTGGAAACAAAATAAAAAATAACGTGTAATTAAGGAAACAATATTTTCTCAATATTTTTCCAATTAAAACACGAAAAGAAGGAAAAATTATTTTCTCAAAGATTCCAACATAATTTGGGTAAAAAAAAAAATCCAACAATACTAAGCAGCTTTCATTTGGCACAACCTTACACCACCTTTCATATTTCACACATTTAATCGAACCATCATCCATCTACCACATCATTCATTTGTAAAGACGACCGAAAATAAATTTTTCATCTACTTCATGTTAATTTTGAGATACCAAGTGACTAATTTAAAAATAAGTTTTATGTCAAAATTTAAGCTTTCGGCCAACTAATTAAGTATTCATCTAGCAAGAAATTTCATATCAATATTGGGCTTGTTTCGAAGCTCATATTAAATGAAGAATTTTGTACTTTAGAAAAAGTTATTTCGGATAAGTTAAACCTAAGTTATTGTATTATAAATGGAGTCCTATTTTAATTAGGGTTAATCAAACAATTAACTTTTTTTAGCGACGTGTATCATAATTTGGAATGCGACATTTGAGATTTTTATTAAAATGGAGGATAAGGTGGATCTGTTTTATAGATTACCCATTTATATTTCATGTAATCCAAATTAACCAATTTTTATTTCATCATTTTGGCTTGGATTTCTATTTAAAAACAAATTCTATCCAATCTGCGAAAACGGTTTTAGAGGAACTCCAATTGACATTAATTACAACACATTTTAGATACCCATACATGCACACACGGCAGACCCGCGGGTGGGTGGGGAAGCATTCTTATGTTTACGATCCTTTTCAGAATTAAAAATAAAATATCTTGGAATGTGTTCATTGCGTTAAATTTTAAATTACACACTTGAACACAAGTATACTTTACTTTTTCGTAAATCAAAGTTGGATTCGATATTATGATTCATCTTTCAAGTACTCAAGTGCAATTGTTATCAAATTCTTGTAGTGTATATTAGCAGAAACAAATCGTGACATTATGGAGATTTACACAAAAAATATATGATGGAGGAAAGTAAGGAATCATTGAGACAAATTGATCAAGATGATTTATGATGATGTGCTTAATTTTAGGAATTGTTATTCATTTTTACATATTTAGTTTATTGAGTTGTACTATATATTAATGGTTTCTCAATAAATAAAATCACAACTCCTATTTCTATCATCTTCAGAATTGTTATTCTTGGTATCATAGCAGGTTTCGAGCTTTCGCTTCCGGTGAGCGGCCTAGTGCCGCTCGTCCGGCCAACTTTTTCATTTTCCTTTTTCTTTTAAAAAAAAAAATCTCTCATCATGGTCATCAATGCTTTTATTTGAATCATCATGATTTCACTTTCCTACACATAACAATTTGATTCTCACTCATCTCAAGTGATCTTCCACTATATATATCATTCAAGATCCAGACAATACAAATCAATATCCTACCCGCACCAAATTCAAACAACACAACAACAAAAATTCATACCAAAAATCAATGTATGAATCCATTGCCTATCAAAAGTCCGAATCGTCGGAACATTCTCTGAACAAACTCTCAGAGACACAGCCCATGCAATATGGGATACACAAGATTCGCAAAAAAAAAAAAAAAGGCGAATTCACATCATCACAACATGTGACATATCTTCATAAAGATAAAGATTTAAACAACAAAATTTGCCTCCAACCCCGGCAAAGTTTGAGGGAGGGTATTAATAGTAACAAATCTTGACATTATGGAGATTTACAGAAAAAATATATGATGGAGGAAAGCAAGGAATCATTTAGACAAATTGATCAAGATGATTTATGATGATGTGCTTAATTTTAAGAATTGTTATTTATTTTTACATATTTAGTTTATTAAGTTCATTCAGAACCCATCAATATATAGTATAACTTAATAAACTAAATATATAAAAATGAATAACAATTCCTAAAATTAAGCACATCATAATAAATCATCTTGATCAATTTGTCTCAATGATTCATTACTTTCCTCCATCATATATTTTTTGTGTAAATCTTCATAATGTCAAGATTTGTTACTGTTAATAGTGTACATGGAGAAAATATTGAAGTGGGAAATAATATAGATAAAAAGGTAAGGAAAAAAAAAAGAACTATACAAATTACAAGGGGCCTAGAACTTATAATTAAAAGTTGTTTCCTATATTTTTTTTTTCTTAATTAACAAGTGTAGTACAATGTTTAATCATTATGTCAGTAGGCAACACAAAGAATGAAGCTTTCTTGGTTTATGACTAATTGCTGAGTGGTACCTATATTTATGAACACTGTCAAGGTTGGTGCCTCAAGTGCATGAATAAAAATTTCAGTATAAATCAAGAAAAAAAAAATAATGATGTTGCGGAGTTTCGTTCGATGTAGACACTATTTTATCACCACAACTAAGGTATGATCCCCACACTAAGTTGATCCTTATATGAATTTAATTTTCATTATTCTTGTTATTCATTATGTTTGTTTATGAAGTGTGTGAAGTGCCTTTAATGGTTCTTCTTAAATGTCAATGTCATGGAGACTATATGTTTAACTGATTGCCGTAGAGGCTCATCAAAACTTCAAGAGATTATATGTTTAACTGATGGTTGCAGAGTCTCATCAGAACTTTTAAGAATAACGTTTGATTATCGATTTGCTTATTTATGAAGACAGTATGTAAGGATGCATAATTAAATGATTATTATGTCCATATAGTATGTGTAGCCTACTGAGTATTTCTTTGATATGCTCACTCATATTTAACCTTTTAGAATAATCGGAGATCGTGCGGTAGCTTGGCATGAATGATATGAAATTTTTAGAGAAACTTATTTCTTATGTTTTAGATTGCTACTTTTATGTTCAATAATCATTGTGATATTCCAAAAACTGTAGTTTAAATCCATGTTTTGAGACGGAAAATTTTAACGTTCGAACATGTGTTTAGCAAATTCCAGCATTCTGCCACTGTTTTTATAATTTTACTATGGTCAGTATATTTGAAATTTTTGCATGTTTTTAATCTGAAAATGATCCTTTATGAGTTATCTATCATATGCAATTGGAAATAGGTCAATCGGAGTCCTGTAGAATTTATTACAGCAATTTTAGTAAACTGTGACAGTCAAATTCGGGAAACACAAACCAGCTTGTTCGAAGGATAATTTCATGCTTCAAGATTTTTCGTCAAGATCTTGAATTTTTATATGTTGTACTTATATGAGTCTTATACTTTTTTGTAAAATTTCATAAATTTTCGTCAATGTTTACTATGTCAAATAAGTTTTGTAAACTCACCGTGTAACTGTGGAAAACTGTTTCAGCTTGCTATTTTTTTTTAAAACTCCTTCTAGATTTTTTTTGTTCCGTATTGTTTCAAGTTTATATATTTTTAAAAAAGGATTATATAGTTTGAGTCAATAAATTATAATTTAGAAGATTTCTTAAATCTCGTAGTTTTAGAGATTAACGTTAAAGAACACGTTCTTGGTAACGTGCTGGGTTATTAGAATTTGGGGCATTACACAAGTGGTAAAGGAGGTGGTACAAATGGCTTAACTCTTTTTTTAGCCCACATTCTGCATAATCTATTTTTGGATAATAACTGACTACTTCATGTTATGTGTCTAATATATAAAAGGCATTTTTTTTAACTGGGTTACATTTTGACTAAATATTATTCAGATATATATCCAATATATATGAGGAATTTTATCCTATGCTATAAATTTATTTAATGTTATTCTGATGAATGCAAAATAATAATTTCATTTAACTTCGGGTTTGTCCGTTTTTGACAAATTGATAGTCCAATTCGATTGGAAAGGGGTCAATGATCACAACACAGGGCCTTTGGCCTTGATGCACATCAAATGTTTGGCAAATTCCGTCGTTTAGGCCATCGATTAAGCGTTTTTGCCGTTTATGATAATATTTGATTTGACAGTATCTCATTCAATAAAATTCAGATTGCGATTCCGTTTGTTGGGGGACGACCCTGGTGATTAAGAAAATCAAGATCCATCACTATCTCGATTTTTTTTCATTTTTGGAAAAAATATTATTTTTTCATTATTATGTAATTTCTTTTCGAATTTTCTTAAGGTTTCACTATCTAAACGTTGAGGCATACCAGTTTTTGATGAAATAAAATATTTTCTTGAATTTCTCTTGATTGAAATTCTATTTGTGTGACACTTTTATCTTTCTTATAAGCTTCCCCTGCATCAATTGGTATCAGAGCCAAAGTCGTTCCTTCACCATGACATCAAGGAGACGTCAAGAAACTCGTGAAGCCTTACCATAAACGTGATAAAATTGCACAACTGCGTCAACAAGTGGAATTGCTGACACAGCAAGTCGCTGCACTTATGCCTCAGCAACATACGCCTAGAGGTCGTGGTCGTCGTGGGCAGGTTCCGATTGAGGAAGTCCAACACCGTGATCGTAATATTCAAGATGTCACGATTGAAGACATTGAAGAAACAACATAGGATGAATAGTTTGATTATGAAGGTCCGTCTGTATTTGACAATGAAGACACTGAAGAAACAACAGAGGAGGAAGAGTTTGATTATGACAGTCCGCCTGTATTTGACAGTGAAAGTATAGAAGAAGTAATGGAGGAGGGAGAGTTTGATTATGACGGTCCGCCTGTATTTGACAGTGAAGGTGTAGAAGAAGCAGTAGAGGAGAAGGAGTTTGTGGTTGGTGATGTGGGTCAAGCGTTGGTGGTGAGCTGGAATTTTCTGACGCCCCTGGAACATAACAGACTGGTTCCGCAATGATATCTTCCAGTCGACGTGTATTGTTGGTAGAAAGAAAAGTGTGTTGCTTCCAGATAAAGGCTCAGTAAAAACAGTTGGAGATGTCGCCAATTTACTGACCATAGTGAAGTTCGAGACAAATATGGAAGGATATAGGATAATGTATGTGCTGGTGGAAAAGTTAGCTGACAGTGAGCAGGAGGTCACTCGCAGGTTTCAACCATTGCTAGAGGAGTTTCATGAGGACTTTCCAAAAGAGCCTCCAGATGGATTGCTGCCACAGTTTCCATTTCGTGGTGATAATTTTGATAATGATGAGGTTTCTTCCCCGTCAAATTCGAGGGCGGGTTTTTCTCAACTTGAGGAGAATGATGAAGGCAAAAAAATAATTTCATTTAACTTCAGGTTTGTCCGTTTTTGACGAATTGATAGTCCAATTCGATTGGAAAGAGGGCCAATGATCACAACTCAAGGCCTTTGGCCTTGATGCACGTCAAATATTTGGCAAATTCCATCGTTTAGGCCCTTAATTAAGCGTTTTTGCCGTTTATGATAATATTTGATTTAACAATATTTGATTTAATAAAATTCGAGTTGCAATTCCGTTTGTTAAGGGACGACCCTGGTAATTAGGATAATAAAGATCCATCATTATCTCAATTTTTTCCATTTTTGAAAAAAATATTATTTTTTCATTATTATGTAATTTCTTTCCGAATTTTCTTAAGGTTCCACTATTTAAACGTTGTAAACCTTTGGAAGCATGACAGATTTTAATGAAATAAACTATTTCCTTAAATTTCTCTTGATTGAAATTCTATTTGTGTGAGACTTTTATCTTTCCTATAAGCTTTCCCTGCATCGTATTCATAGTGAGTAAATGTTACTTGTCATCCTATGTAGCAGATTGTTATTCAAGGCATTAGCTTGTTATCCATTATTGTCTCAAATAACAAGTTGACACATAGGATGACTGCGACAGTTGATGCTATAAATTGCATTATTCTTGACACATAATATGCTAACCAATAGAGTAACTTAAGTTTCATTGGTAATATTTGTGTGTGTGAGAGAGAAAGAAGGATAGGAAAATGAAGAAATGTGACTCATCCAAGTCAGCAGCAAGAATGTATTGTGAATCTGATTATGCTCGGATTGCGATACCAGGGTTCACACATTGGGTTGGCCATGAGATTTTGGGATCTTAGACCATTTTCAAATATGGGGTCCCTATAAATTGAAATTTTCATCAAATTAAAATATTCAAATTACAAAAATAATTACCTAAAAGTTTCAAATATCTAAATTAAATAATTATATTATTACAATTAATTTGTTTTAGAACCTCTTTTTCAATACACGCATCGTGACAAATTCCTTCAATCTTTATTGTTATTGATTGAAGTTTGGATTTCATCAACTTCAATTTTGAGAAGCTCTTAATGACACTTGTAACATTTATTGGTATAGTCAATAATATTTTATAAGCAATCCACACATTTGAAAAACAATAATCTATCATTTTTATATAGTCGAACACTTCTCACATTGTATACATTCTAATATTTTCTAATATTTAGTTGTTTTAAATAAAATTGATTTGGCAACGAGTTTAATAAACAATATAGATGCCTTCGAATTAGTGTCAATGGTTAATCTCTAACGTTCGGTAGTGGAATTAGTCCTTTGACTTGAGGTCTTCATAGTACCTTATATGATGATAGTAATACTTTGGTGATATTGGATGTTGGTCTATCGAAGGTCGCTAATATGACATCGTTCGGGTATGTCAAAAATCATATGAATGTTGTGAATGATCAATAAATGATTCGTCACTCTTAGATAGTAAGAGATTATGATCTACATTTCATTCAGTTAAGTTGATAATGAAATTCTTGACCAATGTTTATTCATAAGTCAAAAATTAGTTTTCGACTTATATTGACTTAATTTTGGGATGAAAGATATGATCGATAATTGAGATTGACACATATCCATATCTCATAATTGATTGGATCATATTGACGAAGGGACAAGTTTTTTATTTTGTCATATCATGTGACATTTTCCATTACATGGATTGATAGGAATGTAAAATGCATATTTTTTCCTCTTTATTTTATGCGCTCGTATGTTTAGTTTGTTTCAAAATATACTCATTACGCTCATATTTTGATTTAGGTGGTGATTCTATGGATATGGCGTAACTTCAAAGAAATAGGTGAAAATGGAACAAAATGGAAGAAAATGACAGTTTAGGGACTAAATTGAAAATACTATAAACTTGTTTCTAACCTTGGGATGAAGATTTGAGAGTGTTAGAGGTCAATTGGATGAAAAAAATAGTCGAAGGGATGAAATATAGCCCAGACATTATCACATATCAACTTTCAATTTGAAAAGTTTTGCATCAATTTTCAGCCCCATATTGAAACCAGTTTTGGACATGACAAACGATCGAATTCGAAGATAGTTCTTGAACCGACGTTGTAGCCCTTTAAATTATATTTCTAAATAGCAAGTCAAAATGCGAATTTTTTCATGTTTCCTTGTTTGATTGAAACACATATGAAAACATAATCTTCTACGATATTTCAACCCTAGAACACAACCAGAACATGGAGACTGCCTCCAAACTCCATTCTTCATTATTTTCTCTTTTAGATTCATGAATTGTAACTTGACTTTTATACTTGGTTGAAGGAAACGGAAGCCTCGGAACTACATATTGTGAGATTTAAATAGTTTTTTTATTATTTGATTTATATTTTGAGTATTGAATGTTCTTCTGCATTTATTTCTATGATTTGTTGCATTTAATTGCTAAAGGGCCCGCTTGTTCATTGATTGTAACAATCTACCGCTAAGCTAAACATAAAATTCATAATTGTTTGATCCCTTTAACTTGTGAAGCACTAGGATTTGATGATTTTTCTGCGATACAGGTTATTGAATCTTAAGAATGATGTTTAAATAGATTGAATGCAACCGTTGGTGTTTGTGTTATCTAGTTCATCGATTTCTCTATTGTTTAAAGTTGTTATTAAATTGAATCTTTAGCGTTGGTCTGAGGTTATTTAATAATTAGGGTTAATTAGAATGCTGGTTTCTAACTAATTAAAAATAAGGAGGGATGAGAAAATAATTCCAGCAGTGAATATTCAAAATATGAATTGAATTATCATTGCATCTATGATCAATTGTGGATCTTCGACGGTGGATGTGGACTTAGACCAATGTTAGTCTTTTGATTATTTTCGTTAATTTAATTTTCATTATTATTAATTGCGTTATTTACAATTGTTTGCATACAAACCCCCCTCAATCATTGTATGGAGCATAAAATATTGAATTACACACTCTTCGTGGGATCGACCCTTACTTCCATTACTACATTTTTAGAGGTTTAAGGACTATTTTTGGGTGCCTACGACAGCACACCAAATTTTAACGCCATTGTCGGGGAGTGGTTTTCATTTATTTTTGTGCTTCTTAGTTGTTTATTTTATTTTTGAGGAAAAAAATCATAATTTTCTAGGTTTTTAGGTATTTTATTGTTTTTAAAAATTTTAACATAGAATTTTATTTGTATTTCTTAATCTAATTTTTTAATTTATTTGTTTATACCCGTAACTCGATCTTCTTATCAATGTGATTTGTAGTACGATCTAGAAATTGAGAGAACTTTGTGCAGGTTAAGGAATAACATCCAGTAAAATCTTGAAGAAATCAATATCAACCCCAACAATCTATTTGAAAGTGATCTTAAGTTTGAAAGGGAAAGAACTATGGCCGAAAATAGGACTTTGAAGGAGCTTGCACCCTACATTGAATCAACAACATTTATGCATAACTTTTCCTATTTTAGATGCTACTACTACATTTGAGCTTAAATCTGGACTAATACACATTTTGCCTACTTTTCATGGTCTTGCAGGTAAAGATCCTCATAAACATCTGAAAGAGTTTCATGTGGTCTGCACGAGTATGAAACCCACTAGAATTACTGAAGAACAGATTAAACTGAGAGCCTTTCCATTTTCTCTGAAGGATTGACTCTACTATCTACCATCGGGAAGCATTACCACATGGGATGAAATGAAGAGATTATTTCTAGAGAAATATTTTTCAGCTTCAAGGGCAACAAATATTATGAAAGAAATTGTTGGTGTCAGACAAGATCATAGGGAATCTCTACATGAGTATTGGGAGCGGTTCAAGAAATTGTGTGCAAGTTGTGCCCATCATCATATCAATGAATAACTTCTCATCCAATACTTCTATGAAGGTCTTCAACCCACAAAAAGGAGCATGATTGACGCTACAAGTGGAGGAGCTTTGGTTGATAAAACTCCCGAAGGAACGAGGAATTTAATTGCAAACATGGCAGCCAACTCTCAACAATTTGGCACTAGATTTGATCATCCTTCTAGACAAGTTAACGAGGTAAATGTCTCATCCATTGAACAACAAATAGTAAGTCTAACCACTCTTGTTCGTCAAATGGTTGTAGGTACTATGCAAACAGCGAAGGCATGTTGAGTTTGTTCATTAGTAGGCCATCCAACTCATATGTGCCCAACACTTCAAGAAGAATCCGTTGAACACATAAATGCAACTAGTAGTTTTCCTGGACAACCACAAAGGAATTATGATCCATATTCAAACACGTACAACCAAGGATTGGGGGATCATCCAAATCTTAGCTATGGGAATCAACAAGTGAATCGACCTATGAATCAGAATCGACAGAATTTCCAGCAATATAATCACTCATACCCTCCTAGATAACAACATGGTCAAACTTCTAACTCTGGTGTGTCTTTAGAAGATATTGTTAAATCCCTTACCACTAACACTTTACAATTTCAACAGGAGACCAGGGCTAACATTCAATGTTTGGAGAATCAAACAGATCAAATAGCTAATGCGATCAGCTGGCTAAAGGTGCAAAGTTCGGGAAAACTACCATCTCAAACAATGGTGAATCCAAAATAAAATGTGAGCGCAATCATCCTGAGAAGTGGTAAAGAGGTTGAGATTCCGGTAAAGGCATCCCATAGGCCGTTGGAGCAAGAAGAAGAAGAAAAAGAGGTTGCAAATAAGACTATCACCAATGATACTGAGGTGACTGAGAGTAAGTTTTTACCCCTCTTTTTGATTATAAACCAATACCCCATTTTCCTCAAGCTTTAGTAGGATCTAGAAAATATGAACGAGATCATGATGAGTTGCATGAAATTTTTACTAAATGTGAGGTAAATATTCCACTTTTAGATATTTTTAAACAAGTGTCTCGTTATGCTAAATATTTGAAATAGTTGTGCACAAGTAAAAGGAAACAGAAATGAAGGGGATTGAAAGGGTAAAAGTCGAAAAACAGGTATCTGTAATAATTCAAGAGAAACTTCCTGCAAAGTGCACGGATCTAGGTATGTTCACTATCCCTTACATGATAGGCGACACTAAGTTTGAGAAGGTCGTGATAGATTCAGGAACATCTATTAATGTCATGTCATATTCTGTATACACTTCCTTGAAACTTGGACCTTTAAATAAAACTGGTGTGATAATTCAATTAGCTGATAAATCTAACGCATATCCTAAGGGAGTAGTTGAGGATGTTCTCGTGAAAGTTAATGAGTTAGTTTTTCCTGTTGATTTTATGTGCTTAACATGGGTAATAATAATCATACTACCTCTATCTTTTTAGGAAGACTATTCTTAAAGACATCCAGAACTAAAATGGATTTTAATAATGGCATATTGACCATGGAATTTGATGATAAGATCATTAAACTTAATATCTATGATTTCATGCAATATCCGTGTAATAATAATTATGTTCATTTTATTTATGTGATTGATCAATTAGCACATGATTTTTTGAATGTGATGCTAAAAATGAATGAAAAGCTGTCATTAGTGAGCATCTTGGGAAGAAAAAAGAGGAGCTGTCCTTAAACACTGAGTTCTAAAGAATCGTGGCAGCATTAAATGCTCTTCCAAAGTCAGGTAATAGTTCTTGTTTTATATTAGCAGTTTCTAACGAGAGGCCACTACTTTCTGTTTTGTAGACTTCCATTCTAGATTTGAAGTCTCACCCCAATCATCACAAGTATATATTCCATGGAGGTGGAAGAACATTTGCTAGTTATCACTCCCATTAGACTTGGTACACCGCAAGGAAGATCAAAACTAACCATGATAGATCCGGTCTAAATAAGGAAACATTAAGTCGAGCCAAAGACAATAAACAAAAGTGCTATTTGAGAGACAACCAAAGGGGAGTTCGTTCATTTATCTTTTTATTTTTATTTTTATTTTTCGCATTCCATTTTTTTAGTTATATATGTCATTGTCTTTCCATTGGACTTTACATTGGGGATAATGTAAGTTTTAAGTGTGGGGGAAATGATTTAGACTTATTGCATTTCAATTTTGAGTGAATTTAATTTCAATAATTTTTGCATGATTTTTCAGGAAAATGAGTTGAGAGTTAAATGATTGTTTTTGGTTGTGTATGCTATTTGCTAGAATTAATTAGGCTTTTGAAAAACTCATAACATGATTGAATGAATAATCATCCAACTTAGAGTTGATTAGTGGTGTTATTTTCTTTGAGGATGGTAGTAACTAAATTATATAGACAAAAGCCGGTGAGATTTTTGAGCATTTAGACTGATACATCCATAACAGTCTCATTATTCTTTTTCATGTGTGATATTATTCCATGGTTTTGTTTCTGTAGAACTTGCCTTGATTCTCTTCAAGATTACATTGACACATACATGCACGACCATGATTAATGTCATCTTTGTTACATAAATTAGCTTCATTAGCCAAATAGCCTATCATGTAATTGAATTTTCCATTGTTGAGCCCATTTGAGTCTTATTGCCTTTTTTGGTATAAACTTACATACAAGCTTTAAACTGGAAAAATAATGTCTTTATCCAAGCCTTAGAGCCAGTTGAGTATTGTTGAATGTCGTGAGAAGTGTGGGTATGCAAGAAAATAAGTGTGGGGGTATCAATATTTATGGTAATGCTATTATTGGTGAATTGGAACAAATTTTATATCTCAATTCAGGGAGTTCTAGTATTGGTGTATAATTTGAAGTTTACATTGTGCAAGAAAAACACAAGAAGAAGGAAAAAAATGAATGATTGAAGAAAAACAAAAGAAAATAAAGAAAAAGAAAATAAGTGATGAAAGAGAGTGATTTTAATGTGAAAAAGATCTACATTCATAACTCTTCCTACATCTCAAGAAAGAGTTCGATTTGTGTGGAATAGATGCAAAAATGATAAAGCTATCATGTGGAGTGGTTGGTTTACATGTCTTATGTATATGTTTGAGCTAAGTCTATTTATCTTTACTCTAGTTTTGATGGCTCTTGAGTCACACACCGAAATATTTCACACCTTGACCATAAGCCACATTATAACATTTGAAAAGTCCTTATGATTCTTGTAAAGCCTGTGGTCTAAGTGGTGGCGAATGAGAAGATATGCAAGCATATGGTAGAACATTTCCATTGGAATGAATTTGAGCAAAACACTTACCATTTTAAACACATGAGAGTTGAATGATTATATCCGCGAGGGTCTACATGCTTAGTTTACTTCATCTTCATATGAAAATGCTTTCTAATTGATTATGAGTTGTGTGGAATGTTTATTCATGATATTTTATGTGTTTTGAAAAATCTTGATGGTTCTATGTTTTGGCATTATGACCTGATGCTTTTAGGGAATAAAATTTGAGTTTTGCCTGAGGACGAATAAAAGCTAAGTGTAGGAGAATTTGATAGGAACGTAAAATACATATTTGTCCCTCTTTATTTTATGCGCATGTATGTTTATTTTGTGCCAAAATGTGCTCATTACGCTCATATTTTGATTTAAGTGGCAATTCTATGGATATTGTGTAATTTGGAAGAAATATGTGAAAAGGGACCAAAATGGAAGAAATTGAAAGTTCAGGGACTAAAGAGAAAAATACTATAAACTTGTTTCTAACCTTAGGATGAAAATTCGAGAGTATTAAAGGTCAATTGGATGAAGAAAAGGAGTCAAAGGGATGAAATATAGCCAAGACATTATCACATATCAACTTTCAAGTTGAAAAATTTTGCATCAATTTTCAGCCTCATATTAAGACCAATTTTGAAGCAAAGTTGTAGCTCTTTGAATCAACTTTCTAAATCATCTTGAATCACCTCAATTGAATATCGTAAGAGAAAGTTATGACAAAAATACTGAAAGTTGTTCGATTGCCGAAAATTAGGTGAAGCGCGCGCCCTGGCCTATAGGAGAGGCGCACGCCTCAAACCTAAAAAGCCTCGCCTAAGGCTTGACAAAAGGCTAAGGCACGCGCCCTAGCTTATACTAGGTACGCGCCTCAAGCCAAAATGTAAATGTTTTCCTGTTTCCTTGTTTGATTGAAACGTGTATGGAAACATAATCTTCTACGATATTTAAACCCCAGAACACGATAAGAATGTGGAGAACACCTCCAAACTCCATTCTTCATTATTTTCTCTCCTACATCCATGAATTGCAAACAAACTTTTATACTTGGTCGAAGGAAACGAAAGCCTCGGAACTACATATTGTGAGATCTAAATAGTTTTTTTATTATTTGATTTATATTTTGAGTATTGAATGTTCTTCTGCATT
The DNA here is from genome assembly GCA_019097785.1 of Fraxinus excelsior. Lineage (NCBI taxonomy): Eukaryota > Viridiplantae > Streptophyta > Magnoliopsida > Lamiales > Oleaceae > Fraxinus > Fraxinus excelsior. The sequence continues at coordinate 31,688,433 of CM032625.1, read as the reverse complement.
TATTTCTATGATTTGTTGCGTCTATTGCTAAAGGGCCCACTTGTTCATTGATTGTAACAATCTACCGCTAAGTTAAACATAAAATTCAAAATTGTTTGATCCCTTTAACTTGTGAAACACTAGGATTTGATGATTTTCGGCGATAGAGGTTATTGAATCTTAAGAATGATGTATAAATAGATTGAATGCAACCGTTGGTGTTTGTGTTATCTAGTTCATCGATTTCTCTATTGTTTAAAGTTGTTATTAAATTGAATTTTTAGCGTTGGTCTGAGATTATTTAATAATTAGGATTAATTAGAACGTTGGTTTCTAACTAATTAAAAATAAGGAGAGATGAGAAAATAATTTTAGCGGTGAATATTCAAAATATGAATTGAATTATCATTGCATCTATGATCAATTGTGGATCTCCGGCGGTGGGTGTGGACTTAGACCAAGGTTAGTTTTTTTATTGTTTTCGTTAATTTAATTTACATTGTTATTAATTGTGTTATTTACAATTGTTTACATACAAAAACCCCCAAATCATTGTACGGAGCATAAAATATTGAATTACACACTCTTCGTGGGATCGATCCTTACTTCCATTGCAACATTAGTTTTAGAGATTTAAGGACTATTTTTGGATGCTTAGGACAGCATACCATGTATTGCCATAACACATTGCTAGATGTCAATCTGGGATGATCGATGTGAATTGATGATAAATTAAAAGGAGTATTTTAATTTATCAATTTTGAATAGATCAAAATAATAATTCATGTCATTAGGCATCGTGATCGAAAACCTGATGAGTCACACATAAAAGGAGAACCAGAAGAATGAGATTCATCGATTAATTAATTAACAAGTGTTGGACAATTAATTAAATGAGTTGTTTGTTAATAGGTTCGGATTAGTTAATTGGATTAATTAATTCATGAATCGAATTTAATTAATTTGTTTAATTAAATATTGGGTCGTATTAAGTTTAGAACGAGTCAACCCCACTTGGACTTATATTAATCATTATGGTTTTAGAAAAATTGAACAGAACACAATTCATTATCTTGCTACATAATAAAAGAAAAGCTCGAATTCTCTCATTCTTATTTCCTATGTAGATTTCCTTTGAATCAGCTTTCTAAATCATCTTGAATCACCTCAATTAAATATCGTAAGAGAGAGTTATGATAAAAATACTGAGAGATGTTCAACTGTCGGAAATCAGGTGGGGCGTGCGTCCCAGACCTAAAAAGCCTGGCCTAAGGCTTGGCAAAAGGCTAAGTCACGCGCCCTAGCTTATACTAGGTGCGCGCCTTAAGCCAAAACGTAAATGTTTTCCTGTTTCCTTGTTTGATTGAATCGTGTATGGAAACATAATCTTCCACGATATTTAAACCCCAGAACACAACCAGAACGTGGAGAACGCCTCCAAACTCAATTCTTAATTATTTTCTCTCTTAAATTCATGAATTGTAACTAAACTTTTATACTTGGTTGAAGGAAACGGAAGCTTCGGAACCACATATTGTGAGATCTAAATAGTTTTTCTTATTGTTTGATTTATATTTTGAGTATTGAATGGTCTTCTGCATTTATTTCTATGATTTGTTTCGTTTAATTGCTAGAGGGTCCGCTTGTTCATTGATTGTAACAATCTACCGCTAAGTTAAACGTAAAATTCATTATTGTTTGATCCCTTTAACTTGTGAAGCACTAGGATTTGATGATTTTTTGCGATAGAGGTTATTGAATCTTAAGAAGGATGTCTAAATAAATTGAATACAACCGCTAGTATTTGTGTTATCTAGTTCATCGATTTCTCTATTATTTAAAACTGTTATTAAATTGAATCTTTAGCGTTGGTCTGAGGTTATTTAATAATTAGGGTTAATTAGAACGCTGGTTTCTAACTAACTAAAAATAAGGAGAGATAGAAAAATAATTCCAACGTTGAATATTCAAAATATGAATTGAATTATCATTGCATCTATGATCAATTGTGGATCTCCGGCGGTGGGTATGGACTTAGACCAATGTTAGTCTTTTGATTGTTTTCGTTAATTTAATTTTCATTGTTATTAATTGTGTTATTTACAATTGTTTGCATACAAAAACCCTCAATTATTGTACGTAGCATAAAATATTAAATTACACACTCTTCGTAGGATCGATCCTTACTTCCATTGCAACATTAGTTTTAGAGGTTTAAGGACTATTTTTGGATGCCTAGGACAGCATACCATGTATTGCCATAACACATTGATAGATGCCAATCTAAGATGATCGATGTGAATTGATGATAAATTAAAAGGAGTATTTTAATTTATCAATTTTGAATAGATCAAAATAATAATTCATGTCATTAGGCATCGTGATCAGAAACCTGATGGGTCACGCATAAAAGGAGAACAAGAAGAATGAGATTCACCGATTAATTAATTAACAAATGTTGGACATTTAATTAAATGAGTTGTTGGTTAATAGGTTCGGATTAGTTAATTGGATTAATTAATTCATGAATCGAATTTAATTGATTTGATTAATTAATTATTGGGTCGTATTAAGTTTAGAACGAGTCAACCCCACTTGGACTTATATTAATCATTATGGTTTTAGAAAAATTGAACAGAACACAATTCATTATCTTGCTATCGTAATAAAAGAAAAGCTCGAATTCTCTCATTCTTATTTCCTATGTGGATTTCCTTTGAATCGACTTTCTAAATCATCTTGAATCGCCTCAATCAAATATCGTAAGAGAGAGTTATGATAAAAATACTGAGAGATGTTCGACTGTTGGAAATCAGGTGGGGCGTGCGTCCCAGACCTAAAAAGCCTGGCCTAAGGCTTGGCAAAAGGCTAAGTCACGCGCCCTAGCTTATACTAGGTGCACGCCTTAAGCCAAGACGTAAATGTTTTCCTGTTTCCTTGTTTGATTGAATCGTGTATGGAAACATAATCTTCCACGATATTTAAACCCTAGAACACAACCAGAACGTGGATAACGCCTCCAAACTCCATTCTTCATTATTTTCTCTCTTAAATTCATGAATTGTAGCTAAACTTTTATACTTGGTTGAAGGAAACGGAAGCTTCGGAACCACATATTGTGAGATCTAAATAGTTTTTCTTATTGTTTGATTTATATTTTGCGTATTGAATGTTCTTCTGCATTTATTTCTATGATTTGTTTCGTTTAATTGCTAGATGGTCCGCTTGTTCATTGATTGTAACAATCTACCGCTAAGTTAAACATAAAATTCATTATTGTTTGATCCATTTAACTTGTGAAGCACTGAGATTTGATGATTTTTTACGATAAAGGTTATTGAATCTTAAGATGGATGTCTAAATAAATTGAATACAACCGCTGGTATTTGTGTTATCTAGTTCATCGATTTCTCTATTATTTAAAACTGTTATTAAATTGAATCTTTAGCGTTGGTCTGAGGTTATTTAATAATTAGGATTAATTAGAATGCTGGTTTCTAACTAACTAAAAATAAGGAGAGATAGAAAAATAATTCCAACGTTGAATATTCAAAATATGAATTGAATTATCATTGCATCTATGATCAGTTGTGGATCTCCGGCGGTGGGTGTGGACTTAGACCAATGTTAGTCTTTTGATTGTTTTCGTTAATTTAATTCTCATTATTATTAATTGTGTTATTTACAATTGTTTGCATACAAAAACCCCCAATCATTGTACGTAGCATAAAATATTGAATTACACACTCTTCGTAGGATCGATCCTTACTTCCATTGCAACATTAGTTTTAGAGGTTTAAGAACTATTTTTGGATGCCTAGGACAGCATACCATGTATTGCCATAACACATTGCTAGATGCCAATCTGGGATGATCGATGTGAATTGATGATAAATTAAAAGGAGTATTTTAATTTATCAATTTTGAATAGATCAAAATAATAATTCATGTCATTAGGCATCGTGATCAGAAACATGAGGGGTCACGCATAAAAGGAGAACCAGAAGAATGAGATTCACTTATTAATTAATTAACAAATGTTGGACATTTAATTAAATGAGTTGTTTGTTAATAGGTTCGGATTAGTTAATTGGATTAATTAATTCATGAATCGAATTTAATTAATTTGATTAATTAAATATTGGGTCGGATTAAGTTTAGAACGAGTCAACCACACTTGGACTTATATTAATCATTATGGTTTTAGAAAAATTGAACATAACACAATTCATTATCTTGAATAAAAGCTCGAATTCTCTCATTCTTGTTTCCTATGTGGATTTTCATTGGAGCCTGGACAATTGAACAGTTGTGGATTGTGGTTCATGATTGTTCATGTTCAAGAATCAACAAAAGAGTTTACAAAGTTCATCAAATGTATTAAACAAAATTTCTATCTAAACACAAAACAGATCATTGGTGGAAATTGAAAAATTATCTATTTTCCGTTATGCATATTAAGTTAATTCCAAACTGTTGATTGATTAATTTTTCTTGAATCTAGCAATTAATATAAAAAATAGGATCGAAACATTATGCTAGCAGCAACAAACACCGCCGAAGAAGACAATAGGGCGAAGCTGGTGCTTTGCCGTACGCGGCGACAGGTGCCGTTGCTCTCAGCGGCACACGTCGTCGCTATTAATTTCATCACTGACGTTGTTGCTAATACTAGCAACAGTGTCAGCTGTCACGCTGCAGCGCACGGGCTATTGCTTCTGTAGCGTACCTTGCACTGCGCAATCGATGATGTGTCATAGCGGTAGCACTCGCCCATGGAAGAAGCGCATGGGTTTTGCCGACTCCTGGAATTTAAATTTAGGGTTTTTTGTTGCGGGCGATTTGAGGTGGAAGCGGGGGCCTCTAATGCAGTTTATGAAATTGTAGGTCCCCGCCTGTAATTATGATAAGAGGGCCAAGTTGCAATTTTATAATAAACGACCTGTCTCGCAATTTTCGAAATTGAAGGACTTGTTCTTAATTTTAAGATTGGGGAAAAATGCAAATTTCAAAATGGTTTTGAATTTAAATGTAAAATTGGGTTTTTAAATTATATTTTAAAAGGTTAGACCCAAAATTCTATTTTGACTAAAATTTTGATTTTGACCCGTTTAAAATTTTATTTAAAATTGATAACTTTTATATTTTCGTTAAAATTGGATTTTGACGTAAATATAAAACTTTGACCCTAAATTGAGTTTTATTTTATTTAGAAATTTTATTCTAAATTAAAATGTTAATTCAATTGAAATTATAGTTGGACTCTAATTTGATATTTAATAAAAAATAATTTTAATTAAATATGCTCACCCTAAAACTTTGAAATTAGAAATGGACTCTAATTTGGTATTTATTTGAAACTTGATTTTAATTAAATAAGTTCGCTCTAATATCTTGGAATTAGATTTTGACTCTTATTTTTGTATTTATTTAAAGTTTGATTTTAATTAAATTCAACTGTCCTAATTTTTGAAATTAGAGTTGGAATCTAATTTGATATTTAATTAGAATTTGATTTTAATTAAATAGTTTTGCCCTATAATTGTGGAAATAGAGTTAGACTCTATATTTAATTAAGATTTGATTTTAATTAAATTAATTAATTATTTAATTGTTTCGATCCATTTGTCTGAATTAGTTTAGACAACTGTAATGGCTAGAAACTTGAAACATGTTTTCATATATTAGATATTATATAGGAATGCATTTATATGATGAATGTTTTATTAGTGAATGACTATGGACTCGATCATATAGATGTGTTGAATGGTTAGTTTTATTTTTGTTGTTTTATGGGCCTACGAGCTCTTATTTATTTTGGACCTGTGAGTCCATTATAATTTTATGGGCCTACGTGTCAACTAGTATAGGATACATGTTGCAACTGAACTAATTAGAGGAACATGAAGAGAACGAGACCATAGAGATAGAACATTGTATGAATCAATGTAATACCCCCTAGGAACTGATCAACTAGTCTCTCTTATGTCTCTAGAAGACTAGATAGTCTAGTCCATAATCGTCCACATTATTATTATTATTATTATTATTATATATTTGCATGTTAGTTGTATAATAAAATATACAATTATTATGATGAGACATTTGCATGGTAAACCCCTTACTAAAATATTAAGTCAGAATTATTATTTGTCTTACATCATTATAGTGAAAAATGAGAGTCCTAAATCGATCTCAACTTATTGAATACACTCAAAGCTGGTCTATCAGAGATATATTTGACACTATGAAATATTAGATATTTCTGAATGATGGGTTTGACTTAACTAAAAATTTTATCTTTTGTTGAGTACAATCAAGGAGATAAATTTTAGAGGCATGTTAAGCTAATACATAAAATGTGTGAAGACGAAGAGTTATTAGCTTAATGATAAGGGAGTTGTATAGAAATACAATTGATAATAGTATCTATCCAAATATTTGGTTAAGGCTTGTTGAGTACACTCAATGCCTTAATATAATAAATGGGTTCTCAGCCCACTGTGAGTCAAGTATGGATTCTATAAATTTATGTGGGATGATCATAAATTTGAGTTAAACAATAGGAGCGAAATTAATTTAATAAAAGACCAAGTTAAATGAATTGATACATTCTATATATTATTCTTTTACTTTTCGTCATTTACATTTATTGAATCATGAGTAACCATATGTATTTGAGAGGCATAATGGATGCCAACAACCAAATCAAATTTTCTTGATTGGTACCGCAATCTGAGAATTGTTCTAGGGCATGAGAAAATTGATTATGTCCTTGAGTAGCCCTTTCTAGAGACAATTGTTGATGACTTGACAAAGGAAGATGTGGTTGTTATAATAAACACGGTGATGACAATGGTATCGCAACATGTGTGATGCTTGCGACCGTCACCTGAGTTACTAAAGCAACATGAAAATATAGATGCTAACACATGATTTTTTATCTCAAGGTGTTGAATAATGAACAATCATGTGTGAAAAAAAAATATGAGATTTTCTAGCAATTATACCAGTGCATAATGGTAGAAGAATCTTTATCCGTATTCGTGTGCTAAAGATGTTGACTACTTTAAGAAGTTGTCTCAATTGGGTTCAGTCATGAACAATAAACTAAGTATAGGCTTGGTTCTGAAATATTTGCCGGAGAGTTATTCATAACTAATTATGAATTTAACATGAATAAATTCAAATGCACACTTATTAAGTTGTTGAACATGCTCAAGACTGTTAAGCCAATATCTATGTTTGTAGTGATCAAATCTTAGTCATAGATTCATCTAGAGAAGTCTAAAGGATGCTTTGGGAAAGCAAGCAATATGGCTAAGACAGTCAAAGCGAATAAAGGACAATACCAAACCTAATGACCTTTATTATCATTTTGGAATGATAAGTCATTGGAAATGGAACTGTAAGGTTTGTTCTACTTCATTAGTTTCTTGAGTATTAGATACTAGATATGGATCTCATATTTATAAATATGTAGAAACTAAACAAAGTAGATCGTTGCAAATTGGAGAAGTTGACATGTACGTTGAAAATGGGCAAAGGTTCTTGTGTTGCCTGTAGGAATTACTTCTTGCCTTTACCTTTAGGCTTAATACTAGAATTAGAGAAATGTTATTTTGTTTTGGCCTTTACCAAGAGCATTATATAAATTTCATGTTTAGACGTGAATTATTTTAATGTTAAGGACAATTGTTGTTTCTTTTATCTTGATAATATCTTAATGATAATCGTAAATTACAAAAAGAAATTTATATTCTAAATATTGAGTATTCTATAATGTGTATAGAAAATGAAAGGCATAAAAATGATAATCTGAATAACATATATATCTGGCATTGCAATTTGGTCATATAAATGAGAATGCAATTTCAAAAATTAAATGGAGATGTGTATTTGGGTCAAATGATTTTGAATCATTTGACAAATGCGAAACATGCCTGGTAGGTACGTGGCCACATTCCCTTTTACTTAAAAAAGGTGAAAGATCTGTACAAGTACTAGGTCTAATACATAGTGATGTATGTGAACCCATATCAATTAATGTAAGATGAAATTTATCTTAGTCATCACATTTACTGACGACCATTTCAGAAATGATCATGTATATTTGATGAAATTCAAGAATGAAACTTTTAAAATGTTCAAAAGATTCAAATTAAAAATAGAGAAACTAATATGTAAACTTATTCTCACACTAAGATTTGATCGATGTGGAGAATATCTAAAAAGTATAATTTTAGATTATCTAAAAGAGAATGTGATTCTCTCGCAGTAGATTCCTCCACATACGCTGCAATATAATTGTGTACCTGAAATGAAAAATCGTACATTTTTAGATATAGTACAATTAATAACAAGCCATGAAAACTTTCCAAAATCGTTTTGAGGTCATGCACTAATTGACATGTGATACATACTAAATCCTATCTTATCTAAATCAGTTGACAAAACTCCAAATGAGTTATGGAAAGGCGCAACTTATCTCATATGAAAGTTTAGATTGTGACGCTTATGTGAAGTGTACTGAATCGGATAAGTTTGAGACTAAATTCGATAAATATATATTTGTGAAATGTTCAAAAGACAATTGGATATCAATTCTATAATCTCATTGAGAAGAAGGTGTTCATCTCAAAATATGTCATACTCCTAGAGAATACATAGATATAGTTGACTAAGTGGATGAACCTGGGTCTGATCTCACACCTGTTGAGGGACATACTCTTAATCAGGAAATGGAGACTCCTGAGGACACGTCAGCTCCATATAAATCTTGTAGGATCATTCGACCTTCTGGAGGGTAAGAATCCATGGTTATTAATCAGGCATTACTATTCGAGGATGATGAACCTACTAATTATGCATAAGAAAAGCCAAGTGTTGACTCACTGAGATGGCAGAAGGCTATAAAATCCGATATGAACTTAATGTATATAACCAAGGTTTGGATCTTGGTCGACCCTCCTGATGGGATAAAACCCATAGGTTGTAAATAGGCTTACAAGAAAAAGGTCAACGTATGTGGAAACATCCATACATACAAATCAAGGCTAGTAGCAAAAGGTTATGAATAAAGACAAGGCGTTGACCTTGATGAAACTTTTTTACCATGTAGCCATGCTGAAGTCCATTCAGATTTTGCTTGCAATAGCTATATACCATAACTATGAGTTATGGAAAATGGATGTCAAAACTATATTCATTAATTGGAACTTACAAATGGAAGTGTACATGACACAACTCGCAAGTTTTGAATCCAAAGAAGTCAACAAGGTATGCAACCTTAATAAATCCATATATTGATTAAAGCAAGCCTCTAGAAGCTGGAATCTTCACTTTGATGAACAATCAAAAGGTTTGATTTTATCAAGAATGAAGATACACTATGTGTTTACAAGAAGATAGTGGGAGCGTTGTCGTGTTTATAAAATTTTATGTATAAGACATATTATTAATAGGAAACGACGTCTCTATATTTCAATTGTTTAAATTATGGCTGCCAAATAATTTCTTTGTGATAGATATGGCCGAAGAAAGTTGATCTATAGAGATAGATCTAGAAGATTGGTTAACTTATCCCATCTATATAAATAAAATCTTGAAAAGATATTTTATGGAGAAAATGAACTAAGAGTTCATGGATACACTGACGCTAACTTTTAGTCAGACTAGAATGATAGCATATCTCAATTATGATATTGATATACTCTTAAGCGATGTATTGGAAAGGTTCCAAACTGGAAATAACCATTGATTCAATAATAGAAGTCTTATACATCATTGTTTCAGAAAGCAACAAAAGTTGTGGTCTGGATCAGAAAGTTCATCAATGAACTTGGAGTAATTCCTAGCATTTTTGATCACATGCTTTTGCATTGTGATAACAATGGAGCCATCGTACAAGCGAAAGAACTAAGGTCTCCTCAATGATCCAAACATGTTTTGAGGCGGTATTATCTCATTAAAAAGATAATACAATGAAATGACGTAAAGAAAGAACGAAATCCCACAAGTTATTAAATTGCAAATCTACTAACAAAGAGTTGTCACAGCATAAACACGACTATCATGTAAACTATTGTGGTGTAAGATACATAAGTGATTGGATCTAGTACAAGTGCGAGTTTGTAAGTGTTATATCTCAAGTCCAATCAACTTTGAACATAAACACTTTTAATATATATAATCGATGCATATTTATGACAATATTTATTATTTAATTGAATTAATATTCTAATAAATTAAATAATAGAATCCATACATTCAAATCTTGGTGATTTGTTAATCACGAGAAGTTGTGATTGTGAGATACAAATTACATATGATTAAATCTTAAATCGTCTATGGCCATATGTATCGTTACTAAGGATAAACCATCACGTGTGACATTTCTTACTTGTGAAATAAGTAGCCGATCTCACAAGTTAAAGTGTGGTGACACTTGAATGAACAATTAGATTTTTTTTATAGAACAAAACATTGGAGACCCACTGGGAGATTCAACATGAAAAACTATTTAAGTGTTAGTGGTTAATCTCTAACGTTCGATAGTGAAATTGGTCATTTGACTTGAGGTCATCATAGTGCCTTATATGAGGACAGTCATACTTTGGTGATGTAAAATGTTGCTCTGTCAAAGGTCTCTAATACAGCATCGTTCGAGTATGTCAAGAATCATATAAAAGTTGTGAATGATCAATAAATGATTCATCACTCTTAGATAGTAAGAGATTATGATTTACATTTTATTCAGTTAAGTCGATAATGAAATAATTGGCCAAGGTGTACTCATAAGTTGAAAATGAGATTTCGACTTATATTGACTTAATAGTGGGATGAAAGATATGATCGATAATTGAGATTGACACATATTCATATCTCATAATTGATTGCATCATATTGAGGAAAAGATTATAGTTTCACGGTAAACGAACAAATTTAGTTTTGTCATACCATGTGACATTTTTCATCACATGTATTGCCATAACACATTGCTAGATATCAATCTGGGACGATGGATGTGAAGTGATGATAAATTAAAAAATGGTATTTTAATGTATCGATTTTTTATTAGATCAAAATAATAATTCACGTCATTATGCATCGTGATCGGGAACCAATAGGTTACATACAAAAGAAGAACCAAAAGAATGAAATTCACTAATTGATTAATTAATAAGTGTTGGACAATTAATTAATTGGGTTGCTTGTTAATAGGCTCGGATTAATTAATTCATGAACCGAATTTGATTAATTTGATTAATTAAATAGTGGGTTGGGTTAAGTTTAAGAGACGAGTCATGCCCACTAATAAGCCATTGGGTTTTAGAAAAATTGAACAAAACACAATTTATATTTTGCTAGTACAAGAAAAGAGAAATCCTAATTCTCTAATTTTTGTTTCAGGTGTGGATTTTCATTGAATGTTGGACAATTTAACAATTGTGGATTGCAGTTCGTGTTCAAGAATCATCAAAGGAGTTTGCAAAATTCATCAAATGTATTAATTCAAAACACAGCTTCTATCTAAACACAAAGTAAATCTATTATGGGAATTGAAAAGCTATTTATTTTTCGTTGTGCATGTTAAGTAAATTTCCAACATTAACCACAAAGCATAAAGGATAATGGCACCATCTAATCACAAGTCTTTTATCGTAACGAATTAGGTAAATAGAGATTTGTGCACTTAAAATGTACAATAAATTCTCCATCACATAATCAATTTGGTCATTCTTGGAAAAAGGGTATTTTTATCTTTTAGCAACACAAAATGAACATTTTTGCAAACGTTATCAAAAATGGTCAGATGCCCTGTTTGAGCTACATTAAAATAAGATTTTGGAAGGAAAATATATTTTAAAATAATGATTTTTTGAAAAATGTATGATTAAAAAATAAGAAAAAATTTGAATTGACGTGCAACATTATTGTGTAGGAAAATGTTTCATTGAAAATAATTTTTTTAAAAATGGAGCTCAAACAGGAACTAAACCACACCCCCAATTTCACTACAATTCAAAATCCTCATAAAAAGGTAATTGGTACAAAACATTCGTATTATTTTCTCCTAATTGTGCTAATTGTTCGTATCATTTCACTCTTGACATTGGGCCTTCAGATCAACATATTATTTTGTAAAAAGGTTATTTACAACACTTGTCATCCATTTGTTTCATTAAATAGACGTGTGTCCTGCAAATGACATGAAGAAGACAATCTTGCCCTCAATTTTTAAATGAACAAAAAAAATGCAAATGAAGGCAATGTAAAGAAAAATAGAAAATTAAAAAATAATTTTTTTTTAATTTTAAATAAGCACCCTACCTCACCCAACCTTGTTCACCAAAATGGTAACCCACAATCCCAACGACAATGGTAGCAACCTCCAAAACCATCACTACAATGCACCAGCGCTACCATTGACGACTCCCTCAACTATGTACATTCTTTATCACAAAAAAAACTTAAAACACATTTTTTTGCCTTTTCCTCCTTGTATTGAAAATTAAATCCTTCAATGATTAAAAACAACATTAAGTTAGTTCTAAAACAATTAATATTATGAAAATCAATTGCTATGAATGTAAAACAAATACTCCCCTATCGATTTCAAAGGAATTAGCACCAAAAGTGGATTATATAGGGCTCAAATTACAAGCCCAAAACACACAAGGCAGCACCATACGAAGGAACCAAGAATTCCACTCAAAAGCCAAGAAGAAACCACCCAAGAATCATAGAGAACAGTCGCGCACGGAGGTAGCGAGTAAGGGAACAACAGCACAAAGAAAGGCCTATTCCGAAGCCTAGACATTGTCCAAACCGCCAACAGATATGGGTCAACAAAGAGGAGCCAAAGTCTGGTCAAGCGACAAGAGGAAGTACAAGAAGAAGCCTATCTGTTTCTCTAAAAAAAAAGAGACATTTCTTAAGCACTTGTCTAGGGGTGTCAATAAGACGAGTCGAGCCGAGCTGTGAGCCGAAACTCAAAGCTCGGGCTCGACTCGAGTAAAAATGGTTCGGGCTTTTTTGGCCCGAAAATTTAGGCTCGGGCCTTAACGAGTTGAGTCAGCTCTTTTTTTTTTAATCGTGAAAAATATAAATTATTTTCGAGCTTGGGATCGGCTACAATCAATGAAGGCGGAGTTAAAATTGTACACGAATATTTTGTTTACAATTTTTCTTAAAACATATAAATTTAAAAATTGCGTATTTTTTTTTAAGTAATTCAATTTAAAAACTTACAATATTTTATCATTAGATCTTCAGCAACTCTTCAACCATTATACTGCCAACTTGTTTTTGAATAGTATTTCGCGCATTCTCAGTCCTTCAAGCATATTAAAGCCTCCAATATATCTTCTTCTAGTCTTGATCGTTCGTCTAATAAAACTTGGCAATCTAATCTAAACTAGAACTAAGTGTGGAAACACTTGTATTCGTGTCTAAATAATTCCATATATCATCTGAATTTGTTGAAATATTTCTTGAAAAAAACTTTGGAAAGTAGAACTGCCATGACCCCTGTTTTCAGCGTAATAGTTATATATTTCGCATAACATAGATTATATATGCACATGTGATAATTCCACGTTCATGAAATTTGAAATTCCTTTTATAATAGCTTTTTTACAGATTAAATTAAGTCGAGGGCCCATCGTCGAAACTAAAAGAAATAAAGAGGGCAACTCTGCCTAATATTTACGAAATTTGAACTCCATAAAATAAAGTAAATCAACAAAAATTGACAAATTCCTATATTTATGAAATGCTTGTGAAATGTAGAAAACGTGTTGTAAAACAAGTGAAGATGTAGGGTAATAAACATTGCTACATTCCTTTGTGGCATCGAAAAAACTTTTAAGAATTTCTTCACACAAAATGCAAAAGATCATTCATAATTTTCCAAATTATGTTTGGGTCCATATGTATGCCTACCATTATAATTTAGGGAAATAATTTTATCATAATTTTCACACGACTGTAATATAAGATATGTAGAGTTTCATCTATGTGCTGCATCAGTGACAAATAATTTTTCTTGTAAGCCATACTCTGCACACAAACTGTTTAATGCTTGTTTTCTTGCTGATGACATAGTAATAAAATTTATTATTTGTCTAATTTTATCCGAAGATAATCTTACATCTTTTATAATCAAATTGATAATGTTGCATACACAACGTTGATGAAAAATAAACTTCCAAATGTATGGTTAAAATCATTAATAAAATTTTCGATAACAACTTTGTTCACACTAGCATTATTAAAAGTAAAACTTCGAACAATTTCTTGTATGTCACATTCTTGTATAATATCTTTTAAAACCATGCATATGTTAGTGGCATTATGAGGATATTCTACACATTTGAATGCAATAATCATTTTATGCAGAAGTCATAGGTGATCAATATAATGAGCTATAGCAGCAATATAACAATTTTTATTAACATCGATCCATAAATCAGAGATGAACGATATAACACTATTAAAAGCTTTTAGACTTTCAATAGAATCTTGCTTGTTTTTTTGCTATATAATTTTGTAGTATCTGAACGAAGAATATTTCTACAATAAGAAGTATACCTGGGTTGGAGGCAATTATGCACAAGCCTGGTAAAGTGTATTGACTCTATCATCATAAGCGACATCTCTGCTGCACCACGTATGCAGCCATTTCTTTATGAAAGCTTTCCCGTGAATATACAAAAGTGGAAAGAGTATAACGAGAACTGCTAAACACTAGTTCGGTCTATTTCGGGTCAAGATCGACTGGTTTCGCTTTACAACTTCTTAATACGTGCATATTCAAATGTGTTGTGATTGAACCAAGCTTCCAACTAAGTTATTTGCCACAATAATTGTAACATGCTTTTCAAATATCAACTCCATTTTGAAAACCAACTTTTTAATGTGTCATATCAACTTTTTTTGACCTTTTAGTCTCTAGTACTTCTACCTTTTCAATATCCTCCAAATCAAATTGAATCATTTTGAGATGTATCATAGCTAGATGGAGTACTCGAACTACCCTTAAACTGATTAATCTCATCACTAGTAAAATCCATCTATAGCTATTATAGCAAAAGATATTGAATATTAGAGTAAAAGAAACTGAATATTAGAGTAAAGAAATTGGAGATTGAAATTGAAACTAGACTACTACAAGTTTAAATTGATTGAAGTAAATTGATATAAAACTCAAAATTTTCTCGCATATTTATAGCAAAAAAATGTATTCGTTTCAACCAAATCTAAATTTCAAAAAACAACAAAGCTACATGTAGTTGCTGCCTGCGTGGCAGCTGTGCGTGCGACAACTATAATTTTTTATTTTTTTATTTTTGAACTATTTTTAAGTTTTGTGGAATATTTTTTTTATTTTTTAAGCTCAGCTCAACTCGACTCAACTCGACTCAACTCATCACGGGTTGACGAGCCACACGGACTAGATCGGACTCGAACCGACATTCCAAAATGGGGCTCGAGCTTTTCCCGGGCCGAGCCATGGGTCGCTCAAGCTAGCGAGCCACATGGCATCCCTACACCTGACTTTTCCTCTAGAATATAATCGTATGTATGCATGTTTAATGAGAAGGGGGCATATATAGTGTCATTCAAGTTAAGTAAGTGGATCTAGCCTTAAATGAAACACTTGATCTAACTTAGTTTCGTGGGTGTCCAGTTGTGGTTTTGGGCATATGAAATTAAACATTCAATCTTGAGCTTCTGACGAAGCCTATGAATAAAATAGTAAACTCGATTTATTCATCACGGCCCCAAGTTTAGTTGGTATTAAAATATCCAACAAACATCCACCTTGATGCTAAATACACCTACCAAAAAAGGAAAGGAAAGAAAAAAAAAGTTTAATATTCACACAATGAAATTTCAAACAAAATTGAAACATCATATACCTTTATCGATATTTAGAAGTGTAAAACAAATTCTAAACTTTACCATGGGGAGCATCTTAGTACCCTTGTCTGCAATGTTATAATCCGTATGGACTTTTTGAAGTTTTATCAAATCTTGAGATACTATATCTCTAATAAAATGCAGTTTAACCTCTATATGTTTAGTGTGTTCATAAAACACATGGTTTTAACACGAATGAATGGCAGATTGACTATCATAGTATACTATCACATTATCACTTAAAACACCTAATTCATTAAATAAACCACTAAACCACAAAGCTGTTTTAATAGCTTCAGTGACGACAATATACTCGGACTCAATAGTAGATAGAGCAACAATATGATGGAGTTAAGACTTCCAACTCACACAATAGTCATACAAAGTAAACACATAAGAAGAAATAGACTTCCTACTATTTCTATCACCACTATAGTAAGCATCCATAAACTCTTTAAGTTTTCACACCTTCAAGTGCAGACTTATAAACAAACCCTCATTAAAGTATTTTTCAAGTATCTGATCAACCACTTTAACGCTTCCTAATGTTTGGGACCAAAATTAGATATGTACATACTTAAAACACTCATAGTGAAAGCCAAATCAAGTTTACTGTAGACCATAAGGTACATAACGAAACCAATGACATTAAAGTAAGGAATTTTACTCAAAAATCATGTTCTACATCATTAGCAGGCGATTGTTCTTTGACAAAATAAAATGATTTTCAAGAGGCACCAAAGTAGGTTTGCAATCAAGCATGCCAAATTTATTCAAAATTTTAAGCACGGAAGGAGTTTGATACACAAATAAGTAAGAATTAATCATTTTATTTTTCCTCTTCTTTGATACGATTCAACTATGTTCCACATTGCCAAAGCAATCGAGTTATAGTGTAACATTGTCTAACTCAAGCCAAATCAACTCCAACTTTGTCATTGTTACCCTTTTGGACTCCCAATACACTTTGGAATCATCCATGTAATTGATAAAGTACTAATTTCAAAATCTCTTGAGCACGCATTTAATAACAAATGCAATCTTAGATCAATTTCTACAGTTAAACAACAAAGCCCACAGAAATTGATCCAAGAACCCACAATTTGTTAGCAAAGAAAAGGAAAATTTAGTACTAATTGATGCTAATGTACCCTCTAAGTTATCTATGTTGGAAGCCCTGACACCAACACCATACCTGTCCTCTAGTACCATCATTGTTGTCCTCCAGCACCATCATTGTTGTTGGTGGTGGTGGTGGTGGTGGTTGCTAATCTAATACTCGGTCCCTGTTTGACTCTCATTAGAACAAAATATTATTTCTCATACTCATTTTCAACCAAACATTCATACAATAAAATATTCTACTCATAAATTTAAAACTTTTTCCACTTTTTAACCACACATTCTCCAAAAAAAATCACTACTCAAAACATCATTTTTCTCTGATTTCGCTTTATAATGGCCATCAAACATGGGCTTAATGAATTAGTGAAAATGATCTATTGTGAAAATGATCTATTTTGTGTTTGTTTGCAATTTATGTGAAATAAAATCGTACAAAAGATTTCGTGGTGTGGTGAGTTATAAATCACAAAAAAATGTAGCTCTAAGATATCTTTAACTTTTTGTTGTGAACATTTTAAAGTAAAAAAACTTCATTTCTTGTCGTACCTGATAAGCATCTCTTGAGCTTTGTTGTTCGAGTTTCAAGATAGGAAAGTTGAGCATCAAGATTCGAGTTTATACCTAGAGACTTAACATTGGAAGTGTCTTGTGGTAGACTGGCAATGTGCTCTTGGTGTATCATTTTTAGGCTATTTGCTTATTTCCGCAATGCATGTAAAGGTTGGTCAACACCCAATCATATTTACTGTCATTGACATTTCCTTAGATGATCCTGATTTCTCAATTAGAATGTGAGTGAAGTTCTAGTGATTTGTTTAACTCAATGCTTGTGTTTTCGTAACATTGTACTGGTAGAGTTTTATAGCATCTTTAAAAGATTCATTATTCTTAAAGAACATCTTAACTATAATATAAAAGATCTTTAAATTTAAATAATATAATTTGTTATACACTCCAACAAGCATGAGTTTGATTTTCTAAATCTAGAGAACCAAATTCACTCTCTATTTTGAAAGAGTGGTGCTATTTAACACCACTGATATTACAACACCAGTTTAGGTGGCACTAAATATCATTAAATAAAATGTACAATTAAATGAATCATATAATTTTATTTTTAATTTAATATATCACATAATAACACATAGATTGGTGTTCTAGCACCATTGGTACTAGATAACATTATTCATTGTAAAAATTTAAAATAAAAAGTATTTTGGAGTCAAATTTTAATGTTTGACTCTTTAGAATAAAGAGTATTTAACTTTTAAAGAGTGTTTTTATTTTTTTGGAAGATGCTCTTACTTTTTTAGCGAAAGAAGACTTGTTGCCCATGCCACTAGCAGAAACAAGAAAAGGAAGAGAAAGAGGAGAGGTTAATGCTGCTAAACGCAAGAGAGCTTAATGCATTTGATGCACGAAACCATAGTGCAGTACCATAGAACAATGATATAATTGCAATGAGAAGAATCAATTCCATTGGACTAACCATGTAAAGGCAAACTCTAAAGAACAAGAGGCATTTGAACAATGAAAGTAGTTTGGTTACCTTCTGCCACACTAAAGCTCCTATGAAAGTAGAGACCACATACATTGACAATATGTTTCGAAGGATAGGAAAAACTCAACTTGGAGACACTTTCCCTATCTATATCCCAGAAGAAATCAAATCCTCTTGATAAGATCTTTATTTGCCCCAGCTGCAAGGTCAAGTCAACAAACACACTCTCGTTACATTGACTTGTGGGCATGTTATTTAGCAAGAAGTGCTCAAAGAAGTTCATGAAGGTTAACAAAAATAGTGTAGTCTGCAACATGCCATGTAATGAAAATAATGTTGTCAATTTGAATAAAGGAGAAACTGATTTTCCGGGTCATGGAAATCACCTTGAGTAATAGATTTCAAGCATTTAGGAAGTAGCACTGGTAAGAGATAATATTGGATATGATGGTTTTAGTTTCATAGTAAATATATCCTCTTCTCGACTTTGAAATTTGTATATAACATCTGTGGTACTTATATGTTGTGTTTCTTTAATTACTTTAAATCCCATACTTTTCCTTGTATATATTGTGTTGACCTCAATTTTTGTAGTGGTGACATAGCCAATAGATCCCGACTCCTTCACATCCATATAGTTCTTCCTATACACTTGGACAATCAATTTGAGCACGTGGCCAATCTCTGATGGTGGGGGAGGAGACCACGAGCATTCCGATAGTCAAGATAGTCTTTGTAAGGGTATATATAGCTGTTTCGGGTGTATATGATAGCAAGAAATGGTTGTTTATGTAATCAAACAAACAAAATTTAATCCACAAGTGTGACTAAACTATATATATATTAGGTTGGAAAAAATGTAGTATGAAAAACTAAAAATGCAGCCAAGAAGTAAAAAGAAGAATAAAATGATAATCTGAGGCAAGTGATGACACTTTCTTCTTAAGACAATATTGCCATGCTATGGTGCTCACGGTTGACGACACTTGTCTCCGAAGATACAATGGATTCAACTTGTGGTGGTAGCACTTCAAACAACAAGTTACGACGAACTTTCGACAGAGTTTCTCTCTACAAAGAAGAAAATGGTTTTAGAGTGTTTTGAAAGTGATTTGCAAGAGATTTTATATAATTCTCAATGCGAATATGGTATAGGATGCAAAAGGGATGTCCAAGAGGTCCTATATGGATTCAACTTGTGGTGGTAGCACTTCAAACAACAAGTTACGACGGAGTTTCGACGGAGTTTCTCCCTACAAAGAAGAAAATGGTTTTGGAGTGTTTTGAAAGTGATTTGCAAGAGATTTTATATAATTCTCAATGCGAATATGGTATAGGATGCAAAAGGGATGTCCAAGAGGTCCTATATATAGAGTATGAGGGGTTGTGACTGAAATGTCGCGTCCCAAGCTCAGCAACACTTACCAAAGGTCGTACCATTCATTGTCGCTAGTTTGTCGCCATTGCCTCGCTCAAGCGATAAAAACAGTGATATTTTCACTAGTTTGTCGCTCGAGTGACAGCCTATCCATAAGCTAGCAACAGCCTTAGTCAATTTTTCAGGCAGCTTCCTCTATTTTCTTCCCAACTTTGGACCACAATTTCTTATTCATCCGAAATCAGATTGAAATTCCAAATATACCTTGACAAGCTACTCAACGAGTAGAACAAGTTGGTCTATTTACTTTTGTAATTTGACCATTGGATCAAGTCCAAATATTTGATTGAAATTGACATGAAAGTCACTTTTTCAAGTTTGGTTTTATCACTTAACCAAATTTTAATCTTTCAAAATCAATTTCCAACAATCCTCCATGTAAATGGAAATTCGAATATGCATATGCAATGCAAAATTATACCGGGAGAACGGAAAAACACTACATCAGGTAAGGTAGATTCCGACTTTGAACATCCCTTAATGAAATATTATCGAACTTACTTGGCTAATTGGTGAACATGATATCTTGAACCATTCAGTCGTTAGTGTAAGTCAAGACAACAATACTCACACATATGTCTTCCCTAATACATTTATTTATAACATATGCTATATCCAGTCGAGTGCATTTCGTAATATACATTAGACTGCCTATAACTTGTGAATATTTTAGTTGTGACACACATTCACCAGTATTTTTGACTAAGTGTAAACTTGAGTCAATAGAATTTTTCGCAAGACTTTCCTCAAGTATATTAGACTTCTTCAATACACTCTCAATATAATGAGATTGAGAAAGTATGATTTCTCTCGATGTTCTAGAGATCTTAATCTCTAGTATCACATTATCAATACCCATATCTTTCATATTAAAAAGCTTCGTTAGCATTCTCTTGGTGTTTTGCAACATTTCATGATTATTGCCCATTATCAAAATGTCGTCCACATAAAGACATACAATCACATAGCTATTTGGTGTGTGTTTTACATATACACAATTGTCACACTCATTGATTTTGAGTCCGTTTAATAACATCGTTTTGTAAGACTTTCGATGCTATTGTTTAGGAGTTTGTTTCAATCCAAACAAGGACTTAACAAATTTACAAACTTTGTGTTTGTGATTATGATAGATGAACCCTTCGGGTTGTTCTATGTATATCTCCTCTACTAACTCACCATTCAAGAATGCGGTTCTCACATCCATTTGATGAATCTCAAGGTTGTATATTGCTGCAATCGCAATTAGTAACCTTATCGACGTGATTCTAGTCATGGGTGATTAAGTATCAAAGAAGTCAAGTCCTTCTTTTTGCCTATATCCTTTGGCAACCAACCTAGCCTTATATTTGTCAATAGATCCATCCAATTTAAGTTTCTTCTTAAAAATCCTTTACACCATAGAGGCTTATTTTTGAGAGGTAAATTAACCAATTCCCAAGTATGGTTTTGCATTATCTCACTATCGATAGCTTCTTTCCAATGCGGTGCTTCCGGTGTAGACATGGCTTCATCAAAAGTCTTTGGATCATTTTCTACCATATAAGTTAGAAAATCTGGGTCAAATAAAGTTGATATTCTTGCCCTTTTAATATGCCTTGATTCTTCCTCATATGATGTACTATTTGTAGTATCATAAGTTCTTTTGTTTGAACTTGTAGTTTCATTTTCTTTATAAGGAAACACATTCTCAAAGAAAGTTGCATTCATTGAGTCAATTATAGTACCCTCATGTACATCTTATGTTTCAAACTTGTGTACAAGAAAATGGTATGCACTACTATTATTGGTGTATCCAATAAATATGCAATCAATCGTCTTGGGTCCAATTTTCACTTGCTTAGGCTTATGTACTTCAACCTTAGTTAAACATCCTCACACTTTCAAGTGTTGATAAGACGGAGGATAACTCTTTCATAATTCATATAGAGTCTCTTCCATGGTCTTGAGGGATATCCGATTAAGAAGACTATTTGTCGTTAGAATAGCTCCCCCCACAAGTTCTGCGGTAAGCTCGAACTTAGCAATATTGCATTCATCATCTCTTTGAGAGTTCAGTTTTTGCGCTCAGCAATGCCTTTCAATTGAGGAGAGTAAGGCGCCATTATTTGATAAATAATTCCATCTTCGGAACAAAATTCTTCAAACGATGCCCCATATTCACCTCTTCTATCACTATGAATATTCTTTATTCATTTATCGAGTTAAGTTTCAACTTCGACCTTATATAGTTTAAAGGCTTCCAACGTTGCATCTTTACTTCTCAAAAGAAATGCATAACAATGCATTGTACAGTCGTCGATGAGAGTCACTAAGTATTTCTAACCACCTTTAGTCTGAACATATTTCAAATCACATATATCGATATGTATTAGCTCTAAAGGTGTAGTGTTCCTTTGAATCGAGTGGAACTGAGTTTTAGCTAATTTTGCTTCAACACACACTTCGCATTTCTGATTAGGATGAATCTTAAGCACCGAAATTAAACATTTATTCATAAGTTTGAGCAAAGATTTAAAATCCACATGTCATAATCGACTATGCCACAAACAAAACAACTCAAGCAAGTAAACAGAATTCGGACTTTTACTCATTGAGTTTTATCTTAGTACAATAGTAAGAACGTTCAACTTGAACATTCCATTACACATATATCCCTTGCCTACATACATCTCATTCTTAGACACTACAAATTTATCGGATACAAACACTAGCTTAAAGCCATTTTTACTAAGAAGAGACTCGGACACTAAGTTCTTTCATATGTTTGGCACATGTAGGACGTT
The DNA here is from genome assembly GCA_019097785.1 of Fraxinus excelsior. Lineage (NCBI taxonomy): Eukaryota > Viridiplantae > Streptophyta > Magnoliopsida > Lamiales > Oleaceae > Fraxinus > Fraxinus excelsior. Next base: position 31,665,677 of record CM032625.1, on the reverse strand, counting down.
GTTAAGGATGAGCTCTTTTCCAGATGTCATCTTCAAAGTGACTTTGCCTTATCCGTCAACCTTGGAACTTGCAGAGTTTTCCATGTAAAGTTGTTCCCCGTACAGTTCTTAACAGTTGGAGAACATGGCCCTATCTGAACATACATGATGGGTGGCACCAATATCAACCTACCATTCCCTCGAGTGTCCAACCATGTTGCGCTCAGAGACAACCGCAGACAGGCGCATTTCTTGCATCCTTTCAGAAAGGGTGTCTTTCTCAACCATGTTGACTTGAGCATTCTTCTTTCCCCTTAAACGACATTCTCTTAAATGATATCCGGCCTTTCCACAGTTATAACAGTTCCCTTAAAACTTCTTGGCTTTCTTGGAGTTATCTCTACACGGTGTATCACCGAAGATCTTTTGTTTCTTTTTTACAGCCTTTGTATCTGTTTCAACAAAATTGGCTCCAAGTTGGACAATAGACATTCTCTCGATTTTTCTATTATCCTCCTCAATCCTCAAACGGACTATCAATTCTTCCAAGTTCATCTCCTTGCGTTTGTGGTTGAGATAGTTTTTAAAGTCTCTCAACATAGGAGGGAGCTTCTCGATAATGGCAGTAACTTAGAAAGATTCACTCAATTACATCTTCTCGACATGGATGTCATGTAGTAGAACTTAAAGTTCTTGTACTTGACTTATCACCGTTTTGGAATCCACTATCTTGTAATCTAGAAATTTGCCAACTATGAACTTCTTTGTTCCGGCGTCCTCGGTCTTATACTTCTTTTCCAACGAATCTCATAGATCCTTGGTCGAGTCCTTCGAGCTATACACTTCATAAAGTGTATTGTCTAATCAATTAAGGATGTAGTTCTTGTACAAAAAGTCTGAGTGCTTCCATACATCCAACGTAATAATCGATTCACGATTATTGTCTCTTTGTACCGCTGGTGCAGTCTCTTTCAGAAACTTTACCAATTTAGAGAGGTAAGATAGAACAACATCTTTTGTTGCCATCTCTTGAAGTCCACACCTCCAAACTTTTCAGCTTTCTCCCCATATATGATCGCAGTATTTTATAGTGGTATTGCCATAGGCAACGCCACATTGTTCGTACCATGTTGACTCGAAGTAGCCTCTACAGTACTCATTTCTGTTACTTAAACAGAAGACTAAAACAACAACAATAAAGGGGAAATAATATTACGAAGACTATTCCAAAGATGACAATTACGATTTTGATAACAACAAACAACCACAGACGTGATATTGTCTTAAGATTGTTGTTCCGGGTGTATATGATAACGAGGAATGGTTGTTTATGTAATCAAACAAACAAAGTTTAATTCGCATAAACGTGACTAAACTAAAAATGCAGCAAAGAAGTAAAAAAGAAGAAGAAGAAAATGATAATCTGAGGTAAGTGATGGCGCTTTCTCCTTAAGATAATATTGCCTCGTTATGATGCTCACAGTTGATGGTACTTGTTTCCCAAGATACAATGGATTCAACTTATGGTAGTAGCACTTCAAACCACAAGTTATGATGAACTTTTGATGGAGTTTCTCTCTACAAAGAAGAAAATGGTTTTGGAGTGTTTTGAAAGTGATTTGTAAAAGATTTTATGTAATGATCAATTCAAATATGGTATGGGATGCAAAAGGGATGTCTAAGGGGTCCTATATATAGAGGATGAGGCGTTATAAATGAAATGTCGCGCCCCAAGCGTGGCAACTCTTAGCAAAGGTCACACCATTCACTATCGCTAGCTTGTCGTCATTGCCTCGCTCAAACGATAAAAATAGTGACTTTTTCGCTAGCCCGTTGCTCGAGCGAGCTGGCCTAGCGACAGCCCAATCATAAGCTAGCAACATCCTTAGTCAATTTTTCCAGACAAATTCCTCTATTTTCTTCCCAACTTTGGACCGCAATTTATCATTCATCCAGAATCGATTTTTAGATTCCAAATATATCACGACGATCTACTTAAAGAGTAGAACAAAGTGTTCTATTTACTTTTGTAATTTGATCATCGGATCAAGTCCGAATATTTGGTCAAATGACACGAAAGTCACTTTTTCAAGTTTTGATTTTATCACTTAACCATATTTCAATCTTTCAAAATCAGTTTCCAACATATATTTGGGTGTGAGATGTGATTAAGACATGAGCCACTTATGTAAAAAGGGGTTCAATTTGGAGAGTTATAGAGAGTGTGATGAGATAGCAAAAGTATAGCTTGAGATCATAAACTTGCATTACTTTTGAATGTGGCCTTATCTTAGCGACTAAAGTGCCTTGTCATAGGTATCAGTTGGTCAGTCCATGGCTCAGGTACATTTAATGTTATGATCGTTTACAACCCTAGACCTTACAAATAAGGGTTAGACTTGACATGTTGACTTGGCAGAATGATGTCACAACAACCAGAAATGAAAGGTCTCGTACGAAAGATCCATTGCAACGCCTCTAATTGCCTTGCCTTATCCGTAAGTTCGGCCAAATTGTCAAAATGATATAATGACGTGTTGTGTAGGCCTGGGTTCGTTTTAGGAGCGGAGCCAAGATTTAATGGTATGGGGGCAAAAAAAATTTAAATTTAATGTACGAATAAAATTTATATATACAAGAAAAATCCTAATATAACATTACATATCAATTTAGTCAAAATTAACTCTTCGACCTTCTACTTGCAACCAATTCCTGACATAAATCAAAAAAATGTATGTACTTGAAATCGAGGCTCAGAAATCACATCATTCTGATAATGTTGCAACTCAATTTTCAAACAATAAATATATTGCTGCGTAAATTCTTCGGGATAAAACTTCTCCGCAAGCTTGCAAATATTATCCATGTTAAATGATTCAAAAGTATATTTTGGATCCAAAGTCGTACTGAGAGAAATAAGTTTTAATGATATCTCATTAAATCTTGTATCTAACTCCATCATCTGAAAATATATGGTTGTATCAAAAATATCAAAGTGGTAATGATGTTCAATAATAGGTTACTCACGACCACGAGAATGACCAATCATGTACGAACCATCAAAGTTATGTATATGTATATCATTTTTTGAGCAAAGAAAATTCACCTCTTTAAGAAATTCTTCCCAACCATCTTTTCTCAATGCTTGAAGGATATTTTTTGTAGTATGGAATCATAGTAGTTAAGATGTCTTGAGTTTTCTTCTGAAGGGTCTGACAAAGTACATATGTAATTGCCAGTATTTTACGCATTAAATGCAAGATAAATACAAATTCAAATATTGTCAAGTTTTTGTATACACTACCAACTTCGGACCGAGATCTTATATTTGGAGAATGATCACTAAGATACTCAAGCACTTTGCAAGTTGCAACATACATATCAATCAAGCTCTTTACGGAGCTATAATGAGAAGATCAACGAGTACCTCCGACTTGTTGCAAATTACGTATATAATTAGATTTACTTCCTGGCTCTCATTCTCCAAATTCCAACAAATGCTCAATTTCTTTTCTTTGGGCACTTTTCAACTCATTGATACGCTTAGGAAATGATGTAATCATATTAATAACAATGTCCAAATGAGAAAAAAAATGAATTAATATCTGAGACATCCCTAGTTACAGAATCCAATATGAGTTGTAAACGGTGGGCAAAACAATGGACATAGTATGCATATTGACATTTTTAAGAAATAATGCATGTAGTCCATTCAAAGAACCACACATATTATTAGCACCCTCATACCCTTTGCCTCTCATGTTTTGCACTTGAAGGTTGAAACGGACAAGAACATCAGAAATCTAATTCTTAAGATTTAATGAGGTGGTGTCACTAATACTTTTGATTGCAAAAAATTGTTCTATCAAAATTCTATTACTACTCACAAACTTCAAGATAATGGGCATGTGTTCTTGTGAAGATTAATCGCGTACTTCGTTAACAAGAATACTAAACTTTGCATCCCCAACTTCATCACGAATTCTTTGTCGTACTTTATTGGCTATAATGTTTAAAATCTTTTTTTGAATGTCCAGAGATGTGCATGTAGCATTTTTTGGAGCATTACCCAACACAACTTTTCATTCTTCCATATTCATTTTTCCAAATGCATCCACCATTTCAATGAAATTCCCACGATGCAGTGAAGATTGAGATTTGTCATGGCCTCTAAAGGAACAACCTTGAAGTACTAACAACTGAACACTCATAATAGTGGTCTTTAGATGCAAATGGGTTTTCTTTTTTTCCTCACTTAGTACATAATGCATTACATTGTCAATATGTTGAGTTAGTTTCATTAGATCTTCAGCTCTTCTCTTACAACCATTATGATACGATGAAGATGTTGTATCAATATGAATAAGAAATGCACATTTACTTCCTTGGTTAACTCTCTTCCAACTATCAAATCCAACTATAACCAACAATGAAATATTAGGTGGAGTATTATCATTGAGAAAAAGGGAAGCAATAAAAACAATATGCCTTATGTGTTGAAGGCGAATATTCCAACCAAGGAAAATGGTTGTACCAACGCTTCTGAAATCGATGTTTCTGATTTACACGTTCTTTACTCTGATAATCCAAAAGTTTTGGTTGATAAGGACCAGCGTTTAGATAGGCTCACCTAATCTAATCACGTTTATTAAATGGATGTTCACATATTTGCTTTCTTTTCTTGGGTCCCGTTCAATATAATTAAATAGTTCCAAATTTAGATTAGAAGATAAAGGCCGTTGAGCTTCAAGAGATGAAATTGGAGTGGACGTCGTAGGAATTGGAATACCCTAAGATTTGTCACTCTTTGAAAAAAAAAAATAACAAGGTTCTTCATTTCTTGGTAGAAGTTCGATCTTCTTCCATATTAAACCTAAAAGCATATAAATCAAAATATTTCAATATCCTATAAATTCCTATCATATGTATTGAGCACAGAGCACTCATTTTCAAAATTTAACATGGCTAAATTTTCAAAACTAACCTTTCCTAAATTCCTAAATAGCCTAACGCACTTGATCTAACATTCGAAATTCTCAAAGCTAACTTTTCCCAAATTTCTGTCCTTAATATAATTCTACAATTCCTATCATATGTATTAAGCACACAGCACTCATCACACAATTTATCCTTTGTCAATACATGACATGCCTTCAATTTATTAAAAATTAATTACACTCTAAATTTCCTTGTGCAAGATCAAACATTGCAATAATCTCAATTCTCATCCTCCGTCAGATAAAATGAATTGTTGCAAAATTGTAAATTACTGTGTATAATCTGCAATTAGATAACTGGGAACATTAACAGCTATATTAATATTTATTTGATTATTACAAAAATTTATGAAGCGTGTATAATTTATATTTTGTATATTGTTGAATATTATTTGAAATAGTAAATATCTTTCTATATATAAAAAGTGGCTATTAAACGGAATATGTTGGTTTAACTGAAAAATTAACGGAATTTCTTGATTTAACGGAAAAACTAACGAAATTTCTTGTTTTAACGGAAAATCTTTTTTCACTACCCCTTACTTTCAAAATTATAATTAAATAATAATAAAAATAAATTAGCTTTTGATAATCCCTTCAAACTAAAATATCTTGGAGCTAACTTATTCGAATCGACTTTTTTTCGAATCTGATTTATGTATCTAATTACGATTTATCCAACGAGACCAATATTCATATATTTACGATAACTCCATCAATATCTAAGTATTTGACACAAATAAAATATAATTTGATAAATGTATCATTTAGTCCATAACTTTCAAAATATTAAAATATAGTATATAAAAATTGAATTATATTTTCTGAAAATTTTCGGGGTATTACATTCTCACCCCCTTAAAATATTTTCGTACTCGAAAATTTACCCGTCACTTACCAATACTAAGTCTAACACATGATATACATATATTATCGTAATACATATCATACTTTAGCGATAAAATGAATTGCATTATTACTTAAAAAAGAGTACAGACTTAAGCCATGCAAAAAGTTTAAGCCTCCATTTGTTTCTCATTAAAACCCATAAAAATGAAAAATATGACCGTTATCCATCACATCAATCTATCAATTTTGAATTTCTATTTCTTGTGTGAGGTCCAATAACGGCTATATTTTTCATTCTCATTCTACATTAATGAGAATCAAACGGAGCCCAAGTAAACTCATCTTCTTACCCCTTAACATATCTTGAGTTTTCTTTTTGTGATTTTGGGTTGGAGATGACAAAGAGAAGCATTTTATTTAATTATTTATCAATTACATAAACATTACATCATTAATTATTTAATTAACCAAAAAAATTACATCTTTATTTATAACAAATTAATTCTTAAACAAAACTATTAAATATAAACTAAGCAAACGTGCATTGCACGTTGCTTGCGCCTAGTATTTTAATAATAATCACTTTAATGTTTTTTGTCTTAATATTCAGACTCATTATACATTACAGAGTGCCAAAAAACTCTAATAGACATTTTAGCAAACTGGATTAAAGAAACGCGATTAAAAAGAAAAATATGTGTTTATATATTTTGAAATTTTGTCTAATCAAACTACAAAACTTGTAATTTGATAACAAATATGTCTCTGCCAGTTTGGCATAATCAAATGGATTTACCTAACAAGTCTAATTAATCTAAATAATACATTAAATTTCATTCACACCGACACACTATTCAAACAGTGCTAAAATTCAAAAATTTATAGATTTACATACCTGAAACCGTGAAAGGCTAGCTAAAGCACCCAAATGGTTGGTGGACAGCGGTCGGGGGCGGGTGAAATACTGACGTGAAAAGATATGGGTTTAAAGGGTTTTGGACAACCAGAAGATTAACACTATCAATTGTAAAATCCCTAAACAATCTATGATTGTGGTTTCCAATCAATTTATCGGAGTACATTAAATATATAAAAAAAGTTGATATTGTTCATCTTCTTCACGACGGGTCAAAATTCATATTCTCTTCCTTCATTTGCACATCCTTAACAACCCCCCACAATGGTGATGACCACGATGGCATCTTCATCATCAGTTGAGTTGACAATTGAAGGACCAGTCCTCGCCCTCATCAACAAACGCATTCGCTCCCTTCGTAAGAAGAAGAATCGTATATTCCAGATGGAAGAGACCCTCTCCCATGGCAAAACCCTAAACAAGGAGCAAGAAGAAACTCTTAAATCCAAAATGTCGTCCTCGCAGGAATCGATGAGCTCGAAAAGCTCCATCAGCCCGTCGCCAACGCTATGGCTCAGGAAATCGCTATCATTTTTTATAAAATGGAATCTGAAGCCCCAATAAAGCAAGCCCTTGATTAGGAAACCCTAAAGCCCAAGGTGGTGGAGAAACCATCGATGGAGGAAGAGAAGTCGAATTTAGAGGGCGTTTATGTGATTTCTGATATGATGAATTTGCTCTATTTTGGGGTGGGTGTTGGGGGAAGAAGATGAACATGGGTTTTTTTTAATTTAATTCTTTTATTATCCTTTTTTTATGTTAAAATATGAAGTAACCATTTTGCCCTTTGTTGATTTGGTCAAAATAATTCTTTGGAGTCAATTAACAGTCAAACTAACGATCTACATCCATTTGGACTTGAGCTGTGAATTTTTTAAAGGTTTGATACCGTGGGTGGCACAAATCAAAGGTTTAGGCAAAGTCTGCAAAAAGTTAAAAGGTTTGGTACCATAGCGCAATTTTCCCTTATTTTCAATTGGGTTTTCAAATGAGGTGAAAATAGAAGAAATGGTATAGATTAAAGAGGAAATTACAGCAACACAGGTTTTTAAAATAAAACTTTCACAAATCCAAAATCAACTTTAATAATACACAATTTAGGTTTTAATTAATAATTTTCAAATTAATTTTGTATTTAAATCAAATTTCAAACCCTTGTTTTTCATTCACTGCCGCCTCTCTCTCTCTCTCTCTCTCTCTCTCTCAAAATCGACCCATTTTTTTTCACACCGCCACCACCCCGTCGGCACCACCACTATTGGCACCACCTCGTCGGCACTACCACCACCTCTGTTGTTGTGGTTGACTTATCAGATGGGGCAGGGGTAGTCCCACTTCCCTACGGAAAGTGTATTTTTACTTTTCTTATTCTGAACAAGAAAGCAAAGGGGAGCAGAAATGAAGACAAGAGAGAATCAGTAGAACTTTTTTTCTTGTCTGTTTTAATTGAAGTTATTTTAGTATTTTCAGTGCTTCACATTCTCCTTTCCACCCAATCGGAAGTCCCACTTCCCTAAGGAAAGCTTACTTTTCCTTTTCTTATTTTGCCCTTGTTTGAGCCAGCTTTTTTGAAAATGAGAATGAAAAATATAGTCGTTATTGGGGCCCACACAAGAGATAGAAAATTTGAATTTAAATGTTGATGTGATGGATAACGGTCATATTTTTCATTTTAGTGAGGAAAAAATATGGCTCAAACGGGGCATTTATATAAGAAAGCAAAGGGGGAACAAAAACAAAGACGAGAGAATCAGTAGGAAGTTTTTTAATCCGTCATTTATTTTTTTGAAAAATTTGTCTATGTATTTTAATTGAGGTTAGTTTAGTAATTTAAGTGATTTACATTCTCCTTTCCATCCCAATCCTGTGTGGCTGCAATTTGATTTTGGTGTTAGCGGCGGAGACAACAGTGGTGTTAGTGGTGTTGGTACGTTTTCTGTGGTGGTTGGTGGTGTTGGTATTGGCGATGCAGATGACGGTGGTGTTTTGTTGGTGGTGGTCACAAATGATTACGACGGTGGTTTTGTGTTGGTGGTGGTCACAAATAATTTGTTGATTGTGACCAATAAATTAGTTGGTGTATGACCAATAAAGAATAAATTGTGACCAATAAATACTGTGTAACCTACAAATTTATTAATTTGTGATCATAAAATAAATTGTGTAATTTATAAATTTCGTGATTTTTGATTAATGAACAAATTGTGACTTTTAAATTTTTAATTTGTGACCAATGAATTAACTGTGACCTATAAAATTTTTGAATTATGACCTTAAAATTTTTTATTGTGACCAAATTTCATATATATGTGATCTTTATATATTTATTAATTAAATATATAATTAATTAATTAAATCATCAATAAATTTTAATGAAAACCTGATTTTTGAAATTTAAAACCTATATCCTTAATTTTGAAATAGTGTTTACTAAAAATTTGATTTATGTCTTGTTTCCTAGATTAAAATTAAATATGTTTGTTTAAAGAATTGAGCCTAAAATTAAACAAATAAGTGGGCCAAAGATTAAAAAAATAGTGTAGCCCATTGCCAACTGGGTTTGGACAACAATGAGCTACAACTAATTTGTATCATTTTTAATGTATATGGGCTTGGACAACAGTGAGCCCACTGCCAAATCCACCCATGTTTCGCTTGATGTATGACTGTCACGTAATCATACTTAGAGCTAGAGGTGTCAGGACGGACGGGCCGACTGAACTCGTGAAAATCGGCTCGAATCGACTCGGGACCGCGGGCCGACCCGTGACCCGAGTGAGCGGTTCACGGGTCAAAGAGGTGTGACCCGCGGGTTTCGTGGGTTGCACCTTCACGGGCTACGGTTAACCGTGACCCGTTAAAAAAATAAAAAAATTAAATATTATAGTTAAATAGGTGCCAACCTAATTGAAATGTACTTAAACTATGAATTATAGTAAAAGTAGGTATCAACCTAGTTATGATGTACTTATACTATAAATATTTGATAATAGTAATTAGAAATGCATTTAGTTGTTATTTGTTTAAGTTAAATTTAACTTTTCAAAATTATAAATAATTCATGTAACATTAAATTTGAATTCTATGTAAACATTTCTTGGTATATATATGAATTTATCATTTTGTTCAATTCTTAGTTTATATTTTTTTTTTAAAAAATTTTTTGCTATAAATATGAAAAATTCTATATTTTTATAATTTTATTTATACAATTATACGGGCCAAATCAGAACAAATCGTGACCCGTGACCCACATGAGCTCGACCCGGATGGATCAGCGGACGAGCCCGGGTTGTAGTCCAAAATTGTGGGCCGACCCATAATCGGCCCGTAACCCATAGCGGACGGGTTTTTTTTTCCACCAGGGCCGTTATCGGGCTCATATGTTGATGGGCCGACCCGACCCAGACCACCCGGATTGACACTACTTAGAGCCTCGTTGGAAGAAGGGTAAAGATATTGATCAACGTTGATTTATATTTCTGGCAATCAAACCAAAAATTGATATCTTTTCTTCTGAGTTCCAATATATCAATTTATTATTATTTCTGCCCGAGAGGCCATTATCTTATATTTTATTTATAACGATACATATGATATGATCTTCAGCTACATCTACATGATTTTTGTATAGCAATAAGTCCGTCCGTTTGTGCATACAGAATGCTCATTCTTAGCAGAAGCTACTGATGAGTTAAATAGATATTCATAAATTGATTTTTTTCTTACAATATCTTCAATGTGATGGAACCATCACTGTAATGTTGGAACGAGTTTTGTATCTATATGATGTATATTTGTTGGCAAAGTATTCATTCTTTAGTTTCCTTTTTTGGAATATTAAGAAATTTAACATCATTAATATTTCTATTTCAGTTTAGGTGCATTAAGTGACAATAAATTAGATATATAATTTAATGAGTCACATAATTTCACCTTTAAAGTATAATGTCGATTGACTGGCAATGCAATTAGAAGCGCGCTTCAAAAATGACTGTCACATTCTCCCTGACAAACTCCCCTTGTAGACTTAACTCTTGCAAAAATGACGTCGCACCCCCATCTATCGCTGGCTACCTGCCTGCCATATGATATTAGTGAATAGTGCTACTTTGCCAAGTTCTATGTTACTTTGTCAGAAGAATCTGGTTCAACGCAGTGATAGAAAACGTTGTGGCGAGAGGTGATTGATTGAGAAAGTTGACTATATTTAAAAAAATTCAACGATAAAATGCTATGTAAAGGTGATTGGGTGACAAAACTTTCGATTGATATTAGATTGCAACTATTTTAGCCACCAAATGAAGAGCTGAGCACCTTTTAGCACGTGGAGGGTTGAGAATTGATTAGACCTATCCAAACCCACCCACTTGTTCACCAATATTCCTTTAATAATTAATGTGCCAAATGTTCATATAGCTGGCTCATCCTATCATTCTCTCATTAACAATACATAATTGAGATTAAAATTTAAATAATATTCAGCCTTTTTGGAATTTTTTAACCGTTAAAATAGTAATCAACTGTACACATCCAAGAGCCTAATTTCAGTTATCTGTACACGTGGCACCAGATGGACCGTCATTATCCGTGCCCCCCCGTCTTTTCTGTAATTAAATTACTCGCGCCACCAAAATCCAACTCACTTTCCTCTTTCCCTTTTCTTCCCTAACAAATCGCCATCGTTATCTTATACCCTTTCTCCTTTCTCCCTCATAAAATCTCTAGACAGATTACATAAATTGAATACCTGCATAAACATTAAAGGAAATATATATATACAAAAGGGCTCTTTTGATTGAAATGATGACGGGTTTGGAGAAGAGAGATGCCGCAGCCGCCGAGCAGGAGGAGGAAATGGCTGTATTGGATTTTGATATGTTGTGCTCCACGGTTGCCATGCAGGCCCAAAAGGGGACGTGGGGAAAACTGAATGAAAGCAACGAAGATGAGGAAGAAGCCATTTTGTTTAGGAACAATGAAAACGGAGGGGGAGTGTTTAGGATGTGGGAAGGTGAACTTATCTATGATTGCTTCGATCACCGCCAAATCGCTCTGCAATCCACCTGGTATCGACTTCATTTATTACCTTCTTACAAACCAATTCATTTTCGCTGTTTTTACTCTTTATTTATTTATTAATTTGTTGTATACGTCTAATCTTGGATATTCTGGGTAACTGGGTTTTTAAATTTGATCCATCTATTTTATAAAGAGTAAAATTTACCAGATTCTCGAATGCCCAATCCGTTATTATTAAGATTTATTTCCTATTTAATTTATAAAAAAAAAAAGGTTTTAACCAGTAATTAATGTGTAGAAAAGGTTTTTAAATTGTTCATTCAGATATTCGAATACTTAATTGTCTTTTAATTTTTATAGAATTGCTATCTATTAGTTACTTTATCTCGCGCTTTCGCTAAATTTGAAGTTTGTAAGGTTAGTCTGCATATCTGCATGTTTAATGAATAGATGTACTCATTTTGAGAATTTATCAGTTGTTGCAAGTTTACTTTTCGGACTAAAGATGTTATCTTTCTTCAAGCATTCGGATTAAGCTTGTGACAGTGTGTAATAAGCTTGTTATGTATTGCAGCTGTCCATGTTATAGATTTGGGAGGAACATGAAACGAGCTGGGTTTGGTTCTTGCTTTCTTCAGGTATATACTCATTCTTTTTAAGAATCAAGCACTCATGTTCACTATTGTCAGTGTGATAATATGTCAATTAAACAAGTAGTAAACCATGGAGATTAATCCTAATATCAATTTAAAAACCCCACCACTTATTTTTAGAAAAAAAAAATATCAAGAAGAGTTTTTGATTAGTGCTAATATTAACTAAGGAAAATAAAAACAATTACAGATTAAATAGGATGATTTAAGCGTTGCAACACATGATTCTCAAGTTGAATTCTGAAGTTGTACTCGGTCAAATGCACTAATTAAATCAATTTACCGTTTCTTGAGTTCAAATCAATCATATCTAGTTGAATCAACTCAATATCTAAATATGAATCTGAATAAGCCTTAACTAAACGCATTAAATCACCTAGGAATTCGATTAAAGACCACAACAATAATAAAAGTGTATCTCTACCTTTTACCCAATTGCTGAATTTACCACGTGGTCTAAGCTTGTAACTTACCTTTTAATTTGTTACAATCCACAAATCATGAATTAGTGACCAAGCAATACAAGCATTAAGAATAATTAAAATCAACACATAAAACAATCAACTCCGTAAATTTTGAGAACTGGAATTAAATGTTAATGATTTAGTTATGCATCATATAAGAAGAAAATCACAAAGCGGTATTTGAATATATCGCCAATTTTAAAGAAAAAGATGAATCTCTTGTAGCAGAAATTTGCCTTCGAGTAATTTTTTTGAAACTCTAGCTTTCTTGTTCTCTCCTCTTGTATGTTGTCTTTTGATACTCTATTGTCTCCCTTAATTTGACCTAAAATAGGACATTATATAGTGTCCAAACCACTTTGAAAGTCGTGCGGTTGAAAGGACCAAATTACCCCTGAAATAAAACTGGAAAAAAAAAAAACTTAAATTCCCAGCTGGGCCATGGTCATGCCGTGGTAAGGAAACTGTGATCGAACTGCGGCAAAAATCTTGCCAAATTTTCCAACTGAGGCATGCGATTGCCATTTGACTGCGATCACACCCCCTGCAACTTTCATCTTTTTTTATTTTGGTTTTTGTTTCAAGTTTATTGTACGCTTTTGGTCTTTTTTGTCCAAATCTTCAATATTGCTCCCGTAACTTCCAAAAGCTTCCATATTTGGTCCCCTAACCTCCATAATCATCCAAATTTGGTCATTCTCTAGTTCCTTAAAGTGTGCAAATTAGTTCTCAAACTTTCCATAAGTAACTTCACACTTGAAACTTGTGAATTTCCTCCAATTAAGCTACAAGTCTTCCAGGCTCCTCCAAAGTCTTTGTTTAAATGTAATAACAATATTTAAAATAAATTAAGAGCCTGTTTGACAACTGTTATGAGTTTTGAATAGTTATTTTTAAAAGAATGTGTGATTAAAAAGTAGAGAAAAGTTTTTGATATACGTATAGAATATTTTATTGTGCGAACGCGTGGTTGAAAAGTAAACCATAAATTACATTAAATGGGTCAAACAAGTACTAAGTAGAAATTCGCTCAATTTTCAAATATATATTAAGTTTATAAGCAAAGATAAGCAAGTAAAACACACTTATCATTCACTTAAGATAGGGCACTCGTTCTATGTACATTTTTCTTCTTGGTGCTTTTCATTAAATTGATCCTCTAACTCGGAGATGTTGATGTGACTATTTTTGTTCTAGGTCAGTTCTGAGTTTTTTTTTTTTTTTTTTTGGTGGAAAGAGGGCGGAACCTCCGAGATTTAGTATGTGCCTGAGTGCATGCATTAATTGTATAATTTTTTTGCATCATGTTACGAATATATTCACTTCCCTTTGACAAATAAAGTGTATTATATTTCTTGCTCCCTCTATCCTTGTTAGCGTGATTGAATTTATCTACAGTTGGGACAATATCCTTGTGCATTGGTTTTTACTTCATACTTTTTTGGATGGCTAAGAGAGAGAAGTTGCAGTGTATCTTATCTGGTTAAAGAAATGAAAATTGTTTGGGATTTAATTCTTTATCCTTCTTTTATGTGCTTGTGTTAGCAGTTTTCCTATCAATTTCTTTCAATGCCGATGTTTTTTAATTCTAAATTCAACGTACTGATTATGCAGGGATTTTTTTACTTGATTCTTCTTGTCATTGCCCTCTCCAACCTGCTAGCGTTTATTATCACCAGGCGACGCTTCTTTCTATATTTGGCCATTGCTTTCACTGTGTCAGTTGGAACTTACGTGGGATTTTACCGCTCACAGATTAAGAAAAAGTTCAACATAAAAGTAAGTTATCCAATGAAGAACTGCCTTAAATTATTTAATGGGAAAGATGTTAATATGTTTTCTGATTCAGATGGTATATTTCATTTACGCAACAGCTTACATGTTACACAGAGAGGTGGGACTAAATGGGAAACAAACAAATGAATATGTATGCTTACTACCAACTGAGAGAAAAAGAAATGATGTGCTCAGAAGTGTTTTGAGTTGAATTTATGTTGAAGTTTTCTGAGCCTCAGAGGGTAATCAGTGTCTGCCAAGCAATTGGTATCATTTGGTGGATCAGTTTTTTCTATTGGTGATGACAGATGGGGCTTAAGTGCTTAGTTGATTTTGGAGGTCTACGGACAATAGAGGAGATGGAATTAGCCTGATGGGCCTGACGAGTGTGTTAGGCAAGGGAGGAGTTAAGGAAAATGCCTACGAAGGTGAAAGGGGATGGTTATGATGTGTAGTATTCTGGTTATCTTTATTTGATCATCAAATGCACTTCGACTTGTTTATATAGAGGGTTAAATATTTGTTTCAGATAAAATACTCGAAAACTAAACTCATTAGCATTGATGGCTAAGAGCAGAAAGCAGAGCAAGTCATTGTAAGAGTTCAAGCACAAATAACCATTCAATATGCACAGCAGCCTTTCTTGCTACTCATTTTTCTAGCTATAAGCCTCAAAATAGGTTTATTCCACTTGATTGGGTTCAGGTGGTCATTACATTAGTCAAAGAACAGCTGGCAGAATGCTTATTTGTTTTCCACTACTTCCGTGCTTATATTATATGGCGAAGTGTAATCTTGGTTGAATTGGTACTTATTGAAACTTTTGATTGCTACTGAATTTGTTGTTTCAGTGTCTGACTAGAACTCGTGCTTGTGCAGGGCAGTGATAGTTCTTTGGATAACTGTGTTTACCATCTGGTTTGCCCATGCTGCACTTTATCTCAGGTCGGTCCTCTTTGCACATTTTTAGTGTGATTTGTTTTATTTGGCGGCAGAATAGCACAATTCCACCTCCGAGCCTAACCTGGTTCTTCATACGTAACTTTCTGTCTTCTTAATGGTTGTCCAATTATGCTTTTATATATTGAATCAGGAGTCCAGAACACTGGAGATGAACAACGTCCAAGATGGCATATGGCATGGTAGAGGTGATACAATATGTGTCGGAAGCTATTCTGAGGGTAACAAGGCATTATTCGAGTTTAGTCCACCTTTTGCCCTGTCAACACAGTCTCCTGAATGCCATACGATGCAAAAAACTTCAAGCAATCATTTGTCTACTTCTGTAGTTGTGGATTCTTCTCCTTTGGTCCCACCATCTGATTAATGGTTCATTTTTCGACATGTAACCTCCATGCATCCTCCAGATGACCAAAGGGTCTTCCAGGATTTGCTTCGATTGTGCTGCATAAGGCGCATTGCTGCTTGATAATGGAGGATTCTTTCTTCTAACGTTATTTGAAGGATTAAACGAGTAATTCTGAAGTGGTTCCACCTGCATAAAACATCCTTTCGCTATTGTAGTCTGCTTGGAAGATTCCCATTCTCGTGTCTTTAGGTGAATAGAAAGTAAATGTATATAGAATTATTCAACACATAAATAGAACTAGCTCATTAATTTGTTAACTGATTAGTAAATGGAAGGTGTTCTTGCAAAACATAAGGTATTTGTGCGTGCAATTCTGGTCTTCTTCTTGATATAAGATTGCGAGAATAAGCGTATGTTCCCCTCTTCTTTACATTAATGAGTCCAGTAATGGAGCTTGGTGACTTGATTGTGAGTGGCTATGGATTAAATGAATAGAGCTTTTAGAGGTGCGTTCATGTTCGGTGCATTGGCCTGGAAATCGATTAGTTAATATAACGAGTACCACAATATGACAGATTTCAATAGAAAATTGGAAAGAGTTGGTAATTCCTCGTATTGTATCATTTCTGCACCTATAAATAAAAAAAACAAATAGAGGACTCTCGAGTCTCGATATAAAATTGTAGCTATATAAAGATGAAATTGATCTCCCGTCCCCAATGCAACGGTGATAACCATAAGTAAAATTGTAGTTATATAAAGATATGAAATTGATCTCGTCCCAATGCAGTGGAGAGAAAACCATAAGTTTTCTTAACACATCAACAGTCAGAAATTTTTATCACTCTTAATTCTATATAAAGCTATATTTTTATAAATATTAGTCAATATTGAACTTATGTTGCACGTTATTATAAATTGCTTTATAAGTGTTGTAAAAGTAATATTTAAATAGTATGAATGTTAATTAATTCAGAATTAATATCAAAGAATATATACGTGACGATAAATATTAAATAATTAATTTAATTTTTACTAAAGTAAAATTGGATGTTAATTAGCATACATAGACGTGAATGATGAAATGCATTTTTTAATGTGAAAATCTAATTAATTTATAATGAAAATTAATAATACTGAAATGTATAAACGAAGATGAATATTAATTAAATGAATGTTAATGTTAATTAATTGAGAAATAATCATAAGGATAATTAATGCATTAATGAAAACATACAAATGAAATGAATATGTCAAATATACATGTACATTGACGGTAACTAAATAAATTAAATACATATTGAAAAACGAAATCGTTCAAAAAAAATTATTCTCACTTGATGTGATATTTAATATATTACACAATAATTAAATGAATGTCAATGTTAATGTTAATTAATTGAAAATTAATAATGAGGAATCAATACATTAACGAAAGCACACCGGTGAAGTGAATATATCAAATGTATATGTACCTAAATAAATTAAATATATATTAAAAAATGAAAAGTATGATATTATTAAAATAATTGAATTACACTTGATGTGTTATATAATATATTATAAATAATGTTGAAACTTGAGATTTAGCCTTATAAAAAGGAAAACACGAACTGTCCATTATTAATATCTCATACGAAATTTATTTTTAAAATACAATATTTGATAGAGATTTTTCAAAAGTCACTAAATCAATTTTTTTTCAATAAAATAATTTTACTTCACGTTCCCAAAAAAGAAAAAATCACTTTTCAAAAAAAAATTACATCAAATTCCATTAATGTTAAAGTTAGGATAATATCTTACTAGGTACCATGTTCTAATTTTGTAGGGCCTAAGGCTGACCTCTCATTTTCACAGTCCAGAATCGCTGGATAGCCAGACCTATGTAATCCATTTTTAGAAAAATAAAACCTTGGGCATTTTCCTGATTGTTAATATAGCCTTTAACAGGATGCTTTTATTTCTAAAATGTATATATATATATATATATATATATATATATATATATATACATAACAGAGCCTTTAACAGGATGCTTTTATTTCTAAAATGTGTATATATATATATATATATATATTAAAGGAACTACTTGCCCATGCCCAACCATTGAAAATGGGCAAGCAAGTTCGACTGGCCGAAGAGGGCCATAGTCTCAACAGCTAAGTCTGTTAACACCCTTATATCCATCGTAGATTTGACCTGTAAAAGAAACGGAAAAATTACTTCAAACCCTATATATATATATATAATCTTTTTATTTAATCAAAAATCAAGTATATTCATGCCAAACCACCTTAGTCGGTAATTCCCCGCCCCATACCCGCCCATTTAAGGCTGGGCGGGTGGCGCCCCAGCCCCATTTATTACCCTTTTTTTTTTAAAAAAAATTCAACTTTTAATAAAGGTATTTGATTATGATATTTCCATAATACAATAAATATAAAACCCTTAAAAATTAAGTAAATGTTAGATTCAAAGTATCATGTTATATAATTACATTACACATAAAAGAAAAAAATAATTTTAAATTTTAAATACATGATAAAAATTATACATTTGAATAAATTATAAAATAGCACACAAACACACATCACATAATGCAACTTTATCATGTTGTAGATCTTCAAGTGCTATCATTTTCTTCTAGAATGTCTATATAAAACTCCTTAAAAATTGATGACTGCAAAAGTTATTATTAGTTAGACAAATGATGAATTTAACTATTTATATACAAGTCCATTTAAAAAAAATCAATTTATCTCACCTTCAATATCAGTGTCACTCAACTGCGTACTACAGCATCCAAAGTATGATGTAGGTGGTGAATGTTTTAACAATAAATAAGGCTAGATAACAGTAAAGAAATAATAGAAATAACAATTATGAAAATCAAAGGAAATTGTATTTCGCGTACCATGAATGTCAACACATAGCCAATCTCTAGCACAAATCAAAGCCTCCAAAGTGTTTGGATGAAGTCTATTTCTATGTGAACTAACAAATCTACCGGTAGTACTGAATGCATACTTTAACACCATTGTGGATACTGGAATAGTTAAAACATCTCTTCAACTTTTTGCGAAGAATGATATTTTGTTGAATTTGCATTCCACAATGCCAATATGTCAAAATCATTAGATCTAGGTAATAGAGGCTCGTCCAAGAAAACATCAAGTTCTGACTTCGTACTATCAATACTAGTGATATTAGAAACAAATAAATCAAATTGTGCCAACTGATCTTTTTTGCTTATAGAAGTAGATGCATCGATTTAGTTTGAAGATCGAGTCATGTTCCCACTTGATCAATCTCTTGTTTTATACTCATTTACCAGCTTGTGACAAAATTTCCTAATATTTTCAATCTCAAGATCTGAAACTTCATTTCCATAAATCATTGGAAAATATTATTCAACCAACTTCATTTTAAATCTTGGATCAAACACACTAGCTACTGTCAAAATTCCATGAATCTCACTCCAATATTTTTTAAACTTGTCAATCATACTTGAAGTCATCATTTCGATTTCCTCATAAGGCGATTTCATCCAATCATAAATTGATAACTTATCTCACAAATATTCGAAAAATAAAAATTTGATGTTGAGTACTTTAGTCTTAGAAAATATTTCAGACACTTCAAAAAATACATCCAATCTTTCACATTTATTTCGCCAATTTTCAATCTTCATCACTAAGCAAACATTTATTTTGTGACTGACGTTACTTTAGACAAGGAAAAACATGCCTATACTCTAAAGCACTGCAAAGAATTAGGTAGGTAGAGTTCCACCTAGTTTTGCAATCAAGTACTAACCTTTTGGAACAAGAGATTTTCAATTGACGTGTAGTCTACTCTTTTGGAAGTTGTTGTCCAATATGCAATGCTGTTATGAATTTTCTCAACACTCAAGTGAATGATCTCCTAATCATCTGTAACTATCAAGTTCAAAATTTGATTACCTTCTTGAGGCCATTTCTCAACCTGCTGTAACAAACTCAAATCCTTACCCGAAAATAGAAACCCATAAGATCCCACAAGGAACGACGGACTTTAACCCTGTCTTGGCAACAAATTTTGGCTACCCACTTCATTCTAGCGCAGGTACGTCCTATTATTTCTTAATCTATGTAAAAACTTCTCTTTACTCTTGTTGATTGTATCTATTCTGGGATTTTTTATAAGAGTCATCATACCGTTTTCCGAAGCGGGACAGAACGGGTGTTGGTTACACAAGAGGGGCAAATTTTGATAGAGAAGTCCTACTTCATACAAAGTTATGATAATTAGCAACATACAATTTCGTTGAATTGCTAGATGACTTGATGAAGCGACAATAGAAACCATATAGAACACCGAAATGGTTTGATGTTTAAAGTGGCTTCGGTCCTACAATGAGGAAAGCCGGACATAATGGGTGTTGCCTATACGAAAGGGGCAAATTTTGATAGGGAAGTCTACTTAATACAAAGTTATTATACTTAGGTACACCTTAAAGATAACTTTATTGAATTGCTAGATGATTTGATGAGTTCATGAAGCATCAATAAGAATAGTTATTCATGAAATTGGTGATGATGTATCAGATATCTACTATTGTTTTCTTATCTCTTTTTTAGTGTTGTTGATTGTAACTATTCTGGGACTTTCAATGTAATATGCTGGTGTTAGTTTTAGGCACAATTTGAGCTATATGTATTGTTAAAGAAATTGTAAATCATAATAGATTTAATGCCTTAAATGATAAAATCTGTAATTTATATTGAAGCAATCTTTTCAATTCACTCCATTGTGCTCATATTTTATTCTTTCAGTTGTAAAGTTCGTTTACGCTTTAAAAATTGCAGTGAGCATGTTATGTTTAATCGAAAACAAATCATTTATTTTCTTAGAGTTGGAGGAAGTTGCTTTATTCATTTTTAACGCTATATTTTATTATATTTAGTTATTTATCTTATGGATGGCACCGATGGTAGTGATAAACTACGAAGAAAACGTCGCAGAGAAATTTATGCTAAAACAAAAAACAGTCGAAATTCACGACGTCGAGACTTGTACGCCCAAGTAAAAGATCTTGAAGAAGAAGGTATTATTTGTAGAGAGATTACTTATAGCATCTCTTCAGGAAAATCTATTATATATGTTAATTGATATAGATAGCTTTCTTTATTTCCTTTTTATTCATGTTATTAGTGTAGCTCTTCCATTGAATTTCACTGCACTTGATTCATGTGTATAATTTAGTAATTTAGTTGTAACACTATTGAAATAGGCATGCCATTTTCCCTTTCTTACAGTCTGTGTATCAATTCGATACATATACGAATATTTTCATGGTAGAATTTTTTTATTTTACGTTGTAGATGAAAAAATTTCTTTACTATTCTTTCACCAAATTGTTCACATAGAGCATGGAGACCACATTGGACACTTTGGGCTTGAAGTTGAAAGTCATACACATAATGTTGTCCACGAGGATTGTTTTCAATTTGAAACAAGTAAGTTTACAAGTTTAACCTTTTTGGTTACCTATTTCTGTTATCATGAAATTTATGTCATAAGCTGTTTTCATGCCTTACAAAATAACAATATTTGTACCTATTAATTTTATCAAATTTGTTCTATTGTAGTTACCAGTTGTAGTGATGGTGTATCTTCACACAATCCGAAATGACCTTTCTAGGCAATATAGTTACACACTTTCCCTTTCTTTTTTTGTATTCGTATTGTTGTCAATGTTATAACCTAGACTATCTCTATATTATTTACAATCCCTTTTTTACTTCTCCCACAAGTTGAAACAAGAGCTTGTCTCATTCTAGATGCATCAAAGCATTAAATTTGATAGGAGATGTGGAAATCATTGCACATTGTTTACACTATATTAGAAAAGTTTGTTTTCAGGATTTTCAACTACTTTTGAAATTATCAACTTAACAGCGAATGTCATAACCTTCTTCATATAATCATTAACCTCTAGCTAAAGGTATAATACTTGTACTCCTGTTGATCCATGATGTCTACAAATTCATCTACATTTCATTTTGAAATTTAATGGGATGATTTGAACCTTAGTGCATTAGCATATTTGATTTGTTGAAATCGAAATCATCAAATAAGAACAAGAATTGTTAAACAGTTTAAATTGTTCATCATCTCTGTATCAGGAATCTTTTTTTTAGCATCTCTGCCCAAAAGTGACTTCAGTGTTCTTAAGCTTGTCTGTTAGTAGATAAATATTAGTAGAGAGTAGCCTTCTCAACTACTCAATGGCAGCATAGCTACAATGTATCAGAGATTTCTGGGCAACAAATATTCGCATAGGTTGTACTTGCACATTTTCTATCCTTTTGCTCTTGTAAATGATCAAAAACCCATCTTTTCCAAACCCCTCAAAAGACAAAATAATAATTGCTTCCCTTCACATAAATAATCTCAAAATTGTCTAGAAAGTGAAGTATTTCCATTTTTTTCCCTTTCCCCTTAGAGTTTTCCAATGAAGGGAGGAGCACCATTTTCCTCCCTCCCTCCCTTCCCACCAATATCATATATTTAAAGTAGTGTAAAAACATTATTCATCATCCATCATATATCTTCCCTTGGAATTAGCATATATAGTTAATAAAATTTCATCTGCAAATCTGCCGAAACCAAAATGAAATGGAGATAACAAACACTGTATTATGGATAAGAAGAAATTTTGTTGGTAAGTGCAGCCTTGTGTATGTTTGATCGATTTTCTTCCTAGGTCTATTTTTAGGTGCTCATTTTTCTTTTGTGCTTTCATATTTGTTTCAGTTTTTCGATTATATGTTGGGTCGAATTTCTGTTGATTGGTGGTTTTCGTTGGCTATCAATTTTGTTGTTAGAAGGTATTACAGTTTAGTTTTTAACTTCTTTGTTTTTTCTTTCTCATTTGCAACTAAGAGAATGATATAGAGCCTAAATATGATAATGAGAAATATATAGCTTTGAGCAATACATGAACAAAACTCTCATAGGAAAGGTGTCTCAGTGCATTTTTTAATTTGAGGCTACCAGTTGTTATTATAAGGTATTATTGCATTTACAGTTTTTTTTTTCCGCTGTCTCATTTGGAACTGAGACTAAGAGAATGATATAGAGCCTATGATAATGAAAAAAATGTGTTTATTACTATGTGATAAAGAGGAAAAAGAACTTGGAAGGCAACAGGCTTCTGGGGCATGCCCTTGCTGTGGAGGGAAAGTGGAGGCAGTGGATGTTGGATTCAATGGAGATTTTTCTGTTTGCCCTTATGCTTCACATTCAAGAGAAAGTTCTTTTGTATGCTTTGTTCAAGGCATTTGGTTCTGCATAATTGTTGAATAGTTTAGAATCTGGATCAAAGATCAGTTTCAGTATGTGGGTTGATGTTGAATTTTTCGTTACTTGAATGTATATAGCTTTGTTTAGTTTTTAAGATGAAAATGTTAATCTGGTTTAATTCTGTGTTTTATAAAATAATTATTTGGAGTGTTTGTTATTTTTTAAGTTTTTATGTTTCTGTCTTATTTTTAGCTATGATGCTTATGGAATGAGGACTTTTGTGTCAGCTGTAATTGTGGTCAGTTCTCTGCGCTTTTGACTTTTTATGTAACTGTGTATACATAGACGTGAAAAAATGCCAACAAAAAGGTTCTTTGTGCATTTTTGTTATCTGTAGATAAATTTCACCCTTTATATAGACTGATAGCTTCTCCCCATTACAAATTTAATTAGAAGTGGAAGCAAAAGGTAGTATAATAAGTCTCTCTTGCAATAGAAGTGATGGAACAAGTGACTCTCTATAGGAAAAAAGACAAAAGACAATAAAGGCTTCCAACGGAAGGGTTAGGGAGAGGAAAGAGGAGAAAAAAATAATTTTTCCTCTTGTGACTTTGCCCTATAGAGACTATTGTGAACCTCAGTTTTTGTCCAACAATCTGCCTGTACCATTATTGGTGTAGTGGATAGTAAATTTGTAGTTCATTATGTGTCAAACCATGTAAATCTTGTATCTATGATCTTGCTCAGTTTTTTTTTTTTTTTTAATATATATTCATGAAAAGAAAGGAAGATATACATGTTTCCCCAACAAGTTGTATCGCAACGATGATTTGTTAGCAAAGTCTCTGATATGGAGGATTATTCGAGAGCTTTAAAACTTTACTTTACTCAGAAAATATCAATTCATGTATCATATTTCTTACTCTTGACATTTCTGCTATTGACGTTAAAGGTTTAGATACACCTCCAGTGTTCATTTTAACATTTACAGAGAGTAATATTTGGAATGACCCTTTATTTTTAGTTTTTGGTTGTTAATGTCACACGACAGGATTCACCTCCTCTTCTTTGCCCTACCACAACGCCTTTTACTTCAATATGGACTATTTGTGGCTTATTATATCATTTAAGTATTCCATGAGAACTAGAAACAGTTCTAAATGTAGGTAGAGTTGTTCAAGCACCCTCATCTTTTAGTGCTGCAAATAAACAACTCCATCTATAAACTTCCGGATCGCTGTGCACAATTTGGTGAATCAGGTAAGTAACTATCTTTGAAGTCCCTTTGCTAACTGTCCAAGAGAGATCCTAATAGCTGGAAATGATCATGGAAGCTAAAAAAAAATATCTCTGTCTTACTCTGCAGATATTGACTGCTTGAAACGCAAGCTACTGAGCAAGTTATGTGTGGGTGAAGAAAGTCGTGGACCTGCATAGGAGGTAAATACACACTCGGCTTGACATTATGCTTGTTTAGTTGCAATTTGTTTACACGTGATGTTTCTTGATGTCTAGATTGGCGAATGTCTTGGAATGTGGTCGAGACCAAATTTTGAAACGTTGCTTCATCCATATTTGCCTCCAAACATAAAAAGCCCTAAGGTAGTTCTAATGGCAGTGGAGCTTATTGCCTCTTTCCCTGTTTTCCCGTTCTGCTTGCTCCTCTAATCCAACCTACAGCTCCACAAGTCTGCTTGGAGGGAACGGATGGGACTTTTTGCTCTCCAACTAAACTAGAATAAAGGAGGGTTGGGCCTTTTTGTATTATAATTATTTTACTTTTGATAGCCGAAAATAGTTCCTGACTACTTACTGCTTGTATTGTAGGAATGCTCAAAACTCTCTCATCAAGCTACTAGCAAGTCGGAGATTCATTGTACCGAAGAACTTTAAACTTCTTGCAGTTCCATTGAACATCCACAAATGTGAAAATGCTTTGGACTAGGCTTCATGCATGTTCAAAGCTCATAAGGTGTTTTTGTAGTAGCCTTAGTTGGTACTATGTTCAAAAATAAGATGCGGTCTTTAATGCTTCTCCCTAGAGTGATTTTGGTACCGTAGAATGACTAATCATACTCCTTACCATATCCTTAAGAGTTATATTTCGTCTTTCAGCTACACCATTCATGCTGGGTGATCCCAGCATGGTGTATTGTGGGACGATTCCAATTTCCTCCTGGAATTTAGCAAATGGTCATGGACGTTGTTCACCTGAACCATCATATCTGTCATAGTATTCACCATCACAGTCAGATCTAATGCTCTTTATCCTTTTGTTGAGTTGATTCTCAACTTCAGTTTTAAAAGTTTTGAACATGTCTAATGACTCAAATTTATCATGAATAAGATATAGGTACCCATAACGTGAGTAATTATCTATGAATGATATAAAATATTATTGACCATTCCAAGAAGCAGTAGGGAATGGTCCACAAATATCTGTGTTTCAATTCTAAAACATCCAAAGTTCTGTTAACACCTAATCTCCTTGTTTTGGTCTGTTTTCCCTTGATACAATCAATACATACATTAAAATCTGTGAAGTAATGGAATCTAAAATACTATCTAACAAAATTTGTTCAAATTTAACTTTTGAGATGTGACTTAAGCGCTTGTACAATAACTTTACTGAATTTTCATTATTTAATTTGCGTTTAGTACCACGTGATTCCACATGCAATGTTTCATTATATGATGTAACAATATCAAACAAATATAGGTTATCATATGCAGATAATAAACTAGTACCAATAATATTGGAATTTAACGAAAGACTAAACTGATTATTTCCAAATGAACAATAATATCTAGATTTGTCAAACATGAAAACAGAAATTAAATTCCGCCTAAAAGACGATTTAACGAAGGTGTCTTTCAAATCCAAATAATGACCAGTTCCTAACAATAACTTAAAAGTGCATATTACATCAACTTTCACCAATTTGCCATTACCCACATAGATGTATCTTTCACTATCATTTGGCTTTCGGTAGCTTAGCAGCCTTGCATAGAAACACTTATGTGAGTAGTAGCACCAGAATTTAACCACCAAGTGTTCCTAGATATTGAAGCTAAATTAATCTCAAAACAGACCAAAGTAAGATTTGTACCTTTCTTTGTACATGACGTGATATTTGGTATAATCCTTCTTCACATGTTCAGTCTTGTTGCAAAAGAAACATGCGCCTTTGTCCTCTTGCCGTTTCTTTATGATGGATCCTTAGGAGCAGCTTCATATTCCTTCTTCTTTTTTCACTGTTATCATTAGAAATACTTGCCAAGTGAAAGCTATCAGTTCTTGCTTGTTTCAACCTTTCTTCCTCTTGCACACAATATGAAATGAGCTCAGTTAGAGACCATTTCTCATTCTGGCAGTTATAACCGATCTTAAATTGACTGAATTGTGCAGAAAGAGAGATCAATACTAAATGTACGAGCAAGTCATCAAACACCTTGAGCTTTAGTCCCTTAAGTTTAGAAGTAATATGAGACATCTCCATAATGTAATCCCTTATATTTCCCTTGCCTTTATACTTCATTGAAATCAAGCTTTGCAAAAGAGTGCTTGATTGAGTTTTATCGTTTTTCGCAAAACGTTTCTCAATTTTGGCAAGGAAATCCTTGACTTTAGTTACTTCTTTAGACATTGCGCCTCTAAAGGCTTTCGAAATGCCGCGCTTAATGATCATTAGACTCATGCGATTTGAGCAATCTCACTTTTCAAAGTTCCTCTTTTCATTAGATGAACTTTCTTCCATAAGAAGAGTGAGTTGTTCAATTCAGAGAGCAAGATCTAGATCCATGCAGCCAAGAACAATCAACACGTTCGCTTTCCAATCCTTGAAATTTATCCCACTGATCACGGGAATAGAATTAACATTTGCAAGTATAGTAGTACCGGATGAACTAGCTGTATAGAGAATAAAAAAAGAGAAAATAAAAAAATATGCTCATATTAATATTTACATTTAATAATCAATAACTTCAAATAATTGTAAACTCCATCACAAGATACCCAGCACAACATTAATATCAAGTTTTTGGACAGTATTATTAATTACAAATGGTACTTTTTGCATAGTGATCAATCACTGACAATAACTCATGTCAAATAATAAACTCATATTTGGATTGATTTATTATTCACATGGAAACCATATAATTGTCACACGTTTATTACTACAGATGCATTTTGCAATTCGGTCAAATATTGACCTTCCTTTGGGCCGATCAATATTTGCATGAATAACACACACACACACACACACACACACACAAATTCCTTCTAATATTCTAAGTTAATTAATTTGCACAAGAGATGTTGCTTTGTGTTGTTTTAATTAAGTCACTTTCGAATATTATGATCGATCCCAAATGAGTCCTTTATACCAAAATTTGAAAAAGCAAAACACCAAATTTGCTTATTCTATTCATCTTGAAACTTCAAGGGCCTAAGGGTTAATAACTCAACGCTTTGGGGGTCAAAATTAATTAATTCAAAACTTTTAGGAGGCATAATTTAAAATTTAAAACTTATGGGGCCAATTAGAACAAAATCAGAAACTTTAAGGCTATAATTGTAAAATTCAAGACTTGAATGACCAAAATTAATTAATTTTAAAACTCCTGCGGCTAAATTATTATAACCCATTACATTAAGGCCAATTTGAATGAAACTTTAGGGGTTCAAATATAAAAATTACATTTTATAATGGCAACCCTAACCCTAATATTAAATTGCAAGCAAGGCCCTCAAAATTTCAAATTTACAGTCCCAACCCCCGCCCCCAAAAACTCAAAAACTGTAAACCCTAACCTAGAAAAAATGAGAGGGAAGGGAGGAACCGTGGGGAAGGGGGGTTGGAGAGGGGGCATCGCTGGAGTGGTGATGCCTTCGTCGTTGCACACCGCGTTGTAGTGCAGCACGTTGTGCTACAGCGCAGTCAACGATCTTTTAAAAAAAACTAAATTTTCTTTATGTTAAACACAAATTTTGGAAGAAAATTTGGAATATAATACCAAATTCAATATAATAACATGATAGAAGATCTATTAACCCAAAATTCAAAATTGTTAAAAAAAAAAAACTCAATTTTTCAAAGATTCAATAATAGAGTGGCTCCGATTCCACTTTTTGAAAAAGAAAAGGGATTATCAATCCAAAAATTTATCAAACTCTTTATATATATATATATACTCTATGTTGAAATCAATGAGAATATAAAAGCGGAAGCATACCTTGATTCATAGATTTGATTACTTGAACGTGTTATGATTTTCCTATTGATACATAATCTCCTTATGAATTTTCTCTTTACTGATGGGGATACAGAGATATGAAAAATCACATTCAATTAGGAATCATAACCCATGATATAATAACTAAATATGCAATTATTATCTTTCGGTTCTTATAAATTTGGCATCATCAATTTAAAATAGCCGTTCTGGTCTCTACACTTTAATTCCATGATATTTAATACCTATTGGTCCAAAATTAGTTTTAATAGATCACTTTGTTGACCAATCTTTAAAAATAACACCACATATTTTAATATATATACATGGGTAGCCCTATATGTCGGGATTTTCCAGCGGGCAATGCCAATTTATGACTACTCCATATCATAAGCGTTAAAAAATTCATGCATTTTAACCTTTTGGTTTGAAGATATTGCTATAAACTTCATTTTATCATTTTCATTCTAGAATGATCATTTACAATGCGGTTGTCAACTAAGCAATTTACATCAAAACCGACAATGGTGACAAATGTAACAGGGTCGTGAAACTTGGAACAAGATTATCCAATTGGGGCTTTGCTTGCAAATGAGTAAGATGTGTGTTTTTCACCGAAGAATTTAATTTTGGTACAATTTAATCTAATATTAGGCTCTTGTACCGATCATTTCGAACTATGGCAACAAATGCAAAGGATGGTATCATGGTTGGCAGAAGAAGAGCTTTGTAGAGAGAGATGGTAGTTGAGATGGAAGAAGATTTGAGTAAATCATTGTTAGGACTCAAGAAAGGAAAGGTTAAAGTTCTTTTAAGTTAAATACGGTTTTAAAAAATCTTAAAGGTTCGTCTTAGCTTCATTTTTTTTTTCCTTAAGAGAACAGATTTTGTAAAAGTGAGTTTTTGAAGAATATCTGTAGGGAAAAAATTTGAGTTTACGTGAAATTATTTTAGATTTTGGTCAAAATCAATTTTATTGGTCAACTAAAAGTCAAATAGATAGGCTCCAACTGAATATTTATGAAAGATTTGGGATCTTCGCTAACATAAAATGAAGATTATGGTAAAGTGTGTAAAAATGGGAAAGGTTAGGACCGCTGCTGCAATTTTCTATAATTAAAAGAATTTATGATTGAAAATAAATTTTAAGAAAAGAAATTAAGTTTTTAAAGAATGAGGAATATGGGCTAAATCTTTTACCATCTTATGATGGAGTAGCTTCCATTTATTTTTACATTTATCTTATTAAGTAAACGATGAGAAGTTTTTATCGAACTATAAAGACTTTTTATAGATGTTTAGTAAAGTGCATAAAACAATGATAAAATACCAACTTAATCCAGTTTTAGAAATTGAGGAATCTTTTATTGAAGCACGACATCATCTCTGGTATCTTCTGTTCGGATTTCTACCTATTAGAATATGTCTAGATTATGACACTTTTGTCCAAAGATGACGAATGAAATTATTTTACGTGACCATTTTTTCATCGTTTTCGAATTCAATTATTTTTATAATACGCGGAATTAATTTATTAAAGAACATGACCATTTTTTCATCATTTTCCAATTCAAATATTATTGTAATACGCTCACTGTCGTAAAATCCCCGATAGGCGCTTTAATATTTTATTATTTTCTCGAAAAACATGCAAATCAATAATTATATCAGTTTATAAATTCATTGGCGGTCTGTTTCCAGCTTATTTTTAGTGCATATTACTACGCAACTGATAATTTAATTGGGTATCTATTTATTTTGTTGATTACATAACAGTTTTTAAAGATTTGCTAGCCCGCCTCGCATGCATAAGATTTCCAGCTTTGGAAAGTCAATCAATAATATCATAGTTTGTGGGCTGTGCGCGTTAGGTGCATCTAAAAGGAATATGTAAAAAAGGCTGTGAATCTCTTTTTCATACTTAGCAGTCAACAGCCACTCCACGCCCTCCAAGAACAAAAGTAAGCCCATGTCTTAATCTTGATAAGGTTTCATTTCTTTGTGTATATTACGGGCTCTTCTTGATTTTTGAATCTGGGTTTTCATTTTCTTGAAGAGAATAACTAAATTTCTGGGTATTTTGCCTACTGTTTCAAGATTTGGCATTTTTACTGTTAAAAGATATTTATTTTCTTCTGTAATATGCCTATTGAATTTATTCTGCACGTTATGCAGTTTTAATAGGGGAGGAGCCACCATGACTAATCTTGATTCAACTGGAGTTCCAAGTCCAAGCAGGCTTGAGGTTCTTGAAATTCTTTTTCGTCTGTTTAATCTTATTTGAGAAATTGAAATTCTTACCGGAAAAATAACTGTTGTTTCAGGGAAAATACAAGGCAATGGTGGTTTGTTGGTTTCTGGGATTGGGATCCCTTGTCTCATGGAACAGTATGCTGACAATAGGAGATTACTACTATAATTTGTTCCCAGTAAGCACTTATATCTATCTTTTTCCTGCTTAGAATAATTAAGTACTAATAAAACCATATTTTTTTCTTCAATTAATTTACATTTTTCTCATCTCAATTCTATATTGTCTCTGTGTAAGGACTAAAAATAGTGCCTCGTTGATTTGAGTTGGTTCAGGTAAAAGTAAAATGATGTTGTAATAGTTGGTAATGGTTCGATGATCTAACGAGGAGTTTGAAACTTCTGCAAACAAAATGATTTTACACGTGGTCCATAAAAATCCCTGTTCGGCGGAACTTTGAAATGTCAATTTCATATGAGAGATTGATAATCGAATAACAATAAATAACTAAAGGGAAATCAATGAAAATGGACTACCTGTAGATAATTGAGTTCAATGAAAAATTTCTCCCTTTATGAGCAAGTTCCAAAGTTATAACTGAATACCAATTAATTGGTTTCTGAAGCAATAACTGAAAATAGAGTTGCAAATTCTTTGCTATCCTATTATTTCAGTGTTAAATGTTTGTCATCAAATTTGAAGAATTCGTCATCTTTTTCTACGTATGTGTAGAATTACCATCCTGCACGGGTCCTCACTCTGGTTTATCAACCATTTGCGCTTGGAACAATGGCATTACTCGCATACAACGAGGCAAAGATTGATACAAGGAAAAGGAACTTGATGGGTTATGCTCTTTTCTTTTTAAGCACTTTGGGACTTCTTGTTGTAAGTTCAGCTCTGAGCAATTTTGCACCATGTTTTCCGTTTACTTATCCTATTGATAATAACTTTTCTCGTTTCAGTTGGACCTAGGCACATCAGGGAAAGGGGGAATAGGAAATTATATTGGCATTTGTGTTTTCGTTGCTGCTTTTGGAGTAGCAGATGCTCATGTTCAAGGTGGAATGGTCGGAGATCTATCTTTCATGCTTCCCGAATTTATCCAGGTATATTTTTTGACTATGTAAAATTTTTCTGTCCGTATTACACTTCTAAACATTTAGTTTATTTAAACCAGGTCATTAGATTTATAATCTCCATTACCTGATATTGCAGTCATTCTTTGCTGGTTTAGCTGCATCAGGAGCTCTCACTTCTGGCTTACGCATGATAACAAAAGCTGCTTTTGATAAGTCTAGTAATGGCCTTCGTAAAGGAGCTAGTAAGTTATTTTCTCATACTATGCAAGAATCTTTCTAGCTTGAGAATCATGTATTTGAGTTCTAGAAATCAAGTCCCGTAGTGGTATACGAATTTATATGCAAAAGCATGTATTTCACTTAGATTTATCAAATGAGAACAAGATGGTAATAGTATTTATTTATAATGTTTTTGCAGTGTTGTTTCTTGCCATCTCCACATTCTTTGAATTTCTATGTATTTTCTTATACGCGTTTGTCTTCGCCAAGCTACCAATTGTGAAGTATTATCGCACAAAAGCAGCTTCAGAAGGATCAAAAACAGTTTCTGCTGACCTAGCTGCTGCTGGCATCAATACTGAAGAAACTGCAACTGTAAGAATACTTTCTTTAGTAAGAAAAGTTCATTTCTCAATGAATTTGTTTATTTCAAACTTTAATAGTAGCTTTTATTATCAATGCAGGCTGACATTGCTAAACATGAGAGGCTGAGCAACAAACAACTATTATTTCAGAATCTTGATTATGCATTGGACCTCTACCTTATATATGTTCTAACATTATCAATTTTTCCTGGGTTCTTATTTGAAAACACGGGAACCCACCAGTTGGGCTCTTGGTAAGTGCTCTTCTAATAAGATGTGTTGGAACAAATTTACTAGAACTCGATTCATTTAATAATGTAAATTCTTTGTATGTGAAGGTATCCAGTTGTCCTGATTGCAATGTACAACGTGTTGGATCTTATAGGACGATACACTCCACTTATAAAAAGTATCAAGTTAGAATCCCGAAAGGGCCTTTTGATAGCATCATTATCGCGTTTCTTGCTCATTCCCGCATTCTACTTCACCGCAAAGTATGGTGATCAGGGATATATGATACTGCTTGTATCCTTCTTAGGACTAACAAATGGCCACCTCACTGTCTGCGTTCTCACAGCAGCTCCTAAAGGTTATAAGGTAAGTTCAAAAAAACATTATTATAGTTGCATTCTTACATTCATGACCATAATATGTTTTGGGACTATTTGTAGGCACCGGAGCAGAATGCATTGGGTAATTTGCTAGTACTATTTCTTCTTGGAGGCATTTTTTCGGGTGTTGCACTAGATTGGTTGTGGATTATTGGTAATGGAAAGTTTTAAGGGAGCAACAGTGTTTACTGGAAAGGGAATATGCTTAGTGCAAGTTTGGTCGAAAATATTTTATCCTACACGACAGTATTGAAAAAGAAAATTAAAATGTATCTATTGTAATTTCCAGATTGACAAACACGTACTTATTGATTGAAGTTTTTATGTACTACAAAATAATTGATTATTTTGGTGGCAAATAGAATTTTAATACATCGGAATGATGATTCTTATACGTACGTATTTGTTCAGTTGTTCGATTTGAAAATCCACATTGCCTCAATTCATTTGACTAAATTTGACAAACAAAATCTGAGAAAGCCAACCATTAACAACTTAACAGGTCTGTTCGAGCATTGCTGTCGAGAAGATGAATTTTATATATAGACTATAAATGATATGCTCGAGAGAAGAATACACGTTAAAATTTTCATTTTCATTCTTCCACTTATTTTCAACCACACGTTATTCAATAAAATAATATTTTTCATTACATTAATAATTTTTCCTTTTTTCCAACCACATATTCTCTATTAATCTACTATTCCAAAATACATTCTTCTAAAATAATGTAGCTCAAACACACTAAGAATACTAATCGTTCTCGATTTAAAGTAAATGTGCTGCTTACAGATTTAGTTGCTATTTCAGCATTCATTAGCACCAAAAGTGTTCGAGTAACGTATTTTTTTTATTTTTTATTTTTTGCCATAGACAATAAACTAGAAAAGAAAAAAGGATAGACCGAGACATAGGAACACAAAAATTTCCCAGGTGCTTTTATTTATTACATTGGGTTTCATAGATTGTGAGCCATCACTAGAGAGTAGTTTCAGAACAAAAACAATGAACAAATACACTATCTGTCCTTACAAAAATGAGACGAAGGCACGATAACTAGCGAAAAATAAATTGTGTCGACAATAATATTTGTGTGGCTGATGTATAGTTAATGTGTTCTACATTCACAAAATTGTTAGAAAGTAATTGCAGGGCAGTCTAAGGTCCTTCTTTACGGGGCCATGAGTCCATCGATTGTGTAAGAAAGTGACTTTGCCCAGTCTGCTTTTAGGAGCAACGTCTGTAGCGTATGCATCATATCGTAATCTGGATCAAGCTTCCGCTGCCAACCCTATAAATGAAAGTAAAGAAAAAAAATGAAAAATCACACAAGGATTGAATCCATGAACACTAAAAGAAAATGACTGATTCAGCCTGGGAATGAATCTTCCATAATATCTTCGAAAACTCGTTACAATTTAACTCCGTCTGCTAGATAAAATTTTGAATTGCCAACCCCAGAATGACAAAGGCAAAAGAGAAGGAACACGCAACCAAAATACAAACATATTCAACTAAGCTAAAATAGGTTAAAAGTAAATAATTCAAAAATAAATAATTTTTTCTATTGGTCAAAATTGAAAATAGTGAGTATTTATTTGATAGTAATAGTTACTTTAAAAAATAAGTAAACAATTTTACTTAAAAAAGTAGGTTATTCAAACATGTTTAGTAGCAACAGTTTCGCTGCATTCAAGAACTAAGCTCATAACTATTCAGAGAATAAAGCAAAGATTATATTTTAATTTTTAATACACGGACTTCTCCTTTACGAGCATAACAGAATTAATGAAAATGTAGAGGGGTACCTCAAGCACCAAAACTGTCACCATCACCGTGCAAACATTGCCATCAACGTTTACTTTATGACGCCTAACTTGATCCAGTAACTGATGCATGCAATCAGCAGGATGGACAAAATCCCCCTCTGGAGTACCCCAAAAATCAAATGACACTTTCACTTCCTGTCAAAGCAAAGGAATCAAAATGCTAAACACAATCACATTCAAGCTTTACAAAGTGAAAATTCGGATTTATGCAGCAATAAGTTTAATCATATTCTTCACAGGTAAACGGACCAAACACTGAAAACCAGATAACACAGACATCTGATAAGAAACATAAAAAAGATAACTAGAAAAAAAAACCCTTTTTTTTTTTTTTTTGAGAAATGTAATCAAATATTTTATTAATCAATGCATAATACACAGGGAGTGTATTACCAGAAAGTAACAACATGAAATTAGGCAGCTCGTCTGTATGCCTAGTAGCTGCAACATTAAACCAAGTATACAATGTCAAATAAAACAATTTCCGAATCTGCTCTGTTGTCTGTGATCGGTTTTCAAAACAGCGACTGTTTCTCTCTCCACACGCATCATACGATGCAACCCGAAATATGGTCTCATACAAATTTGCTATCCTTATCTCGAAACTTTCTCCTCCATGCCTTTAATATGTCCTTCGTAAACCTCAACAACACCCAATCCATGAATCGCGACACCAAAATATCGTTCCATAGTAAACAAGCAGCACCACAATGAAGGAACAAGTGGTCAATCGTTTCCCCATCCCTCTTACACATATAGCACCACTCTGTAACATAGAAACCCCTTGTACGAAGGTTATCCACAGTTAACACATGTCCACTAACCACCGTCCATAGTAAAAATGCTACTCATGGGGACAGTTTACATTTCCAAACCATCTTTCAGGGGAATGAACCCTCTACAAGTCCCAATAAGAATCTAAAATAAGTGCAAACTGAAAAGATACCATCACGTATCAATCTTCACCTGCTACAATCATCATCTCCTACCCTGATATGTACCTCATATAAAGATGTCAAAAACAACATATAATCGTCCAAT
The DNA here is from genome assembly GCA_019097785.1 of Fraxinus excelsior. NCBI lineage: Eukaryota > Viridiplantae > Streptophyta > Magnoliopsida > Lamiales > Oleaceae > Fraxinus > Fraxinus excelsior. The sequence goes on along the minus strand of CM032625.1, from coordinate 31,629,786 downwards.
TCCCAGTCTTGCAAACCCAAGCCAAGATAGAACAGCTTCCTCATTGCCAGAGTTTGTCAGGTAAAATAACATTTTTGAGTTATTTATTCTTTTAAAACAACTATACGGCCACAGATTGCATAGTGTGGTGCTGATGCAAATTAAAGACTGACAACATAAAGGCATCCGCAGTCGGCTCTTCAGCATTCTTAATAATGTTACAAAAGTTCATCACCATGAAGCTCATTGGTTGTTAGCGTAACTTAAGATCATGGTTAATTGATGGAGAGTATATTATATGCATAAAGAACAAACACGAGGCTTGAACTATAGGGCCACGAAAACTGGTTCTCAATTGCAAGGATGGCAGAGAAACACAAAGAACCGCATAGAAGTGTCAAATACCATTAGGTACTTAAAATTCACCTGAATAAAGGCCTCTGGATCAGGGCAGTTTTGTTTCTTTGATAATCTTAGCGTGCTCTCTGCTGCTGTTTTGCCATCTCTAAGGGCAACAGCCTTGAAAAACTCAAGTAAATTTATCCGGTCACTCTTAGAGAGTTCAGCAGTCATGCCTACATCAAGGAAAATAACATGAGGCTTGGTTTTGAAAAGTCGTTTACGAGACGGTTTGCTTTGAGCTACACGGACAAGGATGTTTCCAGGATGCATGTCAGCATGAACAAAGTTGTCTACCTGACAAGGGAAAAAGAAAGGCTAATCAGAGAACGGAACTATCCATTTTTTTATTTTTTTCATTTTCACAGGTACTCCATTACCTTGGTAAATTTAATTTTATCTTAAATAATAGTGGAAACATGAAACCTGGGTCTGGAATCTCCTCATTTATATAATATATTAATGCAGCAGCTCATCTCCAGAATGTGCGACATCATGTTAGTTTCCCAACAACATGCACAGAGAAATTATTTTTACTCCTAGATCACTAAATCTAATTTTTCAAATATGGATAAACAGACAAAAAAACCCAACCGTAACCTCCAAGATAGCAAGCATTATGTTCAGCAAAACAATAAACAACACCCCTTGTCATTAAGAAACAACAACTTCAATTCATAAAAACTAAGTTTCAAGTTGAAGAATTCAGATCCCTTCTTGGCATTCCAACTATAAGGCTAGAACAGAATATCCAGGATACATACATGGTTTAAAAAGGTGTCCATGAGGCACGCCTCTCACTATGAGGCGCCTCTATGATGCCTCGAGGCGGTTCTTTGAGGCAAAAAATTATGAGGCGCCTCTAAATCTGAGACGTGTGCCTCATTTAAAAGGGTATATTTAAAATTTGATTTTTCCATCCAAAAAGCCTTACTTAAAAAATAAAAGGGCCATTTAAAAAGGCATTTTGGACCCAAACAAAATTATAAAATACCTAGAAAACTAAAAGGCACGTATGTTTTTCCTCTTTCCTTCTAATTTATACTATTTTCTTTAACTTTTTCATCCGTTTATCAGGTATATATCATCCTCTTTTTTTTCTTGTAATTTTAATTATGATTATTGGGGGGGGGGGGGGGATTTGTGAACAGTGACGACTATATCTCAATATGCTAATGGCTATGTATCCTATTTAGTATTTACTATATGCTCCAACTATGATTGTTTTATATTTTTGCATTATTTTTATAATTCTTTTACTTAGTCTCTTTGTTTTTGTGAGGCTTACGCCTCAGTACTTAGTTTAGCCTCTTTAAACTTTGGATACATATATTCTCGAATCTCGAGCATAAAAGCTGAGCATTTCAGACTACAAACACTGTACAGCAGTATATAAATGGGCCATTATTGATTCCAAATTAACTATTACATATATAAATGTAGCAAACAGACCAGTGGCTTTATGCATCGAGCAAACACTTTGATAGAATTGAGTTTCAGGTCATAGAACTCAGTGAACTCAGTCTCCTCTCAGTATTTCTACGATAAATTAAGATCAAATCACCTAATAATATCTTTAGACTCGTGCCGAGATACTGTGCCTATCATGTTATGTAGATCTTACATCCTATCAGGAAAGAGCAAACAATGTGCCCACCCAAATAGAATTAAAACATTCATCACATGCAGAAAGAGAGTGCAGTTTCAGCAATAGCGTTACCAACTTATAAAGCATAAGATAGATCACACGCAAGAAGAAAAAGAGATCACATATGGTACCAGAAGCATCTTCAGCAGTGCATGGGTCCCAATGTGGGCAAGCGAACTTTTGATTCGTTCATTCCCCTCAAGATCATCAACATAGCGGGAAACACATTCCCCATCCTCAAATGTTTCCACCAAAACGGCAGGATGGACCAGTGGATATACAGGCTTGGGGAAAGAAACATCTTTCCATCTGCGAAAATTGTATATAAAGCGGCTCAAGTGGGCAGCTTCTCGTGCAAGATCAACTTGAGACATCATGAAAACTGCAAACTGCCGGACGCTTTCATCCAATCTCAACCAATTCAGAGCAGGAATGTATCTTGATATTTTTGCCGCTATATTAATTATCTCAAAATCCCTTTTAATTGACTCGCCAACTCCTGGGTGTCTCACCTTCACTGCAACTAGCATTGGTTTCATCTCACGACCATGGTATCGAGAACGCAGTGAAGCTCGATGCACTTGAGCTATACTTCCAGATGCCACAGGTTCTTCCTCGAAGTTGTCAAAAATTTCGGAAAGCTTACGATGGAAAGCTCTTTCAATCGTCTTTTTCGTGTAGGAAAAGCTATGTTCAGGTGCTTTCGTGTGAAGCTTTGAAAGTTCAGTGCACAAGTCTCTAGGAAAGAGATCTGGTCGTGTGGCTGCCCACTGGCCCCATTTTATGAAAGCTGGACCAGCTCTTTCTAGTGTTTGATGAACAACCTGAAGCCATAATTTCCTGAACCGAGGCCCAAAACTATCTGCAAATGGAGCCATGACAATGCTCGGTGCGAACAAAAATGACAAATACAAAGCTCTCAGCAACAAGAAAATGCCTTCGAATATTGATAGGATCAATGAAGTCAAGAAAAGATGCCCATCCTGTGCACGCATGTATAGAGTATTCCTCTGCGGAAAGATATCTGTGTCTGGCACCGCTTGTGCCCATGCTAAATGTTTTCCAAATGTTACTGCAAATATACCAGGAACAAGCACATAAGAATGGCTCAACGCCAAGCTAACTGCCTGAGCAATCTTGTTTATGGGAGTACAAGATCGGCCCTGATGTAAAGACCTCCGTGTCAACCTCTTCCAAGCAACGTGAGCACGATGGGCTATAGTATTACTTGCTGGAAAGGCTGAATAACTCCTGATGATACCATTGCAGAGACCATTTCTTGTTTCACGTGTAACATTCCAAGTACGTCTCCTACCAGAGAACATAGATTGCAAGTAAAATCTGTATTGAGGAGAACATAATCCAGGTCTGACAAGGGCTCCATATTTAGAACCTTCTGAATAGATGCGACGCTGGTTCGCGAGCAAAGATGGTAAAACTCTCTTAATATTCCCAAATGTCAATAATCTGCAAACCCATAAGCAGGCCAAAAATAAACTCCTAAGAATTCTTATTTTCTGAATAACTGAAAGCAAGCTATATATGGCCCTAACCTCATTTCTATTTTAATAGTATTAATGTACATAAATACTATTTAAAAATGATACTAAAAGAACATGCTTCAAATCATTAGCAAATGCATTATCGGATGAATGCAGTTCAATCTATTGATAAAAGTATAAGTTGACTATCTTAACATAACCACATTTTCACCCATGCATATGATAAACCCATATTGACATCTCCATCAGTTCCAAAAGCCATGCAGCAGCACCAAAAGCTGCTTCCTTCAAAACTCATGTTAAGAAGAGTATATAAATAATGGAGTATTTGGTAAGTCAAATATCATGATCTAACAATCAAGTGTTCTCATCAATTATTCATGTTATTAGTAGTTGGACTTGAGAAGTTTCTGCCCATGGAACACACTACAGCTTCAGGCGGCAAAGAGAAGACTTGGAAGTGCCAAACCTTTTCCGCCAACAAGACCTGAGATCCGACTGTTATCGTATAAATTTATATCAATAGAGCTGACCCATCCACTCGCCATCATTTGAATTCGGATCACTATCTAGATGCACTAAACGAAGCCCATCAGAACAAGTCTAGCAAAAGCCCAGAGACCAGAGTTCATGCCGACATAAAAAAAATGCAGGGGAATAACGTTACCCAAATCGATTAATTACAGGTTATACCTCTCAAGAAAAAGCTCCTGTTTAATGTACAAAAACGCGAAGTGGCAAAATAAACACTACAATGGAATCCCCAAATTATTATGAAAAGGTAAAAGAAAACCAGTCAAGAATCCATAAAAACAATTAATAAAGAGAGGAAAAGGGAAAGCTTCCACAGACCTTGACATGGTGAAAATTGGGTTTGACAAAAAATGAAGATTAACGTGCAGAGGGGGCGTGCTGTGTCAACGAGGAGCATTTTCTACGGATTCCGTCAAGTAAACATACGGATCATGCAATTGACAATTTAAAAACCTGCAAACAAGTGATAATATAGAGACGATGAAGATTTGTTATATCAAAACCTAGCTATAGGTGTCGAATGATGAAAACAAACCAAGGGAAGAAAAGAAGGGTTGGGGTTGTGTGGTTCCAGAATTTGGCTTCTCTTTGTGCCACGTGAGACTTGCGCTTTCCTCAAAAACCGTTTGTTTTCGAATAATACTAATCAAAGGAAATATCTTGACGGAAAAGAAATAAAAGCAATCTAACATTGAGGATCCGTTGTCAAGTTAGTATATTTGCTAAATTAAATAAAATGTGACAGCTAGGGTTTGTTTGAGTCACATTATTTTAGAAGAATATATGTTGGAATAGTAAATTGATGGAGAATATGTGGTTGAAAAAGAAAGAAAAGTTATTGATGTGATGGAAAATATTATTCTATTGAAGAATGAGTAGAATAATGAAAATGAAAATTTTAATATGGCTCAAACAAGGGCTTAAAATATTGACAAAATTTGTGATTTTACAAATATATAGTTAAAATTGAAATTTGATCGATTATACAATTAGAGGGTGTGTGGTAGAGATTAAAATCAGATTAAAATTGAAAATATAGCCGTTATTGTTGACTTTTATTAGATGGGTGGGACCCAATAACGGCCATATTTTCAATTTTAATTTAATTTTAAGCCGGCCCAAACATGCTCTTAATGTTGGTGTCAAACTCACAAAGTCAACTTGGACTTACCTTAACTCGAGAGAGCATACGGAGATTCAATAGTCACTTCAAAGAGAATGGATTAATAGATCACCATGTCACCTTAATCCATGTTAGGTCGACTCGACCTATACCCGTTGTCATCCAAAAATATCATTGTTGTAATTCTGAACATGTCTCATAAGTGATGTCATCACTACCTGGATGACAAATTTCAAAGTGACAAGTGACACACATGACGTGAATAGCTCATTTTAGCAATGATTATCAGGTGACATATAATCATAATCTAGGCCCCAACTACGACCTGAGTACTATTATGACATGTTCGGTTGACCTCAACAACTAATCAACAGCTTTTATTATTGGCGATGGCACGAACTTCTAAGTATTTACTATAGCTAATATGACGTCAACGATAAAGTTTATTGATTTAGAGACGTATAAATAGGGACAAATGATACCCTCCAAGGGCGAATTCAATGTATTCTCTCAATTACTCTTCAAGCTTCAATCAATACAATTAGCATTTCATTTTCATAAATTCCTGCAAATTACTCTATAAAAACTATAAGTCGATCTAAATTTATTACGTCATTTTTAGTCATTAGTAGTTTTGCACTGGAGGAAGGGTCTCGTGAGTACAACCTACATCTCTAAAAAATTCCTAAAAATCAGAATTAGCTCATCCAAACAGAGTCATGAGTCATAGTTCAACATCAAGAAGTCATTCTTGTACCTATCCCAATGATACAAGTTTTCCTAAAAATTTCCAAGGAGAAAACGATTTCAGTGAGGTCAGATGCCTCCAACTTTCTGCCACGAGTGAGGCCATAGAACGCCTCATGGATGTTGTGAAAAGAATAGAGCAAAAGCGTAACACTACGATCCCAGTGATTGAAATTAAGGTGGAATCTCCTGTACGGGGAAGAAATGGGCGACCTCCTATTCGAATGAGTCCTTCATGTCGAGCAGAATTAATGCCCACCAGGTCGGTCCAAGTCTTGACCTTCCTCATGAAATTGAGGTGGAATCTTCCGTATAGGGAATAAGTGAACGAACTCCTGATCGAAGGAAACAATTTTGAGAAGAACAGACCTCCAGAAGAGTTGGGAACGTTTTTGATAGGCTGGATGCACATCGTTCACTTCCTGAAAAAAGTGAACAATCTACCCCTATTCAAAACAAGACCACTAAAGAAAATGGCGATGAGCATGTAGGCAACCTAAAGAAGCGAATAACGGCTTGCAAGCTAAGCACAAATGAGTAATGGAAGAGTACTTCACCAACCACCATTCCTCCTTCATTGAGCACATATTAGTTGAAAATCTTCCCAATAAGCTAAAGATCCCCTATTATATGTAGAGCTTTCCCTTTAATGTTAGGAGACAAAGCCAAGAGGTGGTTATTGACTTGGCTACAGCCTTCCTAGCTAAATTCATAGGCTCCAAAGCTAATACCTCGCCTAAAGAATGATTGATGAGCATAAAACAAGGACTATGTGAGTCACTAAAAGTTACCTCAACAAATTCAACAAGCAAATTATGGAAGTTGAAAAGATTTCAGACGATGCTGACTTGTCAAAGCTAAGGACCAAAACAAGATTCTGGTGGTCTTTGCATGAAGACAAGCCCAGAACCTACTGGGAATTTTAAGTCGAGCTAAAAAGTACATAGAGGCAGAAGAGGCAACTTCAAACCAAGAAGAAGAAAAAATGGAGCTCAGCATTGCAACTCAACCAAAGGAAAAAAGGTCGAACAAAGACCCATACGACAAAGGAGGAAAAAGAAAAGAGAGGTCAATCGACCTTGCCAATATCCAGAAAGATTCTAAGAGTGCCAGCTTCTAAATATAACTTTACAACGGGTATTTATACAAGTGAATGACATGAGGACTTTTGCAAACCTTCTCCCCCAAGAAAGAACTGAATGGGTCTCAACCAAAGTAAGTACTTCGATACCATATATTAGTAGGTTACAACATAAAAGAATGTTGGGACCTTAAAGAACAACTTAAATTACTAATGAGGCGAGGTCAACTTCAAGAATTTGTGGTTAAGCTCGAGGAGACGACCCAGACATCTCCAATGCAGGCACCATATCCACATTAGTAGGTAAACGCTATACCGCCTCCTTTATATCTGTAAGCGAGGTCTACATGGTAGATTTTGACCTCGGCCTACTAGATCCTGAGGTACGAATGTGTGATAGATGAACTGAACCAGTGAAAGAGCTGGATAAAATTCAGGTCAGCTTGAAGTTCGTTTGCCAAAACTTAGATATGTTCTCCTAGAGTCACAAAAGCTGTAAGGAGAATCGATCCAAAGGTCATTGGCCAAAAGCTCAATGTCAACACCGCAGCTAGGCTAAAATAGAAAATGAGGCAGCTACATAACCCAAAAGGAACAAAGTCGAGTTCAGAACTATAGTATACAAATAGATAAGTGCTAAGTACTATAACCAAAGAGAGTTTGAGGTCGGTAACCTCTTACTGAGGAAGGTCTTCCTTGGTATAAGGGAACTCGGCCTCGAATCCTTAGGTCCTAACTATAAAAAAACCTTACAAAATTATTAAAATTTCACCAAAAAAGGGTCACGAGCTTGAAGATATGCAAGACACAATTCTCATATACCCTTAGAACGCAGGACATCTAAAAAGATACTATCACTAAAAGTCGAGGTGCAAGGAAAATGTACTGCCAAATGTCTTAGCATAATCTTACCTTAATAAAACAGGTGCCAAAGCCAAGTAATATTGGAAAAATAATATTCAAATAAAGCCTGCTCTTTAGTGGTACAAAGTTTGCTCTTCAACAACAAGATCTAACGTTATAAGTGCTGCAACACTTATATAAAAGTCTGTTTTTCAGTAGTACAAAGACTGCTTTTCAGCAGCACGATTCAAGGTTGTAAGTGCTACAACATTTAGACAAAAACATGATCTTCAACATCACGATTTAAAGTTGTAATTACTACAATATTTAGATAAAACCCGCTCTTTAACGGTACCATACCTACTCTTCAGTAACACGAGTTAGGGTTGTAAGTGTTGTAACACTTAGACAAACTAACAAAGCCTACTCTTCAACACATCGAGCTAAGGTTGTAAGTACTACAACACTTAAACAAAATAACCAAGCCCGTTCTTCAGTAGTTCGAGCTAAGTTTGCAAAAACTACAACACTTAGTCAGTTTTCCACTCAAAACCTCAGCAGAAAAATAAAGCTTGCTCTTTAGTAGCTCGAGCTAAGTGTTGCAACACTGAACAAATTCACTATGAAGAATACTGGAAGATAGACTAAAGCGGTCGGAGCTAAGTTCTAATCAATCCTTCACAGAAGGTCCTCAGATCCGACTCATTGTTAAATTCAATGATGAAAAATGAAAATTGTACGACAAAAGCTAAAGAGAGAAACAAAATCAAAAGCTAAACAGTAGAGGAAGATCATCTTGGAGGACAAAGATGTTCTCTTGCTGGGTTGAAAGATCGTCTAGAATAGAGATATGATCATAATCATGAGGCACTTGAAAAGTGCTAGCTCCAGCCATATTTTCTAGCAGCAAACACTCTAGTAGGAATGAGCTCATCAGCTTCATTAGGATAAAAGCACCCAACTTTTACTTAGGATTCCTCAGAGAGGCATTGATTACCTTAGCCACGGTTTCATCAGCTCGAACCTTCTCGCTTCCAACTTTTTCATCTCTACATCGAATTTGGCCCTTTCATACTCTAGCTCCCTCGTGATGAGCTCTTCCTTTACTTTGGTCTCCCCAACTCCCTATCTAGTGAGCCTTAGCTACTAGTTCAACCTCCAGACGAGCAGATAGAGCAGTAATCTCCTTAGTCCGTTTCGTCTAAACCTCTTATGGAGCACTCTTCACTCTTTGGCAACTCTATAAATAACCAGGGTATTATCTGTGATCTTCTGGATGGACTACAACTTAGTGTTCACCTAAGTTCAGTTCAAACAAATAGAAGTTAAATTACTCGACAAAAATGAAAACGTCCCAAAAAGAATAAAAATAAACAAATTGTATATTTTCAAAACTATCATTATATGGAGAATAGAACAATAGGCATAAGCGGCTACCTTGATATAAGACTCATTTGTGCTCATTTGGCCAAGTAAGCCTTGTTCACGATCAGTCCAACTTCGGGTAAGCGACAAGTTGAATTCATAAAGAGATGAGGCAGAGCTGAGTTTACAACCATGGATGGAGGAGCCATGGAGAATTCTAGAAGCGCCTCAGGTTGGCTCTCTACAAGCTCATCCAAATTTGACCTAGGTATGTTACTAGAAGAGCTAGCCCTTGATCATCGAACCAATGGGACCTCATCCTCGATTGTTGCTTTCCCCTTTTGTCTTGTAAAAGGATTGTATAATTGATGAATTTTCATGAAACTACTCATCTCCAAATTAGGATATGTAAAGACGAACTAAGGTCAAAAGTCCAAAAGACAAGAAAAACAAAAATGAACTTAGATTGTGTAGACCTCACCTAGAGTCAGATGAGGGAGGAAAGTGGGGGCGGGGGAAATTTGTAACAAAAGTTCAACTTGGAAAAGACTAGAGTCACTGATCAAACCTCATTCATGAACCAACTCACAATTGACCGACTTCCAAAAAGTAGGATTGTAGTTATTCCGAACCGGAAAATAAAGGTCTGAACTTTACTAAAGTGAACGTCCAGATCTTAGGGGACATATGTTGGTGTTGGAACTCATAAAACCAACTTGGACTTACCTTAATTTAAGAGTGAGAGCTTATGAAAATCCAATAGTCACTTCGAAGGGGGGCGGACTAATAGATCACATGGGTTAGCTTGACCTATGTTACTTCAACTCGACCTATGTTCGCTGTTACTCAGAAACATCAACATTGCAATTCTGAACACGTCTCTTGAATGATGTCATCACAACCAGGACAACCACCCCGAAAGTAATAATGACATCCATGACGTCAACACCTCATTTCATTTAATCAAAATCAGTAATGATTACCTAGGTGACAGGTAGGGCTGTAAATAGATCATATATTGATGGATATGCTTATATCTGTTCTGGTCTGATAAGAATAATTATCTGGTCTGATCCGATCATTCAACGGATATTTGATTGTTAAATTCATATCCGTTTTGCTATGATATCAGATATCCAATCCGATAATCCGATCCGAAATTAAAGAAAGTAGAAAAAAAATAATGTTGGAATTAACTTTTTATTTATTTATTTTTTCCAATTTTTCAATTCTTAAACGAGTTTAATAATTATAAAATTCTCAAATTTTTAAGTTTTTAATTTGATGACTTTTTATTATAAATTTATTTATTTTCTCATTTATTTATGTTAGTCACGAATAATATGTCATAAAAATATTTTACTTACTCAATTATTTATAACAAATCGGATCGGATTGACCTATATTCATATTTTATCTATTTAATTAACGGATTATCGAATTCAGATATTGATCATGTTATCGGACTAAGACCTTGAATCCATCTCCCATTAATTTCATCGGATTCGGATCAAAATACAATCCATTGATAACCTTAGTGACAATCCCAGGTACGGCCTAGGTACCATGATGATCTATTCAGTCGACCTCAACAACTAATCAACGGCCTTAAATCTAGGCGATGGACACACACTTCTAGGGGTGGGCGTGGGTTGGGTCGGGTCGGTTTTTCCCCCAACCCATACCCAACCCAACATGGTTGGTTTGACATAAATTCAACCCAACCCAACCCATGTAAAGATTGAAACCCAACCCAACCCAACTCAACCAAATGTTGGTCGGGTTGGGTTGGGTTGGTCGGGTTAGGTTGGGAGTTGGGACGACCTATGAACAAACATTAAAGCCACCAAAGTACTAAATTTAAAGCAACATTAATATATTGCGTTAAAGAGAGATGGATTGGAAGATAGATCTCATCCAAAATCACAACCAATGTTGATGATTTGGTGAGACGACGCCCGCCGCGTGAGAGAGATGATGGAAGATATGTTAGTATTTTTTTTTTGTCTCTCACTTTTTTTTTACCGGGTCTCTCACCTTTATTCTATTTTACTTTGGCAAAGTTTTTTAGTTTTTTAATTAGTGGGTCGGGTTGGGTGGTTTTTGTCGGGTTGGATGTGTTAACCCACAACCCAACCCAACCCAACCAACTTAACCTTGCCACCCAACCCAACCCAAGAAAAAAATGGAAAAAACCGACCCAACCCGATCGGGTTGGGTTGGGTTGGGCGGGTTGATCGGGTTGGGCGGGTTTTTGCCCACCCCTACACACTTCTATGTTATTATTGTAGTTGATATAATGTTGGACATTCAGTTGCTCGATTTAACGGCTATAAATAAGGCAAAATGTACCCTTCAAGGGATGTCAAACTAAAAAATTAGCCTTTCATTTTCTTAAATTTGAGGAATTACTCTACAAAAATTATATTAAGTTAGAGATATGCTAGGTGTACAATTATTAGAGGATTGTAATTTTTACAATCTCTTACATTGGTGTGGGGCCTTCTAATTAATTAATTAGCGGGCCTCACACTAATATGAGAGATTGTAAAAATTACAATCTCATAATGATTGTACAAATGGATTTTTCCATAAAGTTAATCTAAATTTGTCATGTCATTTTTGATCATCAATAGTTAACTTCAACTTATTAAAAGTTGATAGCATTTTGACAATATTTTGCCAAATATACATTGGATATGTTGATTTATTAATTAATAGGAAAAATATTGAATTTGTCTAAAAAAAAAAAAAAAAATCTACATAGAAACACAAAACTAGTAAAAATCATTTTCTTTCTAAAATATTTTGCTTCTTCCCTTTATGTCAAGTCCCGTTTGAGCCACATTCTTATTATTAAATAATTTTACATGTAAATTTAAAAAAAAAAAAAAATCCTACTTTTTAACCACACATCCTTCATAAAATTCATTTTTACAAAATCTATTCTAATAAATGAGACTCAAGCAAGGATCAAATGTTCTTATTTTCTAAATTCTTGTTCTTGTTTATTTTCTTTTTAGAATAAAAAAGTCACATAATTATTTTAGTGTCAACATTCTTTTATGTCATTTTTGAAATTAATTAACTCTGATAATAGAACAAATGCTATTTTCCACAGTGATTGACAAGAACTCTCTCCTAACGTCCCGATTACATGGACATGGAGATGGACATGTTGATACACCATAACTCGTCCACGTGGACGATTCAAGTACAAAATGAAGAATCTCTTGCAAGAAAATCACATGATTATAAAATCAGAGCAGTAATAAGACTATCTTTTCTAGAGATGAAAATTTTAAACTTTATTTTAAGTCAAATATACTAATTAATTTTAATTATATATTTTATGGGATCCACAATTTTCAAACACACCCACAAATAAAGGCTAAATATTGTTAGTGATAATCAGGTACTTGCCTTTTTTTTTTTTTTTTTTAAATTTCCATTTAATTACTATTTGTATTGTAATATTACTTTTTTAAACAATAAATATAGTTTATCTCAATTAATTTATAACATCTTAAACGTTTCCTTTATTTTCAATGATTTAATCTAATCTTTCCATTAATTTATTGGAGCATTTCATACTAATTTAAAAATTCTGATTTATTAAAAATATTTTAAAAGCATAAAGATTCATACTCAAGGTGTTACATTTAACAAAATTACGTATTGAGTTACGATGTAAAATAATGTAAGACATTTGATTTGGGGATTGTCTATATCTGATTGAGTGCGAAATCTTCAAATGCAAGTGCTTGATTCACATTTGATTGCAGCCTCTTTACAATTTCTTTTTGCTTCTATCTATATATATTTATCATCTTATATACACGTAAATTCTTGTTTCTATTCATCTCCTTCAAAGGCATCAAATTATACTTAAAGTTACTTATTTTTATTTTCAATTAACTTATTTACCTCTATAATTGACTTTATATTATCACCCATTGTTTTTAAGCAAATCCTGACACCTAATGTTAATTTGATTGATAACCTATATTGTGAAATCTTGCTGTGACATATAGGTTGTTCATGTCTATTTTTACACCCATATAGCTAATTGCTATTTCAATTATTTTAAGGAAGATTGCGGCAATGGTCCCCTAGCCTTTTCAATTTTTTGTAGATTTTACCATAATCTTCATTTTATATCAATGAAGGTCTCTAACCTTTCAAAAATATGCAATTGGAGTCCATTTGGAAGGGAACCGTATTGCAGTAGCGGTCCCTAGCCTTTCCAGTTTTTGTAGATTTTATGTTAATCTTCATTTTATATCACTGTAGGTCTCTAACATTTCATAAATATGCCATTGGAGTATATTTGGACGGGAATCGTCCACTTTTCCATTAGTTGACCAAAAAATGAAAAATTTAATCAATTTTGACCAAATTAAAAAAAGGCAAAATAGTACTTTACATTTTTTTCATATTAAATAAATTATTTTATTAAAATAAAAACCAAAAAATAAATATAAATATATAAACCCCCACTCTCAAATCAAAACCTCTTTTCTTCTTCTTCTCAGGCGAGGCACTACCACCCGGTCACCATCGTCACCTTTGAGCACTGTCACCACCACCACTGCCGCCACCACAACTCCCTCTCCCTACCACTCCAACTACCGGTGTTGGCACCTTCCACACAGAGACAATATTTCTTTTCCAGTGGTGGCTAGAAAAAGTGTATATTCCAATTCTCATATAACCCCCAATCCATATGAGGAAGAGTTTTATTATGAGATTTAAATTTCTTAACTGATTACTCAATTGGTCAAGTCTGGAGTTTGCTCATTTGTAATGCAATGTGCCATATTTGTGTTAAAGATGATGCAACCAAGATCAATTCCAAAATAAAGTCATTTTTTTGTTGTCGACAATGATCAACTAACGTGCAACACACGTTTTCTTCACTATTATTTATTAAAAATATGTTTTAATTGTGGTGTGGTAAGGCTAAAAAAGTGGGTTATATATAAATAAATAACTCATGCTATCGGCAACAATCTAGATGGTAGTGGGATTCAATGCATTAGAATGAATCTTAACTTTATTTGACAAGTCTAAATGAAATCCATTGTCATCTTTGGACTATTGCTAAATAACATTATTCATGGTATAAGAGCGAGCCGATATCTTGTGGAGCCAGCTATTCCATGTGACTTAAAGGAGAGGACAGGTAGGGCCAATTCTGGCTCAAGGTCACATAGGTCACCTTGGGCCTCAAGGTATGAGGAGCCCTCAAAGAATTTTTGAAAGCCTCAAAACAATTGTTATTTATGTAAGGGAAATTTACACAAAATAAGAGTTTTCAACATTCAATTTCAAAATTCAGATATTAGGTTTCACATTTTAAAAATCAGGTATTTCATTTTAAATATTAAATATTAATTATACAATCTTCATTCCAAACCCTAATCAACTTTATTCCAAATCGGCAAACCCTAGAATTTTCTACCTCTTCTCACTTTCCTATCTTCGTCTTTCTCCATCTTCTCGTCGACGACTGGTGCTTTCGTTGGATTGACCACTTTTCTGCAGTCTATTGCTTCCTCTCCAAGCAGCGCTGCTTTTAGTTCCTCTTCTAGATCGGTTGCTTTGATTCCACTGGAGCATCGTCAACACTGAGATCATGACGCCTCCGGCACTACCTGGTACACAGTCACAGTGACGTTGATCTAAGAGCAATGTGCAGTGTCGTTGCATGGCTTACTATTGGCAATGATGCCCGAACCATCGTTGTTTGTGGTGGTGTTGACAGCGGTGATGTGGGGAGTGTTTGTAAGGTTGTGGGTTGTTGGATATAGTGGTGGATGTGGTTTTGTTGTCAAGTGAGGTGTGGGCGTGGCGATAGATCTGTGGTGAGGTAGTGGTTGGGTGTGGTGTAAATGGAGACAGAAAAAATGGTGGTGGTAGTGTGTTGCGGGTGGTGCGGTGCACGATGGATCAGTGCAGTGTGCGGTGGGATCTGTGCGGTGTATGGTGGTATGTGGTGGTGGTGATGTTGGCTACGATATTCGAGATGATGATTTTGTTGTTGTGAGGTGGTGTTGCTAGTTCTGACGACTGTGGTTTAGGCTGTTGCAACGATGTGGTGGTGGTCACAAATGATTTGGTTGATTATAATCAATAAATTGGTTGGTGTGTGATCAATAAACAACATGTAATTAATGAAACATATAAATTGTGACTAATACATACTGTGTGACTTAAAAAATTATTATAATTTGATAAATTGTGACCTAAATAAAATTTGTGATCAATTAATTTGATGTTTTGTGATCATATGACTTATAAAATTTGTTATTTGTGATTGATGAACAAATTATGACTTATAAAATTCTTGAATTGTAATTGTAAAGTAATTTGTGACATATAAAAAATGTGATTTGTGATGAATTAATAATATATAATCAGTTATATGGAATTTGTGACCTTAATATATTTAATTAATTAAATATATGTTTAGTTAATTAAATTATAACTAAAATTTGAAAAAAAACCCCAAGATTTGAAATTTTAAACTTAGTTTCTTAAATTTGAAATTGGTGAAACTTAATCCCTTAGTTATGAAATCTCCCCTTTATGTAATTTTCTTACGTTAGATATTTCATGGTAGTGCAAATAAAGTAGGCATCTCCCTACCAATAATATTTTTTTAAAATTTATTTCTGCTTTTGATTTTTGGATTATAAAGGTGTGATTGAGCCACATTATTTTGGAAGAATGTATTTTGAAATAGTAGATTGATGGAGAATGTATGGTTGAAAAAGAATGAAAAGTTATTGATGCGATGAAAAATATTATTTTATTGTGAATGTGTGATTGAAAACGAATAGAAGAATGAGAATAAAAATTTTAATATGTATCAAACAAGGGCTAAATATTAGTCACCATCCCCATACCTAACCCATTTTTCAGAAAACCTTTATATTCTATTTATTGAATACAAAAATTGATTCTCGAACAAATCAAACAATGAGTGAGTACCATAAGTATAATGCTTTTGATAAACTATTTAATTCCGTCACGTTTGATGTTAATACGTTTGTAAAAAATTATGTGTAGAGATCTCATAATAATTTAATGTCTATGAGTCTCAAAATTTTTAGGACCGGTCATGATAACATGTGGATTGCAACCATTAACAGTGGCATGGATTTATTTTTTCAAAATTTCTTCAGAGTGTTAGTTGAGTTGTACCTCGAGGTCTAGGCTAAATGGAGAATAGGTTGGTACTTAGATCATGCGAGATATTTAGCGTACATTTTTGTTCTTACTGTTTAGAGCATTTTCAAAAGGCTCTCTAAAAAAAAAAAAAAGTTCACTAGTTTAGAAAATCAATGCTTAAAGCCAAGTTTCTAGAAATTCTTAATTTGAACTTTTTAAAATAAAGAGTGGTTTTGACTCTCCAAAATTAAGAGTCAATCTCACTCTCTATTTTTAATTAATAATGATTGTATTTAATGAATTATAATTTCAATACTCTACAATTTAAAATATTCAAATCACATTTGAATTTATTGATCATTAACATATTGGAATAAGAAAATAAAAATAAAGGATTGAACAGATGAGCTCATAACCCTTTCATGCGAAGTCCGAATATACACGAGGCTAGTGAAAACTTTAAGGGTCTATTCGGTACGACTTAACATCCAATTTAAATTGAAAATATAACCGTTATTGGGTCCCACTCATCTAATAAAAATCAACAATAACGATTAATTTTTTAATTTTAATCCAATTTTAATCTGTACCAAACACGCCATAAGTGTAAAAGCTCTAGTAAAGAAAGGTGAACTATTACATAATATTCAACATTAGCAGAAATCGTTATTAAATCACACGTGATTCAGTGTTTAAAGCATGAATTCATGACCAATGATTGCAAGACATATCAGCTAATGAATAAAATGTGCATACATAACAGGATAATTGAAACCTGCCATTAAATGATTGCCACCTGTCGTTCAATAAAAATACCCAATTGCCTTCGAGGCTTTCAAGGAAATCTATAAATAGTTCCCCCGAAAGAAGAAAGGTATGCAAATTTCCCTCCCAAATAGTCATTTTCCCTTTTGGCACCTTGCGAACATTAAGGTTCCGTTTGATTGACAAAGTTTTCTAGGGAAGTAGGAAATTTTTTTCTTTTTTCCAACTTTTGTAGTGTTTGATTGACGAAATTTTCCCGAGAAAATATTTTCCAACTTTCTAAATTTTCCACATTTTTTAGGAAAATAAATTTTTGATGTTTTGGTGAGAAAATATTTTCCAACTTTTCAATTATTTTTATTTTTTTTTGTTTTTGCAATTTGAAATTTTTTTAGACACAATGGTAAAAAAAAAATTCACTTTTATTGACAATTTCTATGTAAAACAAAGCCAAACGAATGATATTCAGTATGATGTTTTTTTTTTTTTTGTTTTTTTGGCAATTGGAACAAATTCTAGATCCAATGGTAGAAAATATTATCACTTTAATGGACAATTTTCATAAAAAATGAAGTCAAACGGACACCAAACTTTCAATATTTTTCATGAAAAATTATACCAATCAAATAAAATTAATTACAATTCCCAACAAAAACAATTTCTAGGAAATTTTTTTTCCCGTAAAACATTTTCTTTCCACCCATTTTTCATCTTTCTATCAAATATACCCTAAGTATTAAGAGTTTAGGAGAAGAAAATCCTGACTAGTTGAGATGAATTCTTTAATCATAATTTCGCGATCAATAAATTGACGCCTTCTGTGGGAAATTAGAGCAAATATAAGCACAAATATGTTCATTAAGGTGGAGAAATCAATGAAATCAACATAGAGATGAAACAAGTTGATGCAAATCTAGAGGAAGTGAATGCACTAGCAATTGGAAGGGAAGAACACATTGATGGTCCAATCAATTGTAACGTAAATCCGAAACAACAGCGGAAGGAGACTTCGGTGAAGTTGCAAGCTGGTCTCTCTCTCTCTCGCTCGACGTCGTCTTCTGTGGAAGAAAATGTTGACAACAAAGACCATATAGGAGATAGCAGAAAGACTGAAAGCATTGACGATGGAGAACGCTTTTTTGCGTGCGAAAGTAGAAAATTCGAAGGTAAGTTTGCGACGCGAATTAGGTGAAATGATATAGAGCTTATTATAAGTTTCTTCCGTGAGAACAATTCATGTATCAAAAACATGTCACAGTTTATCTGAGAAGAGGCGAAGAGATCAAGCGACAAATCTATTTAGTGTTATAAAACCCGAACCAGACCAATCAGTTCGGTCTGGAAACCATCAAACCAGACCAGGACCGATCCGAGTTACTTAGTTTTATTACTGGACGATTAACCCGTTGATCCGTCGATTTTTTCACTAACTCGCTAGCCCATTTATTGTTGAACCGACCGTGCCTTAGTCTTTGTATACAAGCCCACTTATAACATTGATTTCTCCTCCGACTCTTCAATCTTCACAATTCAAGATTGTTGCAAAATCAAAAACGCTTTGCCGTCTCCTCCTTGCAGTTCAACCACTCCCTAAAATCCAAATCTTCAATTTCAAGGTTAATAGATGGAAGAAGAACAGGTAAGCCTGATTTTTATTTATTTATTTATTTTTTTGGTACCGTTTTCGCCATTTCAGACATGTTCTGTAATTTATTTGTGGTTTTATAATATCGTAATTAATCTTATGAATCATTTATGGTTTCCATTTTGCCATTCTCCATTTCGGACCTGTACTAATGAATCAATTGATTTGTGGTACCCTTTTTCGCCATTTCGGACTTGTAATTATGAATCATTTGTGGTTTCCATAATATAGTAATTGACTTGGGGAAATTAATTTTCTTATATTGAAATATGCTGTGCTACTGGAATTATTTGACAGCATTAATTTCCTTAAGTTTAATAGCTATGCTATTGAATCAATTGCACTCCCTACAATATATTAATGTATGTGTACCGGCGAACATTAACAATTTTTTTGTGCGGGAAAATTGTGGAAGATGTTGACCATTTTTTTGATTTTATAACTTCTCTTTGTTGTGATGCATAACTTTTGAAAAATCTGAAACTAGCTTATATACCAGTGACCTAATGGCTGATTCTGTGTTTTATTTTCTGTTGCCTTATTTGGGATGCCATGTTGAATTTTTTGGCACAATGAAGGGAAGGGAAACCTGCACCTTATGACCAGTGACCTTTTGTTAAATATACACCCCACCATATGACCAACTATTTGTTTGGACCCAGATACGGGTATCGGGTACGGGTACGTATTTAAGCGTTGGATTTTTCATTTTTTAAAATGGAGGATACGGGGACATGACTAAAAGAGTCCAAATTTCGGACACGGGTACGTGGGTACGACTTTGAAATTTCAATTATTATTTTTTTTTTCCAAAAACTTCATATGTAAAAAGAAAATTTAAATAATAATTAAGTTGTAAATTGTTAAAAGATAAACATGTCACTTAAAAATCAACTAGAAATTTATAATAAAAGTCAAACACCCAAAAAATAAATTGACATGACAAAGCACAAAATTAAAATAAAAGCTAAAAAATCACATAATTAATTACAATAGCATCAATTGATCCTCAAAATTCATTTAATCAACCAATTCCCTTCCGACTCTACTCATTATCATCAATGATATATACCTCTAGTTGTGGCTCGTCAAGGGAAAGTTCTGCTAGTTCAATGGTTGTTTGTTCATCCAAATTAGTGTTATTTCCACCTACAAAATGAGAAATGCATAAACAATTAATCCAAAACATTTCTTTAATGAAGAATGAAGATGTTAAGTTTATGGAAAACATACATAGATCCCAATATTTTGTCGGTCCTTCTTTTTCCGCTTCTTCATTTCGTAACATCAGATAGAGATTACAATGGACAAAGACAAGGTCTTCAGCCCTACTTGTTGCCAATTTGTTTCTCTTGATGCATGAATGCACGTAAAACGATGCAAATATAATAACATACGTGTCTTAACATGAATGCATGACGACATTCAGTAATGCCTAGACGCAAGGCGTGATGTCATGACAAAGTGATGTGACATGACATCATCGTGTGATGTCAAACTAAGCACAACCAACCCAAAAGCACTCCCCCAATCAAAAACCCGACATCAACTAACAACCCCCTATCCCAACCTTAAACAACCAAGTTTGATCAACCAACGAACAAACCTCGACTTGAAACTAAATTTTACTCCAAAAGAAGCATCCAAACGTTCACAACTCCAAACGCCACTTTATCAACACCACATTCAACCACAAACACATCCAATTAACTCAATGGACTTCAATGCACAATGAATCATGCCAAAATTATTCCAAAAACATCCAAGAACCTCAATGTGAGTTGCAAAATCGCGCAAAATTGATGGTAATATATCACATGGTTCTAAACATGTTGTGCAATGTCAAACACACACTCAATAATGGCCAAATTATGCAAAAATTCAATGAAAATCGCAAAACATAAGAAAAACCCAAGGTTTTTGAAATTTACCTTTAAATCATAATGTTTTGAAGAAATGACACCACCAAAATGTTTGATTGAACTATTAAAGTGTTTAGGAAGAATAAATTTGGAGTGGGTGGGTGAGTTTTGTGAAAAACCGAGTGAAGAATTGGTAGAAAATGTGAAAAACCCTTTAAAAATAACCTTTTCATTCAAAATAATGGTATGTTGCTCGAGCGACCCTCGAACGATAAGCGAAGGAGGCAGCTTCTGCTGCTGTCGCTCGAGCGTGTTCCAGCGATAAGCTAGCGACACGCCAATTGACAAAAATAGCATAAAAAATTTAAAAATTAAGAAAAATAGTATTTTTTTCAACAATAATATGTTAATTTAAGCAGCTCAAGCTGTCGACACTTCGATAATTAAAATCAAGCATGCAATCACAAGTCGAGCAATATCAAAAAGACTTTTCCATGTACTCAGTTAAGTTCAAGATGTAGTAAAGTGTATAAATAACTTATACGTGTAAAGTGCCACTATTTTCTTGTGAAAATGACTCCAAACCTTAAATTTGTGAGAAATGACATACAAACATCACTTGTTAAATAAATATGATCCATACAGATGAAAGTCAAACTCGAATAAATTTTAGCTACTGAAAATGAGCTCAATTATATGATAATTTTTCTTTTCTCCTCTTGAATTTGAGTATATAACATTTTTATCATTTTCTCATGAATAACATCTTATAAGCAGACTCGTATCCATTAAGCGACTAAAATGATCCATGTAACAAGTTTTAGGTTGGTTAACCCAAGTCAGATGACTACATGCACCAGGTTATGAGAAACTCCGCAGGCTTAATTACTCAAGTTAAGTAGGCTTCGAACACAAGTACAAGATGTACAAATTACGTATACATTTTTTTTTTGTTTTTTTTTTGTTCAACAAGACAACAATACATGGAGAATATTACAAGTTAAGGTCATCTAAATATATGTCAATTCATGTTCAAGGTCACTCTACTAACACGTGACTGTCATCCAAAGTCTCATACATGTGGTCCAAACTAACTCACAAGATCATAGTGTGTGTAGTGCAGAAGATTACATGATGACACATATACTCAATAAATACTACACATTAAATCGAACCAAGTAATGGAAATAACAGTATAAAATAGATAAATGCTTACTTGGTCTTACATACCACGTTCGAAATCATCACAATGCGTCGTTTGCCCCAAAAAAATATTTTTGTATTTTTCATTTTTAAATTTTTTTTATTGTTTTGAAAACCAATATTTAAAACAAATAAGTCCAAGAAAAAAATGAACAACAGAAAATATCATAAAAATAAATGAGATGCATGCATAAATGCCAAATCAGGGTGAAACTTGAACGCCCTTATCGTGAAGAGCACGACCAGTTTCACGACCTTCGAGATCGTTTCTCTTAACCCTGACTTTCTTAGAAGTAGAAGTTAACTGAGTTAACCGAGTCATCATCTCAGTTAAGTGGTTAACTTGATTAGCAAGAAAGTTAATCTTGCTTGTGAAATCCTGATTCTTACTTCTAGTCACACGGTTACGACACCTAGATCTAGTGTGTCCTAATGCACCATAGTGGTGGCAAGTGGGAATGAACCTAGGTTCAAACCTGCTCGGAGGTTGTCGTCGAAAAGTAGGATGATTGACCATACGCTGTTTGGTCGGTCTCGATCCTGTGGTATAATTATCTTTGGGTTTAAGATAAGAAATCTCACGAGCTTTGTTGGTCGCAAGAATGAATGTGGTCCTGGACGTGCTAGCAGTAGCATCATGGTTATCAACATAACCCAGACCATGTCTATTTCTAGCAGGCTCGTTCATCCCAAGCAGATTGTCCAACTTCTGTGAGCCACTCGTAAACGATTGGAGTTGAGCATTAGATTTACCAAGATTAGTAGTTAATGATTTAACTTTAATTTTCAAGTTTTCATTAACCAGTTTCATCTCACTCAATTTTCTAGTCGAATCCCGAACGCCACTTAACAGTTTTTCACGTTCAAGTTCAAGCTCGTTCACCTTTTTCAAGACGGCTTTGTCGACCTTCTTAGTTTTGAGACTCTGTTCGAACAATTCACGATAAGATTCGTGAATATCCGTGTCTTCAGACTTTTCACTCTCATCCTTCTTTTCAACCTTCTCAATCTCATGGTCAGATTCGATTGTAGCAATCGAGGTGAAGACCGTGAATTTTTGTTCATCCTCACCACTAGACCTCTCATTCTTAGAGCTGGAATCTGACTCCTCATCACTTATGGTCACGGCTAAAGCTTTAGGACATTGTCTACCCGAATTCCTTTTCAAATTAGGACATTCACTTCTAATGTGACCAAACCCCTTGCACTCATGACATTGGACATATTGAGGTTCTTTAACGTGAGTTCTAGATGTGTTTTTCTCACGTCTACCTCTCGAGAGTTTACTAGGGACCTCACTATTTCGCTTCTGAGACTTTCTCGTATTCCTCACCACATTCTGGAATTTTTAAACAAAATAAGCTATTTCGTCGTCCCTAAGGGTCTTAGTATCAATTGACTCGTTCTCCTCTTTTCTAACAGTGTTCATGCTAATGGATTTATCATTTTTAGGTTGTGAGACAGTGAGTTCATAAGTTTGAAGTGGTCCTACAAGTTCTTAAATCTTAATAGCATTTAAGTCCTTACTCTCTTCTATAACAGTGACCTTGGGTCTAAACCTCTCGGGCAGTGATCTAAGGATTTTCCGAATAATTTTTGACTCGGGGATCTTTTTACCTAAGTTAAAGCTAGAATTAACTATGTCATTCAACTTCGCATAGAATTTATCGAACGATTCGTCGTCCTTCATTATAATATCTTCAAACTTAGTGGTCAACATCTGCAATTTAGAGTTTTTAACCATTTTAGTTCCCTCATGTGTGGTTTCCAATATATCCCAAACTTCTATAGCAGTTTCACACCTCGACAATCGCCTAAACTCCTCAATAGATATAGCCATGAACAGAGCATGAATGTCTTTACTATTCCAGTTACATTCGTTTAAATTAGTTTTAGACCAAAGTCAGATATCAGTGGGTATGACTACACCTGCAACAGTAGTTGTAGGCGGAGCCCACCTATTTTGAACGCTAATCCAAATACGTTCATCCAGCGGTTTAATGAAAGCTCTCATTTGAACTTTTCAATAAACATAATTGCTTCCGTTGAAGAATAGAGACACAGACAATGACTGACTCATCTAGAATAATAGATTAAGGGTCAGGAATCGAATTAAGACTCTGATACCAATTGAAAAACGCGTAGTTTGACTCTAACAACACCTAGAGGAGGGTGAATAGGTGTATAATGCGAAATTAAAATTATTAACAAATTAAACAACAACAACAAGTCACTTTTTAATTCTTTTCTAAATGATTATTCATACAAGTCAGTTTAGTCTTATGTTTGAATACGTCAGGTTGTATAAGCAATCTATATAATAAAGGTAGTAAATCAACACCAAGATGATCACGGAAAAATCCAACTAGGAAAAAACTACGGGCACTTTGCTAGTCAATTCACTATAAACGAATTTAACAACTTATAGTCTATCAGACCAGACGACCCGTACTCTTTGATCTCCTGACTGCACTCTTTACAGCTCTCTCTGGATCCTGTGCTCCCTTGCACTAATTATTAGCTACTGTTGCCAAAGCTTTCCGTGGAATCTGCTACCATGCAGCATCCAAGCCTTGTGAGTTCGTTTATCTCCCATGGATCAAGAAGAACGACTGTTTTTTCACAAACAAGAAGTCATGTCAACTTCCTTCAATCTTCAGAACTCTGACCAGATGTAGAGGAAGTAGTGGTTTGATATTTGGATTAATGGAATGATGTTTTTCTCACCAAAACTATCTCACAAGATGAAGGTTGAAAGATAATATAGAATAAATCTCTCACAGATGAAGCTCTCTCAATTGTTTAACCTTAAGAATTTTGATATTTATAGGTAGGGTATAAAATAGATGGACCGAGGAAAAAGCCATGAAATCGCGAAATAAAAAATTTCCTGTATAACCCTGTCACTCGAGTGAAGGCCTGGTGACAGTCCAACGACGATGTTTCTACTTTTGTAGCTCGAGTCAAACCTTGACGACAGTCTAGCGAAAATCTGCTTTGTTTTCCTTCTATTCCCATTCTCGAAACCCTAAACCTACACACTTAACTTTTGACTATTTGCACATTACTCCTTGACCTTTTACAATATATCAATTTCAATCCGTTTGTTCACAGAATTGCCAATTACAAAACATCTAAAACCTAACTTTGAATGAATGAATATGTACTCCAATTTATCTCACAACAAGATGAAGATGCCGGTTGTGAAAGCAATTTAAAGGCCAAAGATTGCAACAAAGGTGTAGAGGTACCAAAATTAGCCCACCAAGAAATTGGTTCTTCAAACATTATTGCATCAATTACATGCCGCTACAAAACGCTCCATATTCAACATATACTTTCTTCAAATCATTTGAATTTGGAAACAACCTCTTGAAGCATTTGCTTATATTCATGGAAACTTCTTGATCCTCATGTGGTGCAATTCTTGGCATTCCATTGGTTCCATCTTTCAACCAAGCTTCACAATAATATTTAGGAACTAAAGAATGTGCCATACAATGTAAGAAAGTGTTGCTTTTGTTCAATCTACTCTCCAAACTTTGGTGAATAATATCAAAAAAGGTCGAATGACCACCAACCATATATATCCCTTCATGTTGAAATATGATTTTGTTTTTCACATTTTCAATCATTGTGTCCCACATATCATATATTGAATGCAAAATTGGAGAATCTGTATCAGAAACTCGTAATATATTAAGTATAGGCTCTGTAAAAGACAGAAAATAATCCAAATCATCCCACCAAGTTTCAGTCTCAATGCATTTTTTCACTTCTTGTGCTTTACTATCAATGTTTGCATCCCTATAAACTTTCCAATCTGAATCCATCACCATTTTTTCTAGTGCCATCCTAACTTCTCTCAAACATTTAGTCATTACAATACTCGATGCAAATCTCATGTTAGCCACCCTCAACAAACTCAACTTAGAGTATTTATTGTATACTGCTAGTGCTATACCATGACTGACAATAAAATTACGAATAATTTGTACATCATTTACCAAATCAGCAATCCACTTACAATTTGCATATTGAGGTGATTTTTCAGGAGGATCACAAATACTTTTTAAAGCCAAATTCAAGCTATGTACCGCACAAGGAATCCAAAAGATATGAGATTATCTAGATTTGATGCTTAACCCAACAACTTTGCAATTGCCTGCATTGTCTGTGATGATTTGAACAACATTTTCTTCTCCAATTTGCTTGATTGCATTTAGAAGCAATGTCGCAACATAATCACCATCTTTTATGTTTCTAGTTACATCAATTAACTGAATAAACATTACTCTTCCAGCAGAAGCATCCATAATATTTATAAGAGGTCTCTTCTGCTTATCTGGCCATCCATCATAAACGATTGATACCCTCTTTTCCTCCACGAGTCTTTTATAGGTTGAAGTTTTCTATTCATATGCTCATTTTCTTGGGCAAACAATGTAGTACACAACATGTTATATGAAAGAGGAGTGTAATATGCCAAGTTGCTATTGACCAATGTTCTTGAGTATTGTTTGAAGTGGGGTGATTTTGCAAAGTTGAATGGTAAAGCACTTGTATAAAACATACGAGCAACCTCTTTATCAGCTACATCCCTCTATGCCATGTCAAATAATTTTTCTAAAGGTCAATCTCCCCCATTTTTTCGTTTCTTCTGTAACATATCTAAACCGTCGAGTAGTGAAATATATTCTGCCTTTTTCCTTTCACTGTACTCATGCTATGATTTTTTCCATTGAGCTCGCTCGTATTCCTTTGTGATCTCTCGCAGTATGTCGTCAATTACAGCCTTACAAAGTTGAACCCTGTGATTGAAAAGTTTTAGCAAATGAGCCTTCACTTTAGTATAGGATCCGATCACTTTATTGCTGCAGTAGTTGCAACTCCAAGTGCGATTTACTCTTCCACCTA
The DNA here is from genome assembly GCA_019097785.1 of Fraxinus excelsior. NCBI lineage: Eukaryota > Viridiplantae > Streptophyta > Magnoliopsida > Lamiales > Oleaceae > Fraxinus > Fraxinus excelsior. The sequence continues at coordinate 31,602,997 of CM032625.1, read as the reverse complement.
CTGCCGTACCCAGAATCTTAACATGATTCCATAGTGGCTTCTCATCAAAATTTTGTCCACGAATAGATGGTCTTACAAGTGTTTGTTGTGTTTTTAGATTCTCTTGTGACGAGCAGGATGTGTTCATGACTGGAATGCTAAACTGAGTTAATGGAAGAAAACAATGAAGGAACTGTTGATTGCTGGCTTGAAGAAAGAAATTGAACCGTTCTAGCTTGAAGAAGGAAATGAAGCTTGAAGAAGGAAATGGAACCATTGATTGTTGGCTTCAAATGGACTTGTATTGTTTCTTCTTCCAATGAAATGGTGGTCCAATGAAATGTTATAATGTTTACTCTTCCATTAACTTCAATTAAATTGAATGCAGTGGCCATATTTGGTCCAATGAGATGATGTTTAAATTGCCTTTTTTAAAATTATATTTTTGTATTAAAATTAGTAGTTATATTGAACGTTTTCTTTGATTTGGATGGATGAAGAAAATGATTTTTATTTTGTAAAGAGGATGGTAGAATTATGAAGGTTTCAATTTCTATTTGTAGAACATCTATTTGGGGATAATTTATGTTAATTAAAGTAAAAGAACCTATGTCTATTTTTTTGGTCTTTATTTGTTAAGAGAAAACGAGTGATATTTATGGGAGAGAAGATTTCAATGATAAATCATTAAAATGAGAATTATCCATTTTTCTTACACAAGTAAGATGAACGAAATATGTATTATGTTAATTATAATATAGTAGTAAAAATCCACACCTTATGACAGTTTTCTCATTTCTTTAATAATGTGACATTCACATAACGTGATATAGTGTAATCGAATCTCAAAACCGTTTAAGATCAACTATTATTGTAGATACATGACAAATTAATGGAGCTCCAGTAGATGATGAATCAATTACTGACCAGTGTTTTCATTTGGAGACTAATTGAGTTTAATCATGATATAGTATCATTCTTTGTACTATACGATTATATTTGTTATCTTATTTGTTTTTCTTTTCTAAACAAAAATAGTCTGTCTTAGAATTTATTAAAATATTTTTTTAGTTTTTCGTATAAACATAAAAAATCGAAGAAACTAAAATTAATCAAAAATATTATTTGATTACTTCTATTTTGTCAAGTGTTGAAAAATATTAATTTCAGAAAATACTATTAAATTGTTCTAAAAAATTTATTTATATTGATTTTATAATTATCTGTCAATCATTTTGGCCAAAGAAAAATTATATTTTAAATTTTTTGTAACAACATTATTCATGATATTTTTTTAAACTAAAATGATCTTATCTAGATCAAATAAACCAAAAGCATATTTAAGAAATAATAAACATAATGTAATTTGCTCACCTAATATGGTTGTAAAACTTGAAAAAAGAGATAAATAAACCCAACCAATAAGATTGTAAGACTTTAAATATACTTCAACTACAATGGATAAACTCTTTTTTAAAAAAAGAGGCAATGTTTAAATTTTTTTTTTAAAAAAAAATTGTTTTAAAGCTCAAAAGGCCCAAAACTTACAACAAAAAATAGGCCCAATACAACACCCCCTTCATCTTCTTCTTCTTCCTTGGCGTTTCTGGATCTGCAATACTGCAACAATGGCGACAACAGTTCAACTGGTTCCGCCCTTGGCCGTGTTCGGTCAAAATTTACCGTGTTTGACCCGTATTTCATATCCGTACCTGTGTCATGTCTTGTTGACATGGCTATGCTGGCCAAAACGAAGGGCTCGAGCATCACAAATGACCAAACATGTATTATAGTGGATTAGAGAAGCTAAACTACACACTAGTCTTCCCTTGCAATTCCTAAATGTTTATTGATTTGTAGTTATTTATGGATCTTAGTCAATTTATGAGCCATTTGTCTGAAGTACTTAATGACTATTTATGGTGCAAAACACATCTACATTGGCAGTTGAATATCATTGACAACCTTTATTATCTGATAGAAGGGATTGCCAGTTGAATATCATTCACAATCTTTATTCATTTTACATTAATGTTACTTCTCTAATGGTTCCTAAATGTTTATAATTGAACTTGTTTTTTTCTTTGTATAGTTCACCGGTGATAATAGTACACCGCGTAGTTCTTCTCTACCAAAGAATCATGCTAGAGGAAGAACACATGTAGCATGGGGTCATCGTAGATAGATGTTAGAAGCTGGTACTAATGAAAAAAAACCTTGTTTGCTTGTATTGTGGAGAGACTTTCACTGGAGTTGGTATCAGTTGAGTCAAACAACACTTAGCGGGAATAAGATGTGACGTGAATTAGTGTCGTAGAGTATCTCTTGATGCTAGATTTGAAATGTAAGAAAACTTGGACATCTTTGCTGCAAAGAAGCGTAAAACTCTAGAAGTTCTTGATGAGTGTAACCCACATAGTTCATATTATCGAGAACAAGATGAGCAAATGTATAGAGATTTGGACGATGATGATGTTCAAGAAATCATCCCTCCTGATTCTAAAGAAAAGGGTATAGTTAGTGGAAAAATTGAAAGAAAATAAATGTGAGCTAAATATTTAAAAGAATAAAAAATGAATTGGTTCTTACTTCATGCTAAAAATAGGACCTGATAACTAATATACTATCAAGTGTTCTTCAGAGCAAAGAAGTAATAGGAAAAATGTGATCTAGCTATATCGAAATGGATGATTGATTTGTGTATTCCTTTCAATTCTGTAAATTCTATGTATTATCAACAAAGTATAGATGTCATAGCTAGCATGGGCTTTGGCTATAAAGGTCTGATTTTCCACAATTTTCATGGTTATTTGTTGATTAAAATTGTCAGGAAGTAGAGAATTATGTTGAAAGCTATCATTCAGCGTGGAAGACCATTAGTTGTACAATTATGACAGACGGTTTGACAGATCTATATGAAATAACTCTCATTAATTTTTTAATTTATTGTCCGAAAGGAATAGTATTCTTAAAATTCGTATATGCCTCAAATGAATAAAAAATAGCTGACACGTTATACAAGTTATTTTAAGATGTTGTGATGTTTGTAGGTTCAAAATATGTGGTACATATGGTGATGAACAATGCTGCAAATTATGTTACCGCTAATAGGTTATTGGAGCCAGAGTTCCAAACATTATTTTGGTCTTCATGTGTAGCCCATTGCATTAATCTAATGTTTCATGATATTGGTAAGCTTGATGAAGTTAGTGGTGTTGTATCTCAAGAATAAAAAATCACAAAATAATTATATAACTATTGTTACCCATTGCATTTGATGAGGAAGTTTACTAAAGGAAATGAAGTACTTCGATCAGCTCCTACTTGTTTTGCCACTTTATTGCTTTACAAAGCATATTTGCCCAAAAAGATCCATTAAGAGCAATGGTGACATCTAGAGGTTGGACATTATCAGCATTTGCAAAGAAAAGTAAAGGAAAAAGATTCATTGATGATGCACTTGATTCTATGTTTTGGAAAGAATGTGCTACTATTGTGCAAATTGATGAGCCCCTCCTTCATGTTTTACGAATTGTTGATAGTGATGAAAAGCCTTCAATGGGTTATTGTATGAAGTTACTCACATGGCAAAAAGTTAGATGGAACACAGATTTCAAAGAATGAAGAATAAAATTGCTCCTTATTTGCTAATTATTTGAAACCGATTGGATAGTCAATTGCGTAATAATCTTCATGATGTTGCATATTGGTTAAATCATTCTTTCCAATATATTAATTCGGTATGGAAAATCATAAACAAACTATTTCGGGACTTTTAGATTTAATTGAGAAACATGCTTATGTTCAACCCGATTTAAGAAGCAAATTAACTAGTGAAATGATATTATTAAGGCAAGCACATGGTGACTTTGACTGTTTATTTACTGTAGCTGATCGTCATAGAATGGCTCCTGTTAAAATTTTATTCTCATGTTATGTACTTTGTCATATTATATAATTCAGAATTTAGTTTATAAAATACATCTATTTTATTTTGTCTTTACTTTTGTGTAGATGAATGGTGGATGTGTTATGGTAGTAGTGTACCAAACCTACAAACACTTGCAATTCAAGTATCAAGTCAAATGTGTAGTTCCTCATGAGAGAAATTGTAGTATGTTTGAAAATATCCATTCTAAAAAAAGAAATAGACTTGACCACCTAAGACTTAATGAATTTGTTTATGTTCACTACAATTTAAGATTGCAACAATGGTGATGTTGTTTAAATGATTTTTTCTCATCAGTTCGTGATTTATTTGATCTTAAGATTTTGCTTTCTTTTACGATAATTATATTTAATTATTTATAAATTGGATAATAAAATTTATTTAGGAATTACTTCAAGAGTCGAAATTATGATCCTATCGACTTTGGAAGGTTTGGCTTTTATGGTAATTGGGTGTTAGAGGAGGAGCCATCGAATTTGGTAGATGATGAGTTGGAGATATTTCCTCGTGATTTGGGTGTATGTACTATACAAAATGATCGAAATGACGATAATTGTTTGACTGGTGCTATTGTTTCTTCTTTTTATATAAGTACTAGTTTTTGCCCGTGCGATGCACGTGCTGTGTTATTTTGAAGGTAATGTTAGCATGTTAAATATTTAAAGTTATGTTAAATTATCGTGAATTACATTTTGAATGTTAGATATGGGCCATTGAAATCATCCAAATTGAATCATTAGTATTATGTTGAATTTCAATTATGTTTTAATGTCAATATTATTAAAATTTTATTTACGTAAATTTGGATGGTGTCGATCTCATATCTTAGATACTCCCTTGTTGTAGGGCATATTTGATTTTACTCCAACATTAAATTTCAATTTTACCGTAAATATGGATTTTTCATGTAATTTGTAATCAAAATCAAATAAAGAATGAATGAACTAACATTGATATCGTCAATCTATGCAGGTGAGACTAATTCGACGAATAAACACCCATAATAATCACAAACCAGTCCACGAACAATTATTTGTTTCATGCACACCGCAATTTGACATCAATCTGAACTCAAAATGATAGTTATTGTACTTCATTAATGTCAATGTTTATTACTTTAAATAAACTACGACAATAGCAAATAATAGATTTTATAAAGGTGTAGATAAAGACTGAAACAACATTTGTACTATCTCAATTTGATTTCAATTGACACGCTAACAAAATTATTGAATTTACAAAGGATAATGTTAAAATAACAATCTTTGAACATTTGACTTTGGTATGTGGCTACTTTAATCGTTCGATACTCTATATCTTGGTTGCTTCACAATGAACATTGTACGTATGGCTGCTTGAAGATTCCATTTATGCTGTGTAGAATGGAAAGACATCAAATGCAAAATCATTGGTGTGTTATAATAGAATAAATTTTTGAACTTAAGAGTCGAGAGATGCCTATAGAGTACAAACTGCATGCAAGATGTTGAATGTTATGAAAGGTATATGTATATAATGTAGTGGAGAGGCATTGAAGTGATAAAATTTTATATGATTAGTGTGAATTAATAACAGGAATAAAAATACAAAAAGAAGAAGAGGGATACTTTACCGAATTTGAATCTAGGTGATTGGTATAAGTGATTGATAGGTTTGTGTTTAGCATTATGTAAGTTAACTATTCCATCAAAAAAAATTTCTAAGTGTGTGCTCACATGATACATTAACACTGTAAATCGAGAATGGTTATTGTTTTCAGTCATAAGTATGTCAAAGTTGAATGTGATACGACTACGAAATTAAAGATTTTAAGATTATGTGAATGTATCAATACCTAAGTTTTTCATCTTGAGGAGGCCATAAGTTGTTGTCATAACCTTAAGATACAATTTTTTTGTAAATGAACCCTAAGTATACCAAATCAAACATTATAACTCAGCATACAAAAGCAAATCTTAAAAGGGGAAAAAAACTGAAGAAATTCAATTATGAGTTAAAGGTTCATCAACTACAATTAGCTTAATGCACACTAAAATTTCATGAAAGAGAAGTTGAACCCATAATGTCTAATTATTGACTTAAAAAGGATTAGAACGAAGAATAAAGCACATATTATTCAACTAACATATAATCCGCGAGAAACAAACAAAAACACTCACATTTTGTAAAGTTCGAAAGAATTGGACAAAAAAAAAAAAAAATTTGAATCAATTGAGTGACCTCGTTTATTTGATTTATTTACCTATGATATCAAACAAAAAAACAATGGTAAGTTAGACAATTGCACTAAGAGTCCAAGACACAATATTCTAAACATATTCTAATAGCTAAATTTAATGTAATCATATAGAAATAGTAGACACTCTATCATAGGATCAATCGTCATATGCACATACCTTGATCGAAACTATAATTCATTTTTTCTGGGTTTCTTTTGCATTGTTCCATTTGTTCATTCTCTGCAATCAAATTTTGAATCATTCTTAGTCTTATACTGGAAAACAAATATAGTAAAAATGAAACATAAACATGTTTTTTTCTAGAGATATGTATAGAAAGAAGTACTCACAACTGTAGGGAGACTTTCTTTGAACTTCCTAGAAAAGAGGTTTATTGCAAATGTTATAGAGTGATTTACTCTTTTGGACTTGTATTGCTTCGACGGTGTCTTCTATCGATGTATGAATGAAAGAATTTCCTTATACACTACGTTTTTAGTACATGTGATGTGTGAAGCTTCAATAGTTGATGTGTTCAGTAGAACTTTTAGAGACTTGCTTGTTTTAGCTCTTGACAACGCCACATAAAGTTGACCATGACAAAAAACTGATTCTGGAAGATATAAACCAACAAAATCAAGTGTTTGTCCTTGAGCTTTGTTTATCGTCATTGCGAAGCATGGCCTAATTGGAAATTAAGTTTTTTTTGAATGGAATTGAAGTTTGATCACTTTGAAGTGGTATAAAACGTATTCTTGGCAAAAAAACATATTTTCCAGAATATTCGCCAGATGTAATTTTAGCAAGAATTACATTCTTCTCAAATTTTCGACAAGTCATGTTCCATTGAATAAACCTTCGGAAGGATTGATATTTCGTAGTAACATGACATGATAGTTTACTTTAAGGTTCAATTCATGTAGTGAAATACCATTTGAGGTCAAACTATTCAAGAAATCTTCTTGCAAGCTTTGTTCTGATTTATTGATTACTTCATCAAAACTATAGTATGTAAAAATCTGACCAGGAATTTGTTTTCAAGATTTGAATTCAAACAATCAACGTAGATTTAACAAAGTTTGATGAGATTTTCATACGATTTTCAACTTCATTGTCTGTATCGTAAAAATATAACTGCATATAAGAAGATGTATTATTTTGTGGCATAAGTTCATTTACATAATGATGTACTTGTCCTTGAACTCTGAATGTGTAAATACCTTTGTATGTTTTAAAGAGTTATTTATCGTATTTTACACCAAATAAAGTGAAAGTAAAATGATTATTATATCCCCTTGCAATTTTTTGAATTCCATATAATGAACTTCTTGAGATGTAAATAAGTTATACAATTCAGCTGGTGAGTCACATATAAGAAGCTTAACTTTTCCATCAGAACAACAGAAACCTTTACTTTCGCTAAAAAACTTGCATGCCTTACAATGTTTATAGGAAGTAGAATTTGGTAATATAAATACCGTAGGTGGTATGTTCAGTCCCTTGAAAGTTCCTTCTAATTCATAATTCAAAATATTATGTGTTTCTTTATTTGAAGTTAAAGTGTCAAAGTGTTGATAAATTCTTGATTCATATAGTTGGACAATAGGAGAATTATTTTCAGATAATATAGGGTCATTTCTCCTTTTATGATAAGTATTGTAATCGGTTCTAAGTTTATTTCGCCTCTCTCTCTGTCTTTGAATTCATTATTGATGAATGAAATCTCTGTAAAACTCATTTCCACTTCCCGAGAGAGCATCCAAGTTATCAAAGGAGTGGTCTTCATGAACAGACGTTTCCAAAATATCCATCATGATAGCTGTATCAACTAAGGCATTTGAAGAACACTATTAGTTGTACTTGAAATACATAGAAATTGAAAATCAATAATTTAAACTCCAAAAATCAACTTGATCGTATAAGAATTGTAAAAGGTAATAGAATAATCCATACGTAAAAGGCAAACTAAATCTTTTTTTACATCAATTGAAGGAAGAAATGCTAGAATCAAACGCTCTGTTTTAGATTACTAAGATTGAAACGTTATAACAAGATTTTTTTTTTTTGCAATTCAACTGATTTTTGGGAGCTCAAAATCCTGATAGTCAGTAGTTTTTTTGTAAGCTCTGGTAAGATTTTTTTATACAAAAAATCTTGGAAGGCACCCCACGAAATATAGTAGAGTTGGAAAAAAAATGTAAACTTCGCGACGGAGATCGACCTACCTGATCAGGTCGCGGAGGTTGAGGGGGCAGGGCCCCTGTGGGAGTTCAGAGGCAACGTTCTCGGAATGAATATTTATTTTTTAAAAAAAAGGCACGTGTGTGGAGACACGAAAGAAATTTTGAGTTTATTATATGTATGTAGGAATGAAGCAAAAAAACTTTAAAATAATAATAATAATAAAATAAATTGGAGGAAAAAAAAAATTGCTTCGCACACGGTGCGGAGTGTCATAGGTAATTTTGTTTTTTGTATATTTAGTATGTTTATATTAAAGTAGAAAAAAATTGTCACAGGAAAGAGAGAAAAAAAACGATGTGCGTCCAAAAAATTCGATGCCATGGACTGAATTTTGTGTGTGTCGCACCGCATCGTGCGGACACGCACCGAAAAATTTGGTACCATGGACCGAATTTTTGATCCATGGCACCGAAGAAATTTGGTCATGCCATGACCAAAAAATACGGTGCGTGTCGTGTGCGGACACGCACTGAAACATTCGGTTTTATGGACAGAACTTTTCGGTCATGGCACCAAAAAATTCGGTCATGCCATATTTTTGTTTTTTTCGGGGGACCGAATTTTTCGGCCATGACACTGAATTTTTCGGTCATGCCATGACCGAAACATTCGGAGGCATGGCACCGAATTTTTCGGAGTGACACATTTTTTAATTTTTTTACATTATTTTTTCGTCCAAATACGATTTTACTGACTAAAAAAAGAATGAATATATGGGGAAAAAGATATTTTACAAAATATAAATTGCAATGCTTGGATAACAATTGTATCTCGAACACAATCATGAAGGTAGTAATGACTGGGAATATAAAACTACAATGATAATAGGGAACCTTATGGGAAAATAGAAAACCTTGAATTCTCTGTCTCTCTCTATCTAAAAGAAGTTGAATTGATTTTTTTTTTTTGCTCGGAGAAATTCTGCATTAGCTTCCACCACGTCGAAAGTAAAAACTTAAAAACGGTGCAATTACATTCGTGAAGTGCATACAATTAAAAAAGAGGATCTAATAAAGAACACTTCAAGAATCAAGCAGAAACTCAATCATGAAGCAGTGAAGATGTTATTCTCATAGCAATGAAACTGAATGACAGTGCAAAGTTCAGGAACAAGAATGGTATATAGAACATTTAAAAATTCTGAAAAGTAGGTAATAAAAATGTAATAGGAAACTGAAACAAAATTACTATAAAAACTTTGCATTGTAACAAGATACTAACCACCTCTTCTGATGCAGTAGCAGATGAATTCTTATTAAATTTTCTTGTCAGGTCGTGTGGATTGAATGAAGAAGAGAAATGAAGATTTGTTTTATTCCTACCGCCATCACCGCCTCACTTTCTTTCCATTTATAATTATCTTTTTGCATGAGACATTATAATTTCACCAACAGTTATAGTGACCACAGCCTCATGCCCATTTAGTCAAAAATTGTGGCTAGGATATTTTGTATTCAACATAATCGGCTACATTAATTTAATTTGTCTGGGATGAATAGTGAAACACCAGTTAGCTACAGTGGTGTGAACACGAAGGCAGAAAAATGAATAGTGAAGTCTTATTCCCTCTTTTATATAAAGGCAATGAATATATGATATAATGTTGAATTTTAAAAAAAAATTAAATGAATCACATTTTGATGATTTTGATCATGATTGTGATGGAAATGATGCCAATGGCAATGAAAATAGAAGTGATGCAACAGAAACAAGGATTTTAGTATGACTGAGACTCTATCATTGGTACAAAGTGAAGTAATGGAAGAATTTATGTTTGAGACTCTAGCACTCATGCGCTCCAACTCTTCTTAATTAAGAAAATATTGATTCATCTCAAATAATTTACCTTTTTTACATGTTCTTTATCCATGAATAACTTTTAAATGATAGTTTTATTTTTGCAAGCATATTCTTATAGTATATTAAGCTATCTTGTTGAATTTTGCAAGATAAGGTAGTTTTTGATAATTGATTATTGTTTTTATTATTTCAAATGCATATTTCATTATATATGATCTATAATTTGTGAAATTTGGGATACATATTGATCTTTAGTTAACAAAATAATATGATGTTAGTTTAGTTATTGGTAGAAAATTGTAAAATTTTATTATTCAATGAAAATAATTAATAATATATTATACAAGCATTAACCATAGGGTTGGACAAAATGACCAAACCAAATTAGACCAAAACAGAACCAAACAAAATTGCATTGTTCAGTTCGGTTTTACAAAAAAAAAAAATTAATGGTTCTGGTTCTTAGAATTGAGAATCATTTTGTTCTTTTTCAGTTCCAATTTAAGAATCAAGAACCCAACTCAATATGTACATTTGGTTTCTCATTTCTGAATATAGAGACCAGAAATCTTAATTTATTTTGAAGACACAAGCCTTAATTTATTTCTCATTTTCTCTTCGTTTCAATTTATACATCGACTCTTACGTGGAGACCAACAACAACCATCTACCGTCATCGTCACATGGATTTTTGAAATTGAAGCCTTACATTTCGGTTCTTCTTTCTTAGATGTCGTCTCTTTTTTCTCATTTAATAATGAAACTATGTTCGGTTTTGGTTTGGTTCCCTATCTTTAAAAAATCATTTGATTCCATTGCGAAAAAATCATTGGTTCATGGTTATGTTCTCTTGGAACCAGAATCAAATAGAACTATATCCACTCCTAATTAACCGGTCGATTTTACCACTAGGTCACCGATTGAACAAGTGACCCACGACATTGTCCGGATCAATGTTCAGGTCAAGTCTGACAACTATGAATAGATCACTGCATTTGGTAAGCTTGTAGAAGATGTCAATTTTCATAATGAAAAAGGTAACTAGCGTCATCGCCATGAAAGTAAAAGAGCAAAAAGTTAGGTAACTCTTCATATAATACTCTTCTATATGTGGAATATGAAGATCGTACGAGTTGGACAATGATGATGACAACTTGCCATTTTTGAAGGATTTATAAGGAGGTTCCAATTCTAGATAATTTCACCTATCCTATTACAAAACAATATAGTAGGAAGGACGATCCATTGTACCACCTATTTAAGTACATGACTGAGATGAGGTTGAAGAAGGCAAGCCCCGTGCTCAAATGTTACGTTTCAATTAAATTTCAGAATTCCATGACAAAAATCTCTTGGTTTCGTGCAACATGCCTATATCATTAGTGGCAAGCAGTATGTCATCAACATACAAAACCAAAAAATATGCTTACTCCCACGGACCTACGAAACAGTGGTATAATAAGTTGTCATTAGGTTCGATCAGGAGTTGGCCACAATTAAAACATGTCTTCTTGGGCGCCTTCATTAAGACTAGGATGGGACATGCACCAACTACGAAACTAAATGACATAAGACAGAAGCAAGGAAAGTCTCCCAAGAGCTACTTTGCACGATTCAACATCATGCTTATAGCTTATTAGATCATATCAGAAGAAAAAGCTAAGGACACCATATGCAATGGATTGTTAATGAGAACTCCCTTCTAGCGAGATTTTGCAACAAAAAAATTGTCTAATTACCATCAACTGGTAAGTTTGATATAGAATGAGATCCAGACTGAATTTAAAAGTGAAAACAGAAAGAAATAGAACAAGGTATTACATAGAAAATCAAGGATAAGGGCAAAAGTTCAATATATGCACCTAGGCTGCCAAAACAACAATATCTTCGTTTTGATGAACATTAACGGAAGGTGCATATCTCTCTGGCTCCCTCACAGGTCATTGTTGAAGCACATCATCTGTCACCTAAAACTTCGAAATCTAAGTTTTGTAAAATTCATCACACCATGGATCACAATACAGATGAATGCTTTGAAGTACACAAAATGGTAAGGGAAGTGGGCACGAAGCCTCTGAAAGTTGAAAGCTACCTATCTAGGTACAAAAGGACTAGTATGAGGAACGATGACAAGGTACATAGAATCGTTACATGCACTAATCAATTTTCTAAATTCCCAACCTCCAATAAAAGTGATAAATACATAATTGGAGGTCCTTACGTTGGTGAGGAACAATGAACGTATAGAGAAATTATGCCCAAGCTGCTAATAAACTTGCGTTGGAAAACTTCTAAATCCGAGGTAACCCCAAAATTGCATCTTTTAATGTAGTGTTTAATGATGATGATGTTAGAAAATACGGGTCGTGAGTCGCCCATGTGGGATGACCCGACCCACAAGTTATTAAAAGAGTTGGAGGGAATTGTTTGAGTTTTAAGTTCAAATATGTAACTCTCTACAAGCACCAGTAACTCCCATACAACTTCCATTCATTTTATACATTGGAAAATAGAGGGAGAAAGATGATATGAAAAATGGAGTGAAAATTCGTATGAAATTTTACACCTAAATTGAAAAGTCCTTAGAACCATATTTTTGGCATGAAATTTTACAAAATCTGACACTTAGATTGTTGATAATAATCCCATTCCATTGTGATCGGGATTGAGACCATTGGAGAGCAAGGAAATGTAGATTTTGAAGCTTTGGAATGCAAAGTGATTCAACCATAAAAAGATCTTGGAATTCATCATTTCAAGTAAGTTTCTTGACCCGAAATTCATGTTAAAGAGAACTTCATTTTCTTACATTGGTATCAGAGCCGTAAAAGTTGTTTCCTTTGCATACTATCTTGCTGTAAATTGAATTATCATGTTGAAAAATGCATGTTGCCATTTTTGTTGAAACTTGAAACATTGTTAATGGCATGTCATGAAATATGCAACATAAATTCACGAAATTTTTACATCATATTCTTTATATGATGTAGATCATATCTCCAAAGTTTGGAAATTTTTGGTTTATAAATTTGGAGAAAAACAAAACCCTAGATAAAATTGCAGAAACATTAAATATTTACTGCTATCTGTTCATTCATCTTCATGCAGTAAGATTAGTATGGTTAGAAAGGTCTTCTCATAAGCTTTCCAACCATATAAAGAACACAAATTTTGGACTTAAAATGAAAAATTTGTGAGGTTTCGAAATTTTGGATGAAAATCTGATTTTTTGCATTAAATCGATAAAACCTGAAACTTAATCACATGATAACTTCTTCCACACTATGTTTCATGATAACCATTTGGTATGATTTGATAGATCTTCTCGATACCTTTTCAATGGTATAAAGAACATAGTTTTTGGCCATGAATTGAAGAAGTTATGACCTTCTGAAATTTTGACAGAAATCTGAAAAACAAATGGCAGAAACTTGAATTGTTGCAGTGGAGGTGAATGATTCCAAATTCAATTTCGAGAGAACTGCATAGTGGTCCCTTAAATATTCCAAATGTAATTTCAAAAATTGCATGTTGGTCCCCACATTTTTGAATGTTGATTATTCCAATGCAATTTGAAAAATTGCGTGTTGCATATTGATCCCAAAATTATTTTTGGAAGTTGATTATTCCAATAACAATTTCGAAAATTGCAACTGGATCCTTGAGATTTCTTAATTTTTATGTGCAATTAAAATTAATTTTTAGAAAAATAAAAATATATTTTTTTAAATTTTTTTATTGAAATAAAAAAAGGGTATTAAAGATATCTTTTTGGACTTAAGTAAATTCTGAAAATTTTATAAAAATTAAAAATATATGTTAAGTGGTATTTTCCTAGTGGGAGTTATTTAATTTTTTTTGAAGTGTTTCATTTTTTTGAAATGAAAAATACTGCGAAAGTATTTAAAATACCACATTTTATATACGTTCATGAGTTGTGTGGGTCTTGATTATGTTATGTGATCCATTGTAACTTGTTTTTCAAGTTTGTGCTCGATCAGATATGACTGAATATATGCACATTTTTAGTTTCTTTAGAGGGAATGCTAGAGAAGTATGTGTCATAGAACTTGTTAAAATTTTTAGTGCTTATCGATATAAGTAAATGGATCTGGAACATGACATAATGTGAAATACGTGAATATTTTGGGACATAAGGTTTTGTTTAAGCAGAATATGAGAATTCTGATGCCACTTCCCATTTGTTAGGACTATGTTGCAATAGAGATTTAAATGTGATTGAAGATTTGTAAAATAAAACTTAAATGATGTTAGTTTTATTTTTGAAAGAATTAATTTGTGATATCATGATATATATCATAATTGGATAAATGTGCATATTTATGCTTTTATTTCATATTATGAAATTATCTACTAGAATACATGATATTTGTTAATTCGTGTATTGCTATAAATGCTGAGGTCAGTAGAATTAGTGAGATTCTTACTTAGACCTATTGATTGTCAATTGAGTGATAGTTCAGTGATTGGAAGATTTAGAGAAAATCTCACCTAGAACTATTTGATTTACCAACTGAGTGAGAATTCTCAAGTTGGAAGAATTAATGTAATTCTCGCTTAGAACCAATGGAATTTTGCATTATGAAATTAAGTTTATGATAGTGAAACAATAGGATTACAGACGATGATTGGGAACATAGTGAACTTTCGATTTTGTGCCTAATGTTGAACTATTGTAGACGTTAATTTGCATCAATGCAAAATTAAATGTTCATAAATGGGCATTGATTGAGAATAAATTGTCTCTAAAACTGATAGATCATATCATCAAAATCTATAGTAGTTAACTTTAATAAAAGTGATAAGCTAAATGTAATAACATTTGGCATGATAAGATTTTGAGTGTACTAGAAGGACATGATGCTTTAGAGAGCATCAACCATGCAATAGAAGACCTTATGTAGGTCATACTACTCTAGAGAATAAAGATCAAAACTTTGTTAAGTACGAGAAAAGATGGATTCTAGTACTTGAACATTTGAATTGTTAAGTTTTGTTATAAATAATCTTTTTCTCGAATGTGACTTGGCTAAGATGATTAGCATAAATTTGACATTTTTGTTGGTCACATTTTTTTAGACAAGTAGTAAGTTCAAATAGTCTCTTTTTAATGAAGGTCAATGTGGCTTACAAATTGAAGTGTCAATTTTCTCTATTGACACCACCCGATATGTGAGTTAAAAGACGTACGACTTGATGTTTCTAAGTGTTGAGGATACACTTGTGTAGCAATGTTCTAATTTGCATAAGACTTGGATCTTAAGCACTATATGAGCTAGAAAAAATGCAGGATAGATGGAGAGACTAGAAAAAGGATGAAGAAGAACATATCAGATAGTAAGTGAATGAAAGTGGATTTGGTAGAGGATCAATGTTATAAAGGTTCAAGTGCTTCAACTATACGGTTTGAATCTCTTAGCTCGAAAGTGGTGGAGTTAAAGGATATTGCACTTGAATATATTCCTCTTAGCGTTGTTTACGTGTCAACACTATAAATATTGGATCTTATCTTGTGTGGATAGTGGATTCAAGGGTTAGAAACCCACTTTATATGAGATCAAGAAGTATCTTACTTTATTGTCGAGTCTTTGGCTTAATACAAAATAGATATATACAAATGATGAAGATGGAGTAGAAGTTTATATGACTGATACTGCAACTTAGTGTTGCAAAGTGGAGAAACTTACCTCCTATTTGATATTAAGATAGTATCAAAGACTCCACTAAACTTAATCTCAGTTGTTCTTCTAAAAGTGGTTTATTACTTGAACTTATACATGGTATTTCTGTTCATACTCACAATGGTGATGTTTAATTATGGTTCTGGATATTTGTGCAATGGTTTGAGGTTTTGAGTTGAGAAACTATTCAAAGCTGTAAGAGTTAAACTTCCATTGAGTAAATCCATTCGAATTTATTGAGATATAGAGATGGATTTTATATTTTCATTACATTTATAGATGGATTCACGCATCTCAGTTGTGCTTCAAATTTTCTTAAATTGAAAATATTGTATTGATTTAGACTTCTCTGAAGTGGAGTAGAAAACCAGATTATGGAAGTGAAGACTTTGAGAACTATTTAATAGCGTGAATCTCTATCACAAGATATCGGTGGTCTATGTAATGAAAGAGATCCTTATTTGATTGACTATTTCTTAATCACCAATAATTATATGGTGTATTATGTAGAATGATGGAATATAACTGAATATGATGAGGTTTGAGATATGCAGTCAAATTTAAGTATTTGCTTTTGGAAAGAGTGTGGTTAACAACAATGTATTAGTTAACGAAGTTTTCTCTAAATTAGTTCCTTCAGAATTGTATAAATTTTGGACACGAAGACAACTAAATATGGGTTGTCTTAGACTTATAATCGATTATGTAAGTTCTTGATAATGAGTTTGGGAACATAAGTCTATCAAGAATGAGATGTATCTCTGAGATACACATAATAGTAAAAAAAAAAGGTACTTAATTGAGAGTTTGAATGAATATTGGGTCACAAGATGTGACATTTGACATTTTTTTCCTTAGTAAGAGAAAGTTTTGGATAATATTATTGAAATTGATATTATGTGTATTGATGGATCAGTTTTTTGAATACGTAAGAGTTGGCTTAAACTTTTAATTCAAGTGGGAGAAATATGTTTCCAAGTGAGAGCTATCTCTATCCGAATGGAAGCTATCAAAGAACTATCTAATTTCATTGGATCTTGGTTCTGAGTGGGAGTTAAGAGCTAATCAATTTCAATGATTCATGATTTAGAAAACCAGTGGAGAAATTTGAGGAAAGTAATGGAAGTATATATGGAGTACATAATTCCAATCTAATTTGAGATTTGGTGGAAGTTCTAATTGGACATTATGTTTATTGAAAACATTCAGGTTCTTAAAAACTAAGTAGAAACTAATGAGTTTATGATAGATAAAGCTCATTTTTTAGAGAAAGGTTATACTCAATATGAGTATATTGAGTTTGATATACCATTTTCTTAACAGTGAGATTCACTTCTATATGTTGATGCTAGTGATGATAGTGTGTTTAAGTTTAGATTACACCAAATAGACTTTGAGATTGTATTTTCATTCTCAATTGAGAATTAATTGAAGAGATCTACATGAATCAATTTGTAGGTTTCATGTTGAAGGCTTTTATAGTATTGTGGTAATTTCTTAGTTACACTTGTAGCCTAATACACTTATCTTGACACTGGTAATTGAGTTTTAACAGGGTTTAAGTCTCGTACAAAATTTCATCATGTGGATGAAGTTTACTATATTTATATAAAAGTCTGATGGTAGATTGTAATTCTAATTTTGATGTTAATGACACTATATGGCTAAACACGAGAAGGAGTATATTAAAACCATTTTGAGATGATTGTCCTTAATTTTTGAGACGACGGATATAGGTTTAGCAAATTGTATATTTTGTTTAAAATATTATTTCGGTCTTCTTTCTCTGTTACAAGAGTAGCATACCATAAAGATACTTGAATATTTTTTAATTGTGTAATTGCTACCCTATTGATACTCCTATGTCAAAAGGTGACCATATGAGTCTTCGTGTATTTCTAAGGACTCCATAAATGCACAAAGAAATATCCAGAGAACCATATCTAGTACGATTAGGAGTTACAAGTATGCTATAATATATACTTGCCCTAATATTTGTCATGCCATGGATTTAGTCAGTAGGTATCGGTGTTGTCCTTAGAAAGGATATTTTGATACTTGAAGGATACTATTGTCAATTATTCCATTTTGTCGTTGAGTAAATAACTTGTGATTGGAATAGATATGCAAATATCGACTAAGGATGAGAGTTAGTCGAGAACAAATAGTTATTAGACTTGTGCAATCTTACTACATAGAGTAGCAAGAAGCATATCTTGTAGTATATAACTTAACAACTGAAGAAATTGTTTGGTATGGATGTATTGGGCATCTAATGATATTAGTTGTGAATATGAGATCCATGATAGTTATGAAATTATCTCATTTGATGAGGATCTCAAATATCATGATAGAACCAAATACTCGATAGTGTTTATGTGAGAGACATTAGCAAAGAAAGTGTCTTTGCAATATATCTACGTAAATGATGATCTGTAATCATCATACTCTAAAGATGTTTAGAGATGTACTTTTCGATAATGTCGAATCTCTAAAATTATATAGAATATGATACTTAGTGTATTAGAAAACTCTTCATTAAGTTTTATGTGCCCATAAATGAACAATTTTTAGTTCATGTGTAATCTATTGTTGGGATCACGAGATAATATGTTGTATGCACATATAAAGTATGTCAAATAGGTTGATATTGTTTTACTCACACGAACAATCGCCTCAGATACTTTGGGGTGTGCTGAGATGAGACGAAGTGGTCATGTTGTGTATGTGATCTGGTTGCCTTGATAAGATACCAAGATGAGATTACAACAAGTAATCGGAATGGACTTTGTTATCCATTAAACCTGTTTAGTAGCCTAATCGAGTTCTTGATTTGAGATTGCTTAGAGGAATGAATATAAAGAGAACTCAAGTTAGGTATCGGGGAATACTTGAACTAGGATCTGTATGATGTTATTTGTTTATAAAGGATATGATATACGCCCTAAGAATGGGAGAAAACATCGTAGCACGTGTTTCATACCACGTGTGTTTTTACGATCAATAATGAGTAAATGAGTGAATGGATCACTGCTTCCTCATCATGTGAGACCTTGAGGTTTATATAACCTCATATATACCCCTATGACTTTTGACTATTTCTTGAGATTTTATTTCGGTGTTGCTACTTTAGCATGTTGCCAATAACTATGATTGATTCGGTTTGATGGGACATTTCTAGGAATGCAACTGATTTAAAGTTGAAGGATTCAAGTAGGAAAGGAGAACTATTTTGACCAACATTTCTATTTGTATTCATCGGTCGGATGATTGTGTTTAACAATTTAGGGTATAGAACATAATTGTGAATACAATGATATGATATGTGGTTCAAGTATGTTCCATAAATATTCGAAGGATCGGAAATACTTGAATTAATGTTGGAAAATGAGTTTGGGGTATAGTGAGATGTAATGTTCCTCTAGTAGAGCTACTATATATCCCTAACGGGTTTATAGTACTGTGAGCTCTAATATTACTCGATGGTCGCACAATCTATTTGTCGTATGAATTTTTGTAAGATAGATCTTGAGAAAGATCTAACGTATGACATTCGTTCACTTATGGTTCGGATCAAATCCATCATGTGCGAGTGGAAGATGTTAGAAAATGCGGGTCGTGAGTCGCCCATATAGGATGACCCGACCCACAAGTTATTAAAAGGGTTGGAGGGAATTGTTTGAGTTTTAAGTTCAAATATGTAACTCCCTACAACCACCATTAACTCCCATACAACTTGTACTCATTTTATGCATTGGAAAATAAAAGGAGAAAGAGGATATGAAAAATGGAGTGAAAATTCGTACGGAATTTTACACCTAAATTGGAAAGTCCTTAGAACCATATTTTTGGCATGAAATCTTACAAAATTTGACAGTTAAATTGTGGATAATAATCCCCTTCCATTGTGATTGGGATTGAGACCATTGGAGAGCAAGGAAATGTAGATTTTGAAGCTTTGGAATGCAAAGTGATTCAACCATGAAAAGACCTTGGAATTCATCATTTCAAGTAAGTTTTTTAACCCAAAATTCATGTTAAAGAATGCTGCATTTTCTTACAGATGTACATGGAATTATATATCTCCATTATGATGCATTGGTGGTACTAGAGTCATAGCTTGCAATAGCCTCAACTGTATGTTGGAGACAGTGGTGTCATTCGACCAAATGCAGGTTGACCATCCTTAGATACCCATGGCTGAGCCCTTACATGAGTTTACTGTAATAGTTTGGTCCCAAGGGGACAAATCACCCTGACAATTGAATTGTGTGAGGAGATAATAATGTTTCATAGATATATAGACTTCTTTATAATGGTCAGTAGGTCTCCGTATAATGGAATCCTAGGAAAGCCAGCCTTGAAGTAATTATAGCTATGACATCCATTCACCATCTTTGCACGAAATTCCTCAGTCCAAAAAGGAGTGGCTAGCATTAAGGAAAACTAGGCAGCCGATCACGAGTGTTACCTTAGTGCATTAAGAAAAATGGCCCCAAGAGCTCCAATGTATTACATTAATGGTAGCAAATGGGAAGAACATGCTTGAAAATCCTCATTTAGGAAAACATGTATCTAAGTCTGTAAATGGTGAGATGAAAAAATCTCCTTCCAGTAAAAGTGAAATTACAAGTAATAAGGAAAACATAAATATTAAAATTGTGAAACTAAAACCAGACCTAAAAAAAGGTTGCAACGATGAGGGTTGTGATGAGCACATGAAGTGGATAAAAGGTGAGTTTCTTCTATTGGTTTTTCAATGTGGATAACTACTTCTGAAACCACTCACCCCATTTTCCTTGCTCAAAAAAGGCTTCTTGATGGATGGAGGTGTTATAAAATGGTAGAGCATCCCTTTGGAAGGTCCCTAAGCCTGCTCTTCATTTTCGGAATAAAGTTACACCATCAGTAGGAGAAGAGAAAGGATTAGAAGCCCTTTTCGAAATCGAAAACCATAAATAGCAATGGCTGGAGGTACGCCTTTCGATTCCATTTTTATGCTTCTGCTTAATCGATTTAAATATGTTGATTAGGTTGATAAACATGTTTGGATTGCATATTATGATTAACATTTGGTATCAGAGCCTCGTTTTACCTCTGTCTTGCTCGTTTGCTCTCTGCGTTTTTTCTAGAATATTTATAGAATTTTTTCCTTAGATTTCAAGTTTTTGTTTCATACGTTCTTTGATGAAAGTAAGATTCGAAGTCATTAGGAAACTGAATTTCTAACATTTCTAGGATTTGAAACGTAATTCTTCATATTCGGAAGGTGAAGAAACCATCGGGTTTCTATTTGGGTTACAAACGGGTCGAAATGACCCGGCTGGAGGTTGAAGACGACCTCTGTTATAAAAAAAGAAAAAAAGGGTTAACCATTGCAGTGACAGCCACCGTTTTGTTTGACTGGAGGTTATTAAAAAAATGGGAGGGTTAACCATTGTAGAGACGGTCGCCGTTTTATTTGACTACAAGTTATAAAATATATCATTGTGGATTTGTAATGTTAGTAAGCAATTAATTTCTGAAATTGACTATGCTAAATTATTTATTTTGTTATTTGTATGTATGAATTTTGTGAATAATTATGCATACGAAATTTGGTTAAATAACTTATGCAAGTAGAAATTGATTTTTGAGAGTTCTTTATGAATTTAATTATGAATGTTATGTGCTTATATTATTTATTTTGTTTGTATAATTGTTGTTTATTTTATACATGCAATATTAAGTTGAATAATATTAGTACATTAAAATTAAATTCATGGAATATTGCTTATAATTTCGTGCAATAATGTGAGCTTAAGAAATTAATTAATGTTTAGTGGTCCATATAATTTTTATTAATTAGGGAGTAGCCACAACATCCTTAATCAGTTAAAATTATATATTTACGTTTATTGAGGAACACATATGGAAAATAAATATTAATTCTTGTTAATCATATGTGATATAATAAAATCTACCCAAATGAATTTTGTTATATTTGTATGAATTAGGATAAAATATCATATTATGTTTCTTAATCTACCCACAAAAATTAAGAAAATGAACACAATTTGATAGTTTTATCATAAGATTATTAAATGAATCTAATTGAATAGGACTTTAGCCCACATGCAAGTTTTATGTCACTAGATTCATAGATTAAAACATAATTTACATTGGTAAAACATGACATTTTGTTTAGTCTCAAATTTTGAATAATGAGCATGTATGTTTGAAACTTTGTAGTTGTTCAACCTGCAAACATTTCTGATGTTAAGTGTGAGATTATCGAATTAAGGGGTGATAACTATAAGGTGTGGAAGGAGAGAGTTCTTCTCTATTTGGGATAGATGGATATTGACTATGCTATAAGGCAAGACAAACCACTTGTCATAACTAAGACTAGCATTCCAGATGCGGTTGATCTTTATGAAAAGCGAGAGCCATCCAATCACCTCTCCGTAATGTTCATAAAAACCAAGATTTCTGCTGGTATCCGTGGTTCCGTCGAGCAGCATGATAAAGTCAAACCACTTCTGAAAGCCATCGATGAGCAGTTTGCGACATCTGACAAAGCTCTTGCAACACCTTAATAATGCAGTTCTCATCCATAAGGCTCACCGGGATTAGAGGTGTGCGTGATCATATCATGGAACCCATGAAGATGGACCTTATTAAAGCATTGGAAGTTGAGATGTTAAAATTTTTATTAGTTCAATACATTCTGTGCACTCTACCCCAGCAGTACGGTCCTTTCAAAATCTCTTACAATACATATAAAGACAAGTGGTCAATTAATGAGCTGTTGACCATGTGTGTCCAAGAGGAATGAAGGTTGGGAATGGAAGAGGGCAAAAAGAAGAAAAATGATCAAGCCAAAAATAAGGGCAAGATTCCTGCTCAGCTTGACATAAAGAAGGAGTCAAAGTACTTCTGCAAGAAGAAAAGGCATATAAAGAAAGATTAAACCAAATTTAAGAGCTGGCTCGACAAGAAAGGTACTGAATTTTCATTTGTTTGTTATGAATCTAATATGGTTAATGTTAATCATAACACATGATAGATTGATTCTGGTTCTACAATCCATGTTTGAAATACCTTACAGGGTATGCAAAACATAAGGAGGCTAGTTGGAAGTGAATAGTACATCTATTCAAGAGGCAAGATGAGTTCACATGTGGAAGCTATTGGGGCATGTAGTTTAGTTCTAAGCAATGGGTTTATTTTGAATTTAGAAAAGACCTTTCATGTTCCAAGTTTTTATAGGAATTTGATTTCAGTTTCAAGACTTGTACCTATGAGTTATTCCTTTAATTTTTCAGATTATGGTTTTAGTTTATCTAATAAATTTGAAGTTATTAGTTATGATACATTGTTTGATTGTCTTTTCTCTATTAAATTACAAAATGATGTTGCTTATAGTTCTATGCATGTTACTGCTGGCAAAAAACGATGTGTTGTGAATAAGGAATCCTCTATGTTATGGCACTAGAAATTGAGACACATTTCCATTGAGAGGATTAAAAGATTGGTAAATGAAGGGGTATTTAGTACTTTAGATTTTTGCTGATTTTGAGACTTGTGTGGATTGCATAAAGGGTTAGCAAAATAACAAGTCTAAAAAGGGTGCGAAGAGGAGCACAAATATATTGGAGATCATACATACAGATATTTGTTGTCCAGACATAGACATAAATGGTCCGAAATATTTCATCACCTTCATAGACGATTATTCACGATATATGTATCTCTACTTACTTCGTTCCAAGGACGAAGCTTTGGATGCCTTTAAAGTTTTTAAGGCTGAAGTGGAGAATCAATGTAGAAAGCAAATTAAGATCATGAGATAAGATAGAGGTGGAGAGTACCATGGTAGATACACAAAGAGTGGACAAGTGCCTGGTCTAATTGCGAAATTTCTTCAGTAACATGGGATTGTTGTCCAGTACACTATGCTTGGTTCTCCTTATCAGAATGGTATGGTGGAAAGAAGAAACTGAATTTTAATGGACACAGTGAGAAGTATGCGGAGTAACTTGAAACTCCCTGAATCCTTGTGGACTAAAGCTCTAAAGACGACTACTTATATATTAAACTGAGTTCCAACCAAGGCTGTCCCAAAGACACCTTTTGATTTATTCAGAGGTTGGAAATCGAGTTTAAGGCATATACGTGTTTGGGGATGTCCGTCTAAAGTGAGAGTTTACAACCTACAAGAGAAGAAGTATACCCAATGACCATTAGTGGGTATTTCATTGGATATGTTGAAAGGTCCAAAGGGTATAGATTCTATTGTCCATATCACAGTACTAGAATTGTGGAATCAAGAAATGTAAAATTTCTTGAGAATGACTTAATCAGTGGGAGTGGTCAGTTTCATGACATAGTTTCTGAAAATGAAGTTCAATCCACTGGTTCAAGTGATATATTGATTGTCATTTACACCCCTCAAGTTCAAACGGGTGTTAGACAACCAGCTATTGAAGTTCCACAAGCTGTTGATATCAATCAGTAGATCAAGTTGTAAATGAGGAACAATAAGAAATTGATGAACAACCGGTTGAACAACAAGTTCATCAAGAAGATAATAATACAACGTTAAGGAGATCTACTATAGTTAGAAAATCAGCAATTCCCAGTGATTATGAAATGTGTATGCAAGAATCGGACTATAATATTGGAGTTGAAAGTGATCCTGAAAAGTTTTCACAGGCCATTAGTTCTAATGAATCAAACTTGTGGTGTAATGCCATGAAAGATGAGATGGATTCTATGGCATCTAACTGAGTCTGGGATCTTATTGAGTTTCCTAATGGTGTAAAAGTCGTTGGATGTAAAGGGTCTTTAAAACAAAGAAAGACTCACAAGGCAACATTGAGAGACATAAAGTAAGATTTGTTGCTAAAGGGTTCTCTAAGAGGGAAGGAATCGACTACACGAAGATATTTTCTCTTGTATCTAAGAAAGATTCTCTCCATGTAATTATGGCATTGGTAGCCCATTTTGACTTTGAGTTATATCAAATGGATGTGAAAATGACGTTCCTCAATGATGATCTAGAGGAAGAGGTTTACATGAAACAACAGGAAGGATTCCCCTCTAATGATGATGAGCACTTGGTCTGCAAGCTTAATAAATCCATATATGGATTGAAACAAGCCTCCCGTCAATGGTATTTGAAGTTCCATGAAGTTATCACTTCATTTGGTTTTGAAGAGAACATCATGGATCGGTGTATATACCAGAAGGTTAGTGCGAGCAAGATTTGTGTTCTTGTGCTATATGTGGATGCTATTTTTTTGGCAGCCAATGATAAGGGTTTGCTATATGAGGTGAAACAATTCCTCTCAAAGAACTTTGATATGAAGGATATAGGTGAGTCGTCTTATGTCATTGGCATTAAGATCCACAGGGAAAGATCTCGAGGCATTTTGGGTTTCTCTCAAGAGACCTATATCAACAAAGTTTTAGAGAGATTTCGCATGATCGTTCATCAAGTGTAGCACCCATTGTAAAGGGTGACAAATTTGATTTTAGTCAGTACCCAAAAAATGATTTCGAATGGGAACAAATGAAGAACATTTCATATGCTTCAGCTGTTGGAAGCCTTATGTATGCTCAGGTCTGCATAAGACCTAACATTGCATATGATGTTGGAATGTTAGGGAGATATCAGAGTAATCTAGGTTTTGACCACTGGAAATCTACAAAGAAAGTGATGAGATATCTTCAAGGGACAAAGGACTACATGCTTATGTACAGACGGACTGATAATCTAGAGGTGATTGGCTACTCCGATTCAGACTATGTCGGCTACATTAATTCACAAAAATCAACATCTAGTTATATTTTTATGCTAGCTGGTAGAGTTGTGTCTTGGAGAAGTGCAAAGCACACACTGATTGCTACTTTCACTATGGAGGTTGAGTTCGTATCTTATTTTGAGGATACCTCGCATGTGTATGGTTGAAGAGTTTCATATCAGCCCTTAGAGTTGTAGATTCTATTTCTAGGCTATTGAGATTGTACTGTGACAACTCAGCTGCGGTATTTATGGTTAAGAACAACAAGAGCGGAAGTCGAAATAAGCACATTGACATCAAATATTTAGCCATAAGAGAACAAGTTAAGGAAAAGAAAGTGGTCATTGAGCACGTTAGTACTGAGTTGATGATTGCCGATCCTTTAACTAAAGGCATGCCACCCAACAATTTTAAGGATCGTGTAGTTCGAATGGGACTTGGTTCCATGATGTGATTTTCATTGTATATTGTTTCAATGGAACTCTTAT
The DNA here is from genome assembly GCA_019097785.1 of Fraxinus excelsior. NCBI lineage: Eukaryota > Viridiplantae > Streptophyta > Magnoliopsida > Lamiales > Oleaceae > Fraxinus > Fraxinus excelsior. The sequence goes on along the minus strand of CM032625.1, from coordinate 31,576,828 downwards.
TCAGTCTCATGTTTTCTCATTTGGTTTTGTGCACAATTTTTTTATTCATTTATTTTGAGAAATATCATTAAAGTTTGGACTTCGAATAAACATAGGGTTTATTCATTAATTTACATGGGATTGAGAGACATAATGCATTGTAATACATGGAAGATAATACTCATCTTTAGAGAACCTATCGCCATGATTCATGTGCTTTGTTTCTTATTATGTGATTTATGGAATATATAGACCAAGTGGGAGAATGTTTGTTTTTCAATGTGGTCCATGATATTCCATGAATCTACGAACGTGGATAACTACTTCTGAAACCACTCACTCCATTTTCCTCGCTCAAAAAATGGCTTCTTGATGGATGGAGATGTTATAAAAGGGTAGAGCATCCCTTCAGAAGGTCCCTAAGCCTGCTCTTCATTTTCATATTAAAGTTACACCATTAGTAGGAGAAGAGAAAGGACTAGAAGCCCTTTTCGAAACCAAAAACTAAAAATAGCAATGGCTGGAGGTACACCATTTGATTCCGTTTTTATGCTTATGCTTAATCAATTTAAATGTGTTGATTAGGTTGATAAACATGTTTAGATCGCATATTATGATTAACATCTTCCGCCTAACAAAATTTTAATCAAAGGCGAGTCCTTATCTACCAAATGCAATGTTGAAAAGACTTGCCTTGAGCCATCAAAAGCGAAACAAATCTAAAGGTGGTATTCTTTTCCCCAAAAAATAAACATTAAAAAAATTGACTTTCACCTATTGAAAGTCGAACTAATTGTAGAAGGTGAATCCAATTTCGCCAGCACAAAAGTATGATGTCATATTTTAATTACACAAAAAAAAAAAAATACTTTTGTTGTGATAACACATGACAATAGTCATGATAGTAAATTTTGTAATCTTTTTTTTTCTACGACAAATATTAAATAAAGTTTTGTGTTTCACGAGCCGTATTATTAACATATGAAATTGATTAAATTCTCGTGCAAAGCGTGAATGTAAATCGAGGTAACTAATGTGAGCTTGAATAAATAGACCAACAATAAAAGCGATAAATCAACGAGGTTCTATTACAACAAGAAAGTGAGATAAATAAAAATTATTTTTTCAAGTTAACTAAAAGCTGGAAATTTTTGAAAGTTGAATCTCTTGGTTAACTTGAGTGTAATACTTAGAAGGTGCAACCATTTTGAAAGGAGGAAGAGCGAGAGCAGAAGTTATAGTTGGCTCAGCAACAACGATCTAATTTGCAGGAATAATCGAAGAATCCATGGGTTAGGGAGGTTCGATAGAAAGGCATGGAGTATCTAGAGCCTCAGAGTCTAACAAAAGAACCTCGAGGGATAAGGTTTTTTCGACATTTTCCTCATGAGCCTTCAGAAAATTCATACTTCATTCAGAATGAAAGCTCTTGATAATATCAAGAACCTTACCTCTCCCTTCCTGCATAGCATCCTCAAAAAGCTTAGCCTCACGAGAACTCGCTTAATCAAGTCTAGACTCCACAATAGCAAGTTTTGTCTCACTACTTTCCAGTTGATTGCGAAGTAAAACCATTTCATTCCTCGCATTCTTAAGATCTTAGGAGGTAACAAATTGCTAAAATTTTACCAATTGAAACTCCTCCCCAAGTCTTGAAATCTGGTGATCGATCCTCTTGGTGTAACTCTCATGGCTTCTTAGCTTGCTCCAGGTGTTTGGAAGCCCACCTAACATCGGCCAATAGAGTAGCCTCCCTGGTAGCACAAACTTTAGAACCTTTGCGAAGTTCCCTTAACTTAGCTTTTTTCCTTCTCATCCTTCTCCAACTTCATCTGAAGAGTGCCACATCCATTCTCCAAAGATTGAACTTTCTTATCCAAGCTATCAACCTGCTAAAAACAAACCTCATACACTACTTGCTGATCATGATGTTGTACAACAACTTGCATAAGATAAGCATCAATCATTTTTTCTCCTTGAGTGGGGATAAATTCCTCTGAAAGCTTTTCCCGCGATTGATTGAAATAAGTATAAACGAATCTCATTGCCTGATAAAAAAAACAGGAAGAACAAATAAAACCCCAGAATCTAATTCATCACTAAGGGCGGACCTAGCATTGAAATTCAGTCCAGGCGAACATTGATTGGTTAACGTCGACAATCAGCAATTGTATGGGCGAGATCATTTATTAATATTTAAAAACTTAATACATATTATTATGTTAGCAATAATATCAAACTCAATAAGTGCCATAATGGTAAGGATTCCAATAATCTTTAAGAATAGTCACGAGTTTGACTCCCCCATCCATATTGCCAATAATCTTGGTAAAGATTGTAAAATGGTAAAACTTGGAGAAATAAAAATATATGAATTGCAAGCTGGGGTATCGAACCAGAGCCATTTCATAAGAATTGCAAACTCTAACCAACTCAACTAAATGAGGCGTTTGAAAATAAAATGCAATAACTGTTATATAAGCTAAAAACTTTATCTATTGTAAAAAAAGTTCCCGAAGGATCCAGTACGGACGGCCGCAAGGGCTGGTCGGATGCTGGGTCAGTCCATGTTTATCACTTAGGTGAATGTCAAATATAGACTTGGAATCTGGAACAAACTCTCTAGGAGAATAAGAAATTTTGGGGTCTAAAATCTATACATACCTACTAGAAAATTTTCTCTTTCCTTTAGAAGGATCTCTCATGAGAGTTGGTAAAGTATGAGATAGGGTCCCCAATGACAAAGACCCTTGAGAAGTAGCAGCAATAGTAGGAAACTTTGATCTCCTGGGTTGTTGTGAGGATATGTGTTGCCTGGTCGGAGGCATATTCTAGACCCCCTACATCATTCCGAAGGCAACTCTTATGAGGGGGAGGCGTTGAAGTCTTCTGGCGTTTGGAGCTTGCAGAGGGGTTCGAGCTAAAATTGATTCGTACTACACATAAAAGAAATACTCAGAAGTTACCTGGAAAGAAAAGAAAAAATTAGAAAAAATCTCTAATATATAAACTTACCCATGGTTGTCTATATCATAGCATTATAAAAGTAAGAGTTTGAAGGATAAAGTGCTACTAAAGCACGAAAGAGCTCGTCCACAAAGAGGCAGTGTTGTAAACATAAATTAAAGTAAGATAGCATCAAAATTAAAGCAAAAGATAAGCAAAAAATCGATACTCACTATATTCTCCATAATATCGAGGCATAACTACCGAAGGGCTAGGAACATTAGCTTGAAGCTTCCAATTGCCTCGAACGAAGAAAAAACTTTCTTTTGAACTGTACACTTAGTTAGGAGTAATTACAAGTTTGGGGCACAATTTAGGAGAGTAGGAGAAAATGTAGCAACTCTTTTTGGGGGTTCACCTTGTTGCCCACTTTACGGGAAGATAAATAGATTAGAATACATCTGAAGAAAGCTCCCTCTCTAAACTCGTAGAACTTTACAAAAAGAACGACCCAACCATACGAGCCCATCCATTAGGAGTAAATTGAGTAGGAGCAATATTAAAAGAAGAATGAACCTCATAAAAGAAGTGATAAAAGAGAACCCTTCATCGATTGTTGGTAGATAGCTATACAATCATAGGAGGATGATCCGAAGTTTAGAATTGCCTAGGACACAATAACTCAATATCAACACGGGTATTAAATTGACTCTGAATCTCATCCAAATCCCTTTCAATAAGATTTGTAAAAGATTTCGAGGCTTCAAATACTTTCACATCACCTTCACTAAGGCTATCAAGTTTACTCGAAGGCTCGCGTACTTTCTTCCTAGGTTGGGAGCTGTTTCCTTACCTAAGAAGCTCCAGGTTAACACAAGATCTGGCATGAGTAACCCTGGAATGAGGTGATACCTTAGTATACAACACTTCTACTAAAGAAGAAGAAGCACGGGAAGGATCATCCCTAAGCTTAGAACTCTCAGTCTTAGAATTATTAGAAATATTTTGGGAATCACCTTGAGACATCATTGCAAATAAAGTCTCAAATCTTTAAGATAAAAACTTAGATAAAAAGCTAGATGAAGAGGATAGAGCACGTACCTAAAGAAGATTATTGGAAAAGAACAGGAGACGAAACAAGCAAAAGAGAAAGTGTGAAGCAAATAGAGTATCAGCAGGGAAAATGGTGTATTTATAGGTTTTGATGAAAGATGCAAATAGTTGAATTGTGTCAATAATAATCGTATCCGTTTAAAAGGTAACCATGCAATTATGACCATTGAATACTAAGAAGTTCCCGAATAAATTTCAAAATAAATGGATGAGATCGTGGGTAGCCGACATGCACATTAAATGTGCACAGCCTATTAACCTAAAAACGTGCAAATATGTCCATCAATGCACACAAGAGATTGTTGTAATCATGGCAAGTATTCTTAACATGGTACAAGTTAGCCACAATAAACAAAGAGGAATATACTTGATCAATTCCTTAATTGTGAGTTTGCAGCTTAACGATAAATAATTAAGCTCGAACTTTGGGGTCTATTGCAATAGAAATAGTAAATAAAAAATATATAAAAATAACGAGTCCTAGACTTAATATTAATAGTTAAAATTGGATCTTGGGGATTAATTGTTGAATAAGTAAAAATAAAGGAATGAACATGCGAGCTCTTAACCCTTTAATGTGAAGTCTGAATACAAGCGAGACCAGTGAAAGCTTTAGGCATAAAAGCTCACAGCAAAGAAAGTCAATCTGTTAATATTCTTTGTTAGCAAAAATCATTATTAAATTTCACGTGATTTTGTGTTTAAAATAAGACTTCAAGACCAATGAATGCACGACACATTAGCTAATGAATAAAACTTAAACACATGACATAATCTATTAGAAACCCACTATTAAATGATTGTCACATGTCATTCATTAAAAAGATTCAATAACCCCCACGACATTCAAGGAAATCTATAAACAGTCACACCTAAAAGAAGAAAGGTATGCAAATTCAAATATCTCTTTGCTAAATAGTAATTTCTCTTTTTGCTTATTGATGAGCATTGAAAAAATGCGTTTACTAACTAAGTTCAATTTTGCGTGCGGAATTATACTAACTAAAGCAACAAGTCACTTTTAATTAGTTTCTAGATGGTTAAACAAACAGTTCAATTATCCTAAATTGAATTACCGCAGTTTATAATGAGAAAACGGTAAACAATGAACACCAATATGATGACGGAGAAATCCAACTGGGTAAAAACTTCGGGACCAAGCCAGTAACCTCTACCATAGATAATGTGAGTTACAGTTCGTTTCCATCCTAACAAATTTCACTAGTTCTCGCTGTTGTAATTCATGTAATCTCCAAGATCAGCTGTTCCTCCAGACTCACGATCTGCTACCGTAGATACTAGCTAAGCACCCTGCTAGATTTCCTGATCTACATCCTGTAGCCTCCAAGATTTGTTGTAAATTTCAGACTCACAATCTTCTACAATTGTCTCTTCCAAGTAGATACCCAGGAATCACCTATTCATGTTCTTCTTCTTGCACTTGTAGTCCAACCTCTCTCAACATCCAGAAACTTCTGAAGTCCAACTGAGAAAGTACCTTCCTAAGGATGTTTAGGAAGTTGGTGTTTTGGATTCTTCAATTTGATGTTTTCCAAAACTTGGTTGCCAGATCTCAAGAATGATATGTATAATATTCCCAATGAATTGTGTTCTTGAATCTTCAAACAATGATGTGAATGTTTTGCAATGAAAGCACAATGAAGCAACCTATTGAAAATCGTCCCGACACTTGTATTTATAGTTGGGGACGATAGGTATTATGGGTCGTGTAAAACTCTTCAAAATCGCGAATTAGGTCTGGCCGCATAAACATGTTGCTCGAGTGAAGGCGGGGCGACAATCGGGCGAGATCGTTTCTGTTTCTGCCGCTCGGGCGTGAGTCAGGCGATAGGCTAGTGAGAATGTGGCGCCGTGTTTCTCTTCTTTTTATGCTCGAACCCTAGACCTCATAACCGAACTTATACAAATTGCACCCTAGGTCCTTGATTTTTACAACACGTTACAAATTAGTCATTTTGTCCACATAATTGCCAATACTAAAAATCTAACAAACTCTCCCTTTAGCATTCTGTGACAAAACTACACAAGAAGTCAAGGAACAAAAAATCTAAACTACTCAAGCTACCCAAGCTCTTCCACTTCTTGCATTCCTTGGTATACATGTATCATGAAATCAAAAACTCAATACCCAGTGTAAAAGTACGTGATATGAGAAGTCAAAAACACTTGACCACAAATAAGCATGCTAGTCTGGGACGTGACATTAATGTCAATCAAAACACCAACCAAAATATTAACATCACAAAATATCAAAACTCAAACAGCTATGCATGTGAAATGTAATGCACATGGTCCCCCTTATTGCAAACTCTCAATGCTTTTATGCAGTAGGCAAATATATCTATGTCTCACCCTAACGACCACTTAGACTTAAATGTAAATCGTAATTTCATTCAACGCTCCCCTAAATCAAAACTCAAACAATTTAACAAGAAATTTTCATTTCACTTTCTCTCCTCCTTTTTGTCACAAATGATGAAGGGATAACCAACCATTTAAGCATTAACATATAACCACACAAAAATGCAGTTGTTAGCATGCATAAGTATAATCAATGTATAGTAAACATTTCCACATACTCAGTTCAAGTTAACATGGAGTAAATTGTATAAGTGACTCATATGTGTAAAGTGTCACTAATCTTTTGTAAGTAGGACTCCAAACCTTAATTTTGTGAGAATGGACATGCTGAACATCACTGCCCATAAGTGTATTTTCATACTAATGAAAGTCAAACCATAACATAGTATGACCTCAAATAGAAGCTCATTGATTTTTTCTTTTCTCCTCCTAACTTTGAGCATATTTTCTTTTCACATTTTTTAATATTTTAAGCTCATTATTATTTTTCATATCTTAAGTGCATGACCTTCTCCATTAAGCGACTAAAATGACATTTGTAACGAGCTTTAAGCATGTTAACCCAAGTCAATTGACCATAAACACCAGGTTATGAAAAGCGATGCACGTTTAATTGCTCGAGTCAAATAGGCTTCAAAGAAGAACATAAGATATTGAACTTTTAGGGGATATACTTAGGCTTAGGTCTACTAAATGTGGTCAATTCATGTTCAAAGTCAACTTACCAACAAGTGACTGTCATCCCAAATCTCACACATGCGGTTAAGTCCCATTTACAATGTCATAGTGTGTGCAGTACAGATGGTACATGAAGACACCTATACTAATTACTCCATATCAACCCAAGCAAGTAATGAAAACTATCCTACAGCTCATCAATTATGTCCATACATGATCACAACATGCAAGTTTAAGAATGCTGTAAATAAAGTTACCATTCTTCATTTTTTTTACAAAAATGAATGCACCATGTATAAAAAAATATCTAACACACAAATAAACATAAAACGTGCATGTGCCAGAGTAAACATGACTGAAATGCACATGTGTGAATCTAAATTAAAAAAACACAAATAAATGTGATGCATGCAAAAGTCAATAATACATAACAATTAAGCACATGCATGCATCAAAAATACCTAATCAGCTAGGTATATAAGAGCTCTTAGCTTTAAGAGCACCGTAATCTATATCAAAGTTTTTAAGATCACTTTTCTTCACCCAAACTTGTTTAGTATGAGAACGATTCTCAGACAATTGTATCATCAACTCGGTCAAATGACTCACTTGATTAGTAAGGAATCCAATCTAACCAACAAACTCCTGATTTCTATCCCTATCAAAGCTCTTGACTCGATGTCTATTTAGGAATTTATGACATCTAGGTCATATGCGTCCTAACTCACCATAGTGAAAGCAGGTCGGGACAAACCTAGGACCAATGTTATGTGGACGCTGACGTCTATTCCTAGATCGACGAGTCCTACGCTGTCTAGTAGGTCTCTGTCTAATAAATCATTTATCCTTAAGATCGGGGTTAGGCACATATTTAGGCTAGTTAGTGGCAGGGATAAATGTGGTCTTTGAAGTATTAGCAATGTTTTCCTTAAAACCTAAACCTCCATTATTTTCAGCTGGTTTGCTTATTCCTAAAATGTTATCTAACTTTTCAGAACCATTAGAGAAGGCAAGCAACTAAGACTTATAATATTCTAGATCGTTCAGTAGGTTTTTAACTTGTATTTCTAATATCTCTCTCTCGCTGGTTAACTCGTTGACTCTCCTAGAGGATTTCTCAAACTCATTAGTGAGGTTTTTAACCTGAGTATCTACAGATTCATTCATGGATTTCAACTTACTCAGGATCGAGGTGGATTCTTTAATATGCGCTACAAACTTCTCATTTTCCAATTCAAGTTCCTTATTCTTCGCACTCAATGCTTTATCTTAGTAAGAATCTCCTCATTCAACTTATCATAGGCCTATTGGATATTTTCCTCACTCCTAGACTCTTCATCAAAATCCTCATTACTATCTAAGTTCTCAGCCCTCTCACTTTCCTTATCAGATTCATTCCTAATTCTAGTAATAAAGGCAATATACTTTCCACTTTCCTCACGAGTGGATGTCTCACTCTGATTGTCCGAGTTAGACTCATCATCAGTAAGAGTAGCATTCATAGTCTTATCGAATGTCTCCTACTGCTAGGGCACTCACTCCTAACATGGCCAAAATCTCGACAATTATGGCACCTCACAGATTTAGATTTTCTCCTAGATTCACTCGGGCCACCTTTATATCTCTCTTGAGGGTTGTTTTTCTTCCTAAACATTTTTCGAAATTTTTTAGCCAGGTAATATAACCCATCATCGTCCAGTGAATCAGAATAAGAAGATTCAGTCCGAGTATTTCTCACAGATTTCATGGCCAAAGATTTATCCTTATCAGGTTTATTTAAGGCCAGCTCAAAAGTTTGGAGGGATCCAACCACTTCTTCCACCTTAATAGAGTCTATATCCTTACTATCCTCAATAGCAGTTATTTTAGCCCTAAATCGCTTAGGTAAGGATCTAAGGATTTTTCTAACAATTTTAGGCTCTGGGATTCGCTCACCTAGGTTGAAACTAGAATTTACTATGTCATTGAAACTCGCATAGAATACATCAAATGTCTCATCTTCTTTCATCATAATCTCTTCAAACCTAGTGGTCAATATCTGCAACTTAGAATTTTTAACGGCCTGAGTTCCCTCATGTGTGGTATGTACAATATCCTAAACCTCTTTGGCAACCTCACACATAAACACTCATCCAAATTCTTCCTGGGGTACCGCCATAAATAAGGCATGTAAGACTTTGTTATTCCAGTTACACTCATCTAAGTTTGTCCTAGTCCAATTAGCAATGGGAGTGGGGGTCACTACGTTTTCTACAGTAGTACTAGGGGCATTCCAACCATTCACAACACTCAACCAAATTCACTCATCCATAGATTTTAAAAATACTCTCATTCTAACCTTCCAGTAGGCATAATTACTGCCATCAAAATATGGCGGGACGGATAATGAACTACTCATCTAGATAAATTAAGGCCGGAAAACAAAATTAGGCTCTGATACCAATTGGAAAAACGTGTTTACTAACTAAGTTCGACCTTACGCGCGGAATTATACTAACTAAAGCAACAAGTCACTTTTAATTAGTTTCTAGATGGTTAAACAAAAAGTCCAATTATCCTAAGTTGAATTATCTCAGTTTGTAATGAGAAAGTAGTAAACAATGAACACCAATATGATGACAGAGAAACCCAACTGACCGAACTGGGTAAAAACTCCAGGACCAAGTAAGTTAACTCCACTATAGACAATGTGAGTTACAGTTCGTTTCCAGTCTAACAAATTCCACAAATTCTCGTTGTTGTAATTCCTGTAATCATCAAGATCAGCTGTTCATCTAGACTCACGATCTGCTATTGCAGATACTATCTAACCACCCTGCTAGATTTCCCGATTTACCTCTTGTAGCCTCCAAGATTTGTTGTAAATTCCAGACCCACAATTTTCTACAATCTCTTCCAAGTGGATACCTAGGAATCATATATTCATTTTCTTCTTCCTGCGCTTGTAGTCCAACCTCTCTCAACCTCCAAAAATTTCTGAAGTTCAACTGAGGAAGTGTCTTCCTAAGGATGTTTAGGAAGTCGGTGTTTTGGATTCTTCAATTTGATATTTTCCAAAACTTGGTTGTCAGATATCAAGAATGATATGTATAAAATTCCCAATGAATTGTATTCTTGGATCTTCAAACAATGATGTGAATGTTTTGCAATGATAGCACAATGAAACAACCTATTGAAAATCATCCCAGACATCTGTATTTATAGTTGGAGATGTTTAGGTGTTATCGACCGTGTAAAACTTTTCAAAATCGCGAATTAGGTTAGCTGCATAAATATGTCGCTTGAGCGAGGGAGTAGGCGCTCAAGCGAAGGAGCTGTCGCTCGAGCCCTCCTTCGCTCGAGCGAGGGCGGGGCGACAAACGGGTGAGAGCATTTCTATTTCTGCCGCTCGAGCGTGAGCCAGGCGATAGGCTAGCAAAAATACGGCGCCATCACTACGCCAAAAATAAGCTTTTGCAACACAGCTTTTGCAACATTCGATAATTAAGTGTTGCTAAAGGGGTCTATCGCAACATTTTGATAAGTGAATGTTGCAATTGGTTAATATAATTGAGTTTTAGCAACATTTTGTAAATAAATGTTGCCAAAAAGTGCATTTTGCAACGTTTAAAAAACGCTGCAAAAGATCAACTTTTTGCAGCGTTTAAAAAACGTTGCGAAAAAGCTTTTTCGTAGCGTTTTTTAAACGCTGCAAAAAGTTGATCTTTTGCAGCGTTTTTTAAACGCTGCGAAAGATGCGTCTTTGGCAACGTTTTAAAAACGTTGCCAAAAAGCTTTTTCGCAAATGTAAATTAAAGGTTGCGAAAGATACTATATAGATACTAACGGAAAAATTCCGTCTGAAAACTCAAAATTTTTTAATTCCCACCTAAAATTTGATTTGCCTTTAAAATTGACAAAATATCTTCTGGACTAAGGTTAGTAAAAGAGAAAGACTCAACCCAACCCTAACCTTCCATTTGTCTCTCTCGCTCTCTCCCTGCCTCCCAGTTTCCCCATTGACGCCAACCTTAACCTCCCAATCCCTAATTTAACCCCTCGTTCCTCAAGGCTCAAACAACTTCCTCCATTTCTGAAATTCTTCGCACGCACCTGAAGGTTGAACTCTGAAGCCTTGTTCCCCTGCTCCGCCTCCGTGACTAGTCTCGTTCAACTTGCTCCGCCTGCTGGCTGCCCGTTCGGGTTACCCTGCTCCGGTCCGTCCACCTCGCAGATTCGCAGAAGCCTCCGCCAGTCCGCCTCGCAGAGTCGCAGTCGCCGCGCGCCTCCTTTCCTCTCCAGTCTCCTCCACCTCCAGCCTCCGCAGAGTCGCGCCTCCTCCGCTCTCCTATCACTCATGTATTTTCTTTAGTATTTGATGTCTTGAATCTTGATGATAGCTTGAGCCTTGAGACGTTTTTTGTTCTTTTTTTAATACTACGTTTTGGGTAATGGGTATTGTTGTGTGCTGTGTGCAGTAGAGATTGAACATTATGGAATTGAGATTTTGTATTGTTGAATTGGGCATTGCTGACTGGTATGGTGACATCTTTGAATTGAATTGGGTATTGCCGAGAGTTATGGAGTTGAATTTGCTAAAAATTGGGCTTTTGGCGTTCTATTTTGGTTTTGCTAGGAGTGAATTGAATTTGAAGTTTGCCAGTGTCGAGTTCTTTATATTTGGAATTTTGGGATCGGTCTTCTGTGCATTTATATTCGGGCTTGAATTAGTCGTAGATTTGAAAAGAGAAATGGAAATGGAATCTGGGATGGGATTTAATGAAGGAGATGAAACTAAGGGGAGCTTGTGGTTTTTGGAGCAGAAGCTTGATCAGACTATGTATGATGAGGCTGGAAGACTAAGAAATATGTATAGAGAAAAGGTAAACCCAAATTCTCTCTCATTTTCTTATATATACAAACTATATAAGTACTTATGTGTTGATGAATTAAATTCTACAATTGCTTAATTTGCATGGTAAAGAATTTTCCAAGTATTTGCTTCTGTAAAGAATTTTCCAAGTATCCAAGTGTTAATTCAATGAAAAAATCACTGATTATTATATTGGTGTTTGGACCATACTTAAAATTTACTAAATTATTATATTTGTAATTCGATAATAAGTTAATTATCCCACATAGAGAAAATGTTACACAAGGATAAGTTGTGATTGGAGGGGTAAAAGACAACAATTTCACACTTGCTCAAATTAAAATTGAAACATACTTGGTCTACCCCAATAAAAATCATATTTCAACATATTAATATGGAATTCTTTATCCTTGATTGAGGTGTTGGCATGCTTGATGGTTTCTTGCGTGTAAACCAATATTTTCAACACATGCTCTTATATTTGTAGATTGGGTGATTTTTATGTGTGACACTTGTTCATTTGATGGAATGCAGAAAGAGTTCTGGCTGCGAGCAACCCAAGTGGCCAGAAAAGTAGGCCCCATACCTTGTTTGCAAGTGGACCTCCTATGCTTCCTCTACAACCAATGGTACAGTCAGTACTCTAGTGCCACCACGACCTTTCAAAAATGGCAGTGTTCATCCGCCCCCAATCCCAGCACTCCGTCCACCACCTCCACAGGCTGGTGTTTACACCCATATGCAGATGCCTGGACCACCCTCCTGGCAGGGTCAACCACCACATCCTGGTCAAATTGGCATGGTTCCAGCACCAATGCAGGAGTTCAGGAGCATGCCACCACCGCCACCTCCACAAGTTGCTTCTGGCCTAGTTAGGCCCCCACCACCTCCATCTGGACTTGTTGCTCCACCTGTTTGGTGGCCACCACCACCGCAGTACCTCACTGGTGGTCAACATTCTATGCCACAGATGTCCATGCCCCCACCGCCACCACCACAATGAGGTTGTAACTTACGAGCTTTTTCAGTTAAAGCTCAAAAAACTTTTGGCACTCTTTACTTGTCACATTTTGTTTCATTATTACCTAATGCATTGTAAAATTCTAAGAGAACAAGTTCTTGATCTTTATGGCAAATACTCGGCATGTCTTCTTAAGCTGCTAGATATTAAGTACAAAGATTTTGTGGATTGTAAGTATAGTTTTTCATTATTTGTTTGAGCAGAAAAGTTTTCGGAATGATCAAAACTTGACAAGTCCTAGATTCAGCTGTATGCCTCACAGAAGCCTGCAGTTGTGGTTGCCTTTAGTTGCCTACATATTATTAGCCAAGGCTTTGAATATCTGTGATACGTTTGACGACAATCTTTAAAATTGTTCTCAGAGCAGTTGGATTAATGTTGTCTTTTTTAATTACCGAATTTGCCATAATTAGTTTGGGACATCCTTACTTTCTATCTTTATTGCTATTGATGAAGTTTTCAATGTTTTATCTTTTATATGGTTTTTCTTAATCTTTGTATAGCCTCCCTTTTTGGTACCTTAAAAAAAAACAACTATTAACATTATAACTTGTACCTCTCTATTTTTTTTTTAATTTTTTTTCAAAGATACCATTTATGTATTCATATATAGTTCTTGTTGATCTATTTTCTTGTAAAAAATATTTATATTCACTTCTCTAAAAAGAAATCCTTAATTTGGCCTTAGATTTATATCATCAGATTGCAAGATTAAGACATTGAATTGAAATCAGTCATTCTTAATGCTTTACTGAGTTTTATTATTGTTTCTTTATGACTTTGGATCACTTCCTGGCTTTACATTTTGCTGGGATTGGTCTTATGGATATCACAGGTCAATTTCAACTGTCGTGCTAAAAAATATGATTATTAATTAAACCTTAAGTCTATATGTTGATAGGTATGACTATGTCGTTTAAATTTTGCAGATTAATCATAGTACTAAAACAGGTGGTTCTAAGAGAGATACAATCTCTAATAGACCATTGAAACAGAGAGTTGAACCAAAGTGCTGAATGTCTGGAAATACTAGTTCTCAGGAGTTGAATTCCAGTGACAGCATAGGAAAGGAAAGGGTAAAAGATTCATCAATGAAGAAGCAGACTAATTTCCCCGATGGGGAGTCAAAGTTCAAGAGAAATGCTTCTGAGGAGGATGTTGATATTTTCGAAGAAGACGGTAATCTGGTCAGAAATATATTGTATACGACAACAAGAATTTTAGATAGGTTGTGTTGTAACTAGTTTATTATAGTTTCGTTCTTTAATCATTACTCATTTTTAGATAGGTTGTGTTGTAACACATTCTACTATTGTATTGATTCAAAAATTTATAATGAAATTATCAATTTTTATGCAATTTCAAAATTTGTTCACAAAGTGTCATTTTCAATTTTAGCGGTCAATTACTATATATAATTGTAAAAAAAAAAAAAGTATACGGCAACGTTAAAAAAACGCTGCAAAAGAGGTATATCGCAACGTTGAAAAAACGCTGCAAAAAAGGTCTACCGCAACGTTTAAAAAACGCTGCAAAAGAGGTCTACCGCAACATTGAAAAAAACGCTGCAAAAAAGGTCTACCGCAACGTTTAAAAAACGCTGCAAAAGATGTATACCGCAACGTTGAAAAAACGCTGCAAAAAAGGTCTACCGCAACGTTTAAAAAACGCTGCAAAAGAGGTCTATCGCAACGTTGAAAAAAACGCTGCAAAAAAGGTCTACCGCAACGTTGAAAAAACGCTGCAAAAGATGTATACCGCAACGTTGAAAAAACGCTGCAAAAAAGGTCTACCGCAACGTTTAAAAAACGCTGCAAAAAGTCTTTCCTCAACGGCAACACCGGCCTTCGCAACACTTGGAAAAACGCTGCAAAAGGGCTTTTGCAGCGTTTTTTGGCCGCTGCAAAAGCCCTTTTTTGGTGTAGTGCATGTTTCTCTTCTTTTTATACTCGAACCCTAGACCTCATAACCTAACTTATACAAATTGCACCCTAGATCCTTGACTTTTACAACATGTTACAAATTAATCATTTTGTCCACATAATCGCCAATACTAAAAAACCTAACAAACAAGCACTGAAAGTTTAGGAGGAAAAAATCATGATTTTGTGAGAGAAATTTGTTGATCACAATTTTGCGATCAACACATATAAAAAAATCATGTTAAATAAAAAATGAAGAGAAACCAATAAATATTCATTGGAAAAAATAAAATAGAGAGCATCGTTAGAGTTTTAGAGAAAATTACTTTCTAAACTTAAAAATGCTCTTTATAAATAGTTTCTTGAAAATGCTCTTAAAGCATTTAGTGTCTCCATGGGTTGATTTCATTATTAATTTGTTAGATTCTTTAAGCATATACCCATCTTTTTATTCCTTGTTTCTTTTTCTAGAAAAATTCATAATTACCGATTAAAATAAAATCGTTGAAACATTACAAAAAAAAAAAAAAATATTATATACTAGATATATAAAATAACGTAAAAATTACTACTTGCATTAATTACGTCACATAAATAAATCAAATTCAAAATTCTTTGAAATTTGGGAGCAACAACACAGGAGAATATGTATTAATTGAATTTGTTCACCTGAGAGAAGTTAATCACCATTCGCTCAATAAGATTTTCAGAGTACGTCTTCATATTTGGTTCTCCAGAGACTGAGGTAATTCTCAATGTCTTCAATTGATAATTAATTACTCGGATTTACCATGATTAATTGCGTGAACTCTTTATAAACTCTTATATCAGTGTGGATTCACCTTACAGCAATTCTGACTAACTCAAATAATTTCTGAATAAACAGTGATTCCTCGATAGCTGACATTATACAAAATTTAATGGTTAATTTCAGTTGGTTTCACTTTGTTAATGGTTGCTTCTTTAATGGTTTTCCGACCTCATAATTAGAACTTATGATAACACATCATTCAGCGTAAAATTCCTTGATAATTTTTTATGTCAAACAATTATTGTTGGGTCAATTTCACATTTTCCACAACTCATAATGTAAAGATCTTCGAGTAGCTTGGCATTGAAATGGATTTAAAGAGCAGCATCTTCATGGGCTCGCATCAAGGTTTGTTACAGTTTTTGGATCATTTTTGAGGATTATAAATCCTAAAATCTGGGAAATTAATTAGTTTAAATGGGGGACAGTAGGCTGTCAGAATATCCTATAACCAATTTTTCAACAGTTTTGACTCTGACGGATTAAATTAATCAATGTTCTAAGGTTTTAATCAATTGTCGAATCTAACTAATATATTAAAATATGAACATCAAATATAATGTGGTAAACCCCACGAGAAACATCCACGGGCACCATACCACAGATCAAAAAATCTGCTAAATCACACGATAAAAAGTAAAATACTCTCAGTTTTGTAATTTATCAAAAATTAACAAATAACAATAAAAAGAAATCTAAGAACAATTCCCTCATTTTATTTTTCTTTTGACTTGTCGTCGAAGTAAAATAAAACCCCCTGGTATCGACTTTATCGCCATTTCACTGTTGTACTCTATCACAACCACCACTTGAATTAAAAATCACAATTCTTAACTTACGCCAAATAGTTTGATCTTTGAACTGGATTGAACATTCACACTCTGAACTGTTTTCTTCAAATATGATTGAAGAATAATGTTTTGCTTTGAATATAATCAATGAAGCATCATCTCGTGTGAACTTGTTGCAAAATGGCAGAAATCCTTTTTGCTAGATCTCGAGTTGTGTGTATGTTCTTCAAAGCAGTTCGTTCGTTTCTAATCTCTTGCTTTACTTATGTAAAGTAATTTTCAAGACACAAATTGGAATTGCCTAAAAATCAACAATTAAACACGGTAAGTTCATAATAGAATCATACATGATTTATTTGATACAACAATAAATAAACTTAAGGAAAGTTTAATATTTGAACCAATATTTCCTTAACTTTAATTATTTAATCTATCAAATAATATTTATGAGGGTAGGTAAATAAATATGTATTAGCTACAATATGGAAATTGGAAATTGCAACTATGGATTGGGTTCAATTCATAATCGGGCGCGCGATGGAGTTTCTAGGGAGCCAATTGATGATCCTAATGTCATTTTTGTCCCTAATTCGTATACCAGAACTGGAATCCAAGGTCATCATATCATGGGTAACACTCCAATTGACAAAATTGAAGATCAATCGAGTCCCAATTTCATCCCTCAATGTACGGTAGATGAGTCCCTTTCAATTCCAAATTCTAGTATTATGGATGCTTCAATGGTTGCTGTCTCAGTTGTTAGTGCTCAAAATTTGGACAATATACATGCAATTGAGGTTACTACTAGTATAGGTAAGGATTCAATTCAAGGTATTGTTGGCCAATTGAGTCCCAAACATTTTCCCCAAACCGTGGCTGTGAACTCTCTTCAAATCAAAATTCAGATTGTTTGAGTGACACCCATCAAATGAAGGAACCTCCAATGGTTTCTGCCCATCAAATGAGGGAACCTCCAATGGTTTCTGCACCATCCAATACTCCTACAATGGCACAAGCATCGATCAATAACTTGGCGAACTCACCACCAATTTTGATCCTCTTCCATGGGTATTACTCAAAATTGATCACGTTGCATCCAAATTGTCAAACGGACCTCAGATTCGGAATCAGCAGACCCAAATTATGCCGAATAGTTTTGGCCTCTCTTTGCCGGCCAGCTCACGCACCGCTAGTCCCTCGACGTATGACATCCACACGCGGCCTACTCCAGTTGATTCCAATGCTCTGGGCTCAGCTAGACCACATTTTATCTCATATGGATTGGTAGGAGCTACTTAGGCTCCTCAATCTTATGTAGCAGCACTCAATTGTAAACCTACTCTTACACAAGCTGAAAGAAGTAAGAAAATCATTTGCGCACGTCCTTCGTGCTTCTGAGGACTCCAGACATCGTAGATTGGTTTCTGAGGAACCATATATTCACCATGATGAACCTGTAGTATTTTTTGAAGAGTTTGATGAACATTTCTTGGTGGAGGCCTGTAGGTTTACACTTGTAGGTAAATTTATACATCACAAACCTTTTATGAGCAAAGCACGCGAGAACTTTATGCGCTTTGGATTTATTGGTGATTATGAGATTGGTTTAATTGATAATGTACACATTATTATCCACATAGCGCACGAGGATGATTATTTATCAAACCCACTTGGTACATTGATGGTTGTCCTATACGGGTTTTTAAATGGACCCCCTATTTTAGTCCAAAGCATGAGGTTCCTATTGATCCAGTTTGGGTTTCATTTTCATTTCTCTATACTCATTTTCGGGTTAAGAGCACATTATTCTCTATAGCTAAGGATATTGGGCTCCTACTTCGTATTGACGAGCAACTTCTGATTTTTAACGACCTAGTGATGCGCGAGTATGCATTGAGGTTGATCCGAGATGTAAACTCATTGATAGAGTATGGATTGAAAGGGAGAATGAGAGATATTGGCAGCCTGTTGTATATGATAAGGTACCAGACTTTTGCTTTTGAAGTAGATACTTCGGACATTCGGATGAGAGTTGTTCTAGTGGTTTGCATCATGCCCCACCATATGTGGATTCGGTTGTTGTTGACCCGACTTATAGGCCTAACCCGATTTTGGCTAAGGATAATGGTAAGTTGAATGAGGTTGTGACTACGCTTCGTGTTCACGAAAATATGTTTCGAATATAATGAAAAATGTTTGGATAATGGTAAGTTGAACAAACCTATGATCCTTACAACGGCGCGAAGCGTGGCCAAATCACCTTCCTGGAGGCCACCGACTGCCGGAGATGGTGATGACGCCGGAGTTTAGTTGCTGTCGGAGTTTCGTTAGTTGGGAATGAGGGTTTAGGTTTCACACTATAAAATAAGAGGCTTAGAAGTACTATTGTTTATGTTTGGTCCTCGTAAGATGAATATGATGTTGTTTAGGTACTTAAAAAACCAAAACTCGCCGTTTTGAATTTTAAGAAATCTGAAGTCCCCGAAGTTCTGTCATTTTTCAAGTTAGTCTTGAATTTTATTCAACTCCCAATTAAGTTCTCCGTCTTTTCAATTAGTCCAATTGCATCTCATATTGGCTCCAACACGTCCCTCCTTTTGTCCGAAAGAAATTAACACAAATTAGATGAAACAACGACTATTTGATGTGTAGCAATAAAATTTAAAGGCTCTAAATAAGCGTAAAAACTATACTTACCAAGCATCATTTTGTTTACTGGGTAAAGGATTATGAGAGTGTTTGGTGTGGATTAAAATCTTATTTTTAAAAAAAATCGTGATATAAGTTTTAAAAATGTGTGATTGATAAGATGTGGGACACGTGGAAGATGTTGTTGATATTGATTGTTTGACATTGATTTAGATTAAAATCGGATGTTTAGTGCGTTTTGTTTTTGATAGAAATCAATATCTCACTTTGATTCCATTGGAACTATCGACAGCGATACTATTATTTAATAATATTAGGAATTATTGATGGTATGCTTGTTAATTTTTTATTTATTTATTTATTTTATTTTATTTTATCGAAATCGATATATGTTGGTGATTCAAATAGAATTACCGACAAGGATTCCACTAGTAATCACCGACAAACCTTTAGTGAATATCGACAATGCTTCAGTCCATTGGTGTCGTTCATAAAATTTTATTATTCTACATTTTTAATAAGATAATTAAATATAAATTAAAATATCTTTTTATTTTTTATATCATTACCAACTAATAAATTTATTTTTTAAATTTTATTTTGTTCAAGATAGAACTTCAACTTTTATTTAATTTTATGTGTCTATTAGTTTTTTTTTTTTTTTTTTTTTTTAAATTTGAAGTGACATTATATCGAAATCCACGGCATAGACTTTACATTGATGCTGTCATAAGGTAGAGACTTTAATTAGGTACTTATTTTATTTTATTTTATTTCCTTTGCCGCAAGATTAATTATTTTGTTAGCCATAATGACGTAATTTAATAAGATAACAACGAGATGAGTCTTATCTCCTCTGCTTAGTGACATTGATATTCTACAATATATTAAAGGTGGTTATATTACCACCACAATTTGTATTTAATGCATCACACTTTAATTGTAGTTAAACTCATTAATCTTGGCTCAAATGTTTTCTTAACTTTTTTCCGTCGAATTGTTATCTTCAAAATTCTGTTAATTATTACATCTCGTTTTTTATGATAATTTATGTCAAAATATTTTATTTTCATACTTTAAAATGAGATAAAAATATTTTTTGAACTTTTTATTTATTTTTTTAAAAGAATGATGGGAAAATGTTGTTTTATGCCATTTCAACATAATTTTGGATGTAAAATTGTTATCAAATATAAATTTATTAATTATTGAAAAGTTTTTAAGTATAAAAATGATATGAAAAAAGTTAGTTATATAAGTGTTATAATGAACAAAGATTAAAAACTTTTAAGTACAATTAAAATATGGTGCAACATATAAAAATTGTGGTGTTAATATAATTACCAATATATTAAATATCACATCAAGTGAGAATTATTTTTTGGACGATTATAGCCATACTACAATTTAATTATTTCAATAATAACTTACTTTTTATTTTCTAATATGTATTTAATTTACCAATCATAATAAATACTATAATTAATTCTTACTTAATTAACATTCAAATTCATTTAGTTAATATTACGCGTCTATTTCATATTATTAATTCTCAGTTAATTAACATTCAAGTCTATTATTAAAAAAATTATGGAAAACATGAAAAATAATTATTTTAGAGAATGTGTCAATAACCATGTATACACTAATTATAATTATTTTTTAAAAGTCGCTATCGAATTGTACAATGAAATGTTTAAAATTGAATAGTATCAATATAGAGGCGGTTAATTACTAATTAATTAAGAGTATTTATCATGAGCTATTACAGCAAGTTGGCTAGTCAAAATTGTGCATATATTTCGGCCGTGACATAATATTATTTATTTTAGAGACTAATTATAATCGATCGCTGAGGTCAAATAATTTTGCTATCCTGCACGATGAATAACATTGTTGACTTGAGTTTGTCAATCATGCTATATGTTTCAAGGAAATTTCTTGTTTTATTATTGGAAAATCAACCTCATAGTGGTGTGTATGTAGAGATGTCAAAATGGATGAATCGGACTTGACTGGCCTGTTTATACTTAAACCCGATTCCCCGCTACGGCTTTAATCGACTCGTCTAAATGTGGTTTGGCCTGCTTGGACTATCTTCAAGATTTAAGGAACCAAACCGGCTCTAGTACCCACCAATAATCGAGCCGGTCCAACCCGTCATTTTTATGTTTTGAGAATTTAATTTCGAGTCCCCTCAGGGTCACTGAGGTGAGAAACGGCTGTAAACTTCAGGGCCCCCGTGGGATTAGTCGAGATGCGCGCAAGTTGGCCCGAACATCCACGGATATTAAAAAAAAAATATTTTGAGAATTTAATGCAATTTAAATTAAGTCATAATTGAAAAAATGAATATTGTTAGAGATGAGATATCGTGTGAAAATTATAAAAACAAATCAATAAATATAGCCAAAAATTGATTCGTTTAAAGAGAAACGATATTAGAATCTAAGGTAGAAATCATCACTGGGTTGGGAATTAAAAGAGAGATCAACTCACATTCTATCATTGAATCGTTTAAAAATAGTCAATTTTTATACTCAATCATCTGCTGCCAACACTGCATCTGTTAAATAGGTGGACAGATTTTTCTGTTAAAGTGGCTTTGGCTTAATTCTTTTTGTTTCACTTTAGTTGTTTTTTATTTTGATTTTTTAAATAAAGGTGATTCACCTGAACATCCCAAATAGATTGGCACATATACTTTTAGCTTTTAATTTTTTAATAACTGGGCTAATCGGGTTGGCCCTTATGCGTTGTCAAGTTAGACAATCAAATCCGGCACAACCCGTTCAATATGGTGGGTCAACCCATACAATACAAGACTGAACTAGTTTCTATCTGATCTTTTAATGGGTGGATGACTCATTTTGACACTACTATCACAGTATCACTATGTGGATGTCTTCTCTTTCCTTCTCCGCAAGAGCTAATTTAAGATATTGCTTCATTCAATAAATTCAATCGACTTTTCTAAATTTATAAAATTCCTGAAGTATTAAATATAGATTTTTATAATTTTCAAAAATCGTTAAGAGGGTGTTCGGTGGGAATTAAAATTAGATTTTTAATATATTGTGATAAAAATTTTGAAATGTGTGGTTGAAAAATTTTTGAAATGTGTGATTAATATTGATTGTTTGACTTTAATTGGGATTAAAATCAAATTTTAATTCGGACCAAACAAGGGTTAAAGATTATAAATTTTTTTTTCTTAAATATTGCTATTAAATATATAATTTTTTATTGTTGTTTGTTGTGCATATTTAACAATGATACCAAATAACATTGCAGCAAATATTTCATCTTAGAAATGACACAAATCCAACTATCACATCAGTTTTGATCGTTGAAACTCTTTCGTCGTTCAACGAAAAAACAACAATGAAATTTAGTTAGAGTCCGTTTGATTGTAAGAGTGAAATTTGGATGGAAAGAAAATAAGTTATAGGAAATTAAATTGCATATATCTTGTTTTCTTGGGAATTGTCAATTAATTGCGTTTGATTGATATAATTTTTCACTTGAAAAATGTTGAAAATTTGGATTTTTGGTGTTTGTTTGGCTTCGTTTTTCATGGAAGTTGTCCATTAAAGGGAATTTTTTTTTATTTTTTATAATTGGGGATAAAATTTGGTTCTATTGCCAAAAAATAATAAAAATAATAATAATAACACACACGAAAACACAAAAACCACCAAAACAACAAGAAAACCAATTCCTTGAGAAGGAGGAAAATGGGCGCATGAGGGGTGGGGGGTGGAAAAGGTTTTCATTGGAAAATTTTTGCCATCAAACATGAATAAATGTGGAAAATGGAAAAAAATTCAACTTTCATGGAAAATTTTTATAATCAAACAGTGCCTTATTGTTGAATATCATCAACGTCAAACATGGAGTTTTAAGGATGATCTTTTTGATGTCAAAACTAAAATTTGTTGTTTGCGAGATTCTTATCTCTCACTTCTTTCCCCCTTTTTCTCGAAGAAGAAGATAAATTTGTAATCAAAATCTTAAATAAGGTTAATTTTAAGTTAATAACTTCCAACATTTTTAGGTCATGATAAAAATGGTATTTTATCATTGTAGTTTTTATTTTTTTTCTCGGCGTTGGTAACTTTTTTAATGATTATACGCGATACCTTTTTAAATAAATTTCAAGGAAAACCGTTAAAATAAAGTATACATAATAAGGGTGTGTTTGAACCACATTATTTTGGAAGAATGTATTCTGGAATAGTAAATTGATAGAGAATGTGTGGTTGAAAAAGAAGGAAAAATTAATTATGAGATGAAAAATATTATTTTATTGAAAAATGTGTGATTGAAAATGAGTAGAAAAATGAAAATGAAAATTTTAATGTATACTAAACAATGGCTTAAGTTTATAAAAGTATATAAAATTAGGTTCCTATTTGATAAAGTTTAAAATTTATATTTTAATTTAAGTCAAAGTAAACAATGAATTTTAACTATGTATTTGAGACCTATAACTTTTCAACTACACGTTTCAACAATTTTTATCAAAATTTATTAAAAATCTAATTTCAATCCCCACCAAATAAGAGTTAAGGATGTTAAAATCAATCGACGTTTTTAAAAATAAAAGTTAATAAAAGTCCTCGTAACTTCGTAGAATCTAGAAAAGTCAATAAAAGTTCATCAATTTCTACAAAGTTAATTACTTTAAAAAAATCATAAATATATTTGAAGTGTACGTGATACTAGCATCAACAATGATAGTGTAAAATAGAGATTTAGATCTCCAAAGTGGTCAAAAACCTCTTCCATGGAAAGATGCAAATGAGATATAAATTGCATTTTTTGACAAAAAATGTTTAAAAAAAAAAAAATGCAAATTTCCATTTCCATTTTAAATTTTTTTTTTTTTTTTTTTACATCTACAAGAGGTAAAAAGTGAATTTAGATCTTTTCATTGGAGAATAATTTGAATTTTGATCCATCGGAATGTAAATGCGAATGCAAAAGTGGTTCGAAAGATATCAGTTTACACCAAATTTTGCACTACCATTGGAGATATCCTAAAAGAAGATATATATGTAATATGTCGTTTAGGACCCGTTCGGTAGGGATTAAAATCAGATTAAAATTGAAAAATTAGTCGTTATTATTGACTTTTATTAGACGAGTGAGACCCAATAACGGTCATATTTTCAATTTTAATTGAATTTTAATCCCTACCGAACGGGATCTTATTCTATGCAATTATGTGAGTTAATACCTTAAATAGTCACTGAACTTTGTCAAAAGTTCCCCGGAGGTCACCGAACTTCAAAACTTCCCTAATTAGTCACTGAACTTTGCAAAAAGTTCCTAGGAGGTCACTGAACTTCAAAACTACCATAAACAGTCATTGAACTTTGCTAAAACTTCCTAGGAGGTCACCGAACTTTGCAAATTGGGACCCCATACATCAATGATTCAGTGACCCCCTATGAACTTTTTACAAAGTTGGGTGACTATTTAGGGAAGTTTTGGAAAAGTTCAGTGGCTATTTAGGGTAATTTTAAAGTTTGGTGACCTCCTGGGATCTTTATGAGAAGTTCAGTGACTAATTAAGGAAGTTTTGAAATTCAGTGATCTCATGGGAACTTTTGACAAAGTTAAGTGACTATTTAGGGTATTAACCCCAATTATGTTTAATCAAACATACAAAATATGCTTATGAAGTAATGACTTAACTTGAAAGAAACATGAACATACATGTAATACTCAAGAGATGTTTTAGATCTTTTCTTTTAGAAGTCATAAAACATTTTTATGCATTGCATTGACCAATTCACCCAATAATTTGAATGGGCAAAAGTTCAGTAATGCCAAAAGATTTGGAAATATTTCAACTATTGCACATTATTTGGTAAGAAAAAATGACACTTGTATTCTTATTTAAAGTTCCAAATGACAACTTTTTCTCGATAATACCACAAAAAGTTGGAACCTTTTTCTTGATGACATTAGGAACAAATGCAATTACAGTGAGACTTCACTCTCTTTTGATTGGTCCTCCTTATGACTATTGAAGCAAGAGATTTCTTTATTATATACTAGCATTTTATAATTGCAGGATAAGTTATAAATGGTGGGGGTACTCGATTATCATGCAATTCAAGTCATTTATTTTATAAAAAAATAATCTGTGAGAGTTCATTGGTTCAATTTGTCAAGACGAACTAGAAACTGCGTAGAATTATTCACACCTGTTTGGTCTTGCCCAACTTTAACATCCATGTTCCCAACAAGGACAACAGATTAAAAATATATTGTTAAAAATAAATTTGAAGGACAAACGAAGATATTGACTATATAAAAAGTTGTTTTTGATTAAGATAACATGTTAAAATTATAATTTAAAATATAATCTATGTACGTTCTAATTTTTAAGAAAGAAGAACGATTCTCGTTAATTCAGTTGAAGTATTATAGAGATATTGTTACTTTATTTGAAGAACTCTAAGTATCTATTAAGATAGTGATGTTTAACTCTGATGAATCCATGTGAAAATACGTATTGAGATTGCTCCTTCGTGACCTAGGTGAACATTTAGATCCAATAAGATCTATTTCGGGATAGACGACTCATGGAAACACCCAATTCACATAGACTACGTATATATAAGCCTTTTTTCCACTAACGAGAAACCCCTCGATAACTTTTTGTAGATACACCTTCTAGAATATTTTATAATCTTAATATTCTACTAGTAATCAATTTGCAATCTACAAACAAGAGGAAAAAAAACACAGGTTTTCCCATTTTCTGGGTTTCTTTTGTCCCAAAACTTCCTTAATTTGAAAACAATCTCCTCTTTAGTGATGTTCTGTCTGTCATATAGAGTATTTCACAAGAAAGATTAGAGAACAAATCAGGTAAGAAACATGACAATTTTGGCAAAAGACACAAACCCACTTTTTTACAACCATATTCAGACCTTTCAATTGCCCATTTCTTCTGGCATAGCCGGGTCGGTCGACCCACACAGAGATATCTAGAGAGAGAGAAAGGCAAGAAAGGGAAACACGATTTCGTCCCCCTTTGGATATGGTCGGTTTGGTCAAATACCGGCCGTACGATTTATACCCTCCAAATTGATATACACGTTAGCCTATTAATTCAAGATTTATATAAAAATTTGGTAGACAAAGAAAAAAAGGGGCTGTACGTATAATGCAGGTATCTTGAGCACACGTAGTTGTGACATATGGCTGACGTACATGGAGGGCTTTAGGGGAAACAAGGTTTGACTTTAACCTCATTCTTTTCCGAGAAAAAAAAAATTTGTAATAGTGTTTCGATGGACAATATGTAGTTAAAAAAATATATATATATATATATATATATATATATATTTTATTAAAAATAAGAAAGAAAAGAATATATTTTAAAAATAATTCGAACCGGCTAAGTATGAAATCTTCAAAGGCAAGGAGTTGACTACAATGCAAAGTGTGGATGAATTTGAGGCTACAATTTTACAAATGGTGGCTTATTATTGGTTTTCCAAATTTTAATGATTATTGTACGCTCATAAAAGTCGTATAAAATGATATAACGGCGGAGAAAAAAAGGTTGTACTTTTGAGGTTACAATATTGTTCATTTCAATCATTTGTGTATTTTTATGTTTTGGAGTAAAAGACTTTTTAGCCCTTGTTTGACTCCCATTTTCTCATTCTCATTTTTCCACAGTACTCATTTTTAACCACACATTCTCCAAATAAAATAATATTATACATAAACCCAAAAACTCTCCTTACTTTTTAACCATATATTCTTCCATCAATCACTATTCAAAAAACAATTTCTTCCCATGAATGGGTGTCAAACACCCACTTAGCCTTCGATGATTGTTCGGGGCGCATTACAATAAATTTTTGTACTTGTTAAATGGAAAAAATTCAGCCTACAGATTAGAGTGACCTCTAATCTTTACTTGATTATTTTGTTTAAATGTGCGATATTGAATTATTAAGATGCAATTAATAAATTTTGGAGCACGGGTTGACTTTGGTTGTACGTCTTCTTGATTAGGATTGTAAAAATGAATCGAAACCGCGTAGATAATAAATGCTTTCAAATTGGAAGGCAAAGCTAAACACTGTGTGTGTACATTTGATTATTAGAATTCGGGGTGTAGAAATAAATCAAAGATAGAGCAATTAGCCCCGGTTTGATTTCTTTTACTTTAATTTATTTTTCATATTCATTTTCAATCACGTAAATTCAATTTTATTCATACTTTTTAACTACACATTCTCACAAAAAAAAAAAAAAAAAAACTATTCCAAGGGACACCATGCTTCGAGCCAAAGTTCTTTACAACTCTGGGTGTTTGAGATATATAAAGTTGTGCACAACGCATATAACTTTTTTTGTATTATAAATTAATTGTATTAGATTAATTATTCTACATAAACATAGGTATAACATAATTGCTCTTACTCATAATTGTAAAATACTAAAGAGTGTTAATATATAACATAACAGATCTTGTTACATGTACATCAAGGATTACATAATGAGTTACATAATGACACGTCATTCTATCATTTGTCAGTTTAAAATATAGTCAATTTTTTCATCTGATCATTCTCCCCCACATCATATCATATAACATTTTATGTACAAGTAGCGAAATTCATTTTAATAATATATAATTAACAAAAAGATTAAACCCATGTTTAGTGGAGATTGAAATTATATTTTTAGCAAATTTTGATAAAATTTAATGAAATATATGGTTGAAAAGTTTTGAGACCCGTAAAATATGTAATTAAAATTAATTGTATACTTCGACTTTAATAAAAATTTAATTTTAATTTTTTTTAATAAAAGAGGGGCTAAATTAATTACTAATTGGCGACTCCAAAAAGGGCCCAATCTGCCAATCGGGTCAATGGCTGACGTGTCAGCCTCCTAAAGTGGGGCCACGCCTTATTATTACTTATACCACCTGTCCTATGCTGACTTGACACGTGACCTCATTAATTTCAGGGAAGGATAATTAAAATTAAAAATTAGCACATGAACCGCGCCATGATTTTCAATAAACCGTTTCCAAATGGTCCCCAACGCATTTTGTCTCACTTTAGTCCAACCACTGCTTCAGCCAAAATAGCCAAGCAAATGTACTTTAATTAATTTACAAGTGAAAAGGAAGTTATGTTATTATACAGGTGGTGGTTACACGTCCACAATTCCGGCCACTGTCGGCGGCGCTTCCACCGGTGGTCGACTGTTGGGATCCACGAAACCAGTTGGATAAATAGTCATTTGGGCAAGTTAAAAACTATTTATTAATTATCAGTAAGATATGATTTACTCGAAATAATCAGACAAGGATCCTATTTTAGCAGAAATTAATATTATTTTTGTGCGATAGACAAGGTATATCTTTATATTTGATTTGCTGTCTGTCCATCCAAGTCAAATTGACTGTAATAAGAAATCACGATTTTAATTGAATTAGATCTTATTCACGTAGCCAACAACACTTTTAGGGCTTGTTTGGACCATATTTTAATCTGAGTCAAAGTTAAACAATTAATATCAATCACATCTTTCGTTGATCTTACATCTTTTCAACCATACATTTCAAAAACTTCTATAACAATCCACTTAAATTCTAATTTTAATCTACCCAAACACCCTCTTAATTTGTTACTGTAATTCAATATTGTAAACAATTTCAGGTGAAGCAAAATAAAATGGAAGACGAGGACAAGTTTTGTGTTATGCCACGAACTTTAGAAATTTGCGACGAATTCTTTAACGATAAATTTTACAAGAAACATAGATTCCATAAAAGCTCAGAGGGTCTTTTTTTTTTTTTTTCCTTACATGAACTCGTTAACATCCAAATCTGGAATATCAAACTTCAACAAATTGCTGCAGTAACTTTCTTTCTCTTCTTCAGTACTGTTGCTGGTCAATTTGATAGAATTAGAATGCAACTGGGTTGGACTTGATGAAGGGCTTGACATATTGGACAAAACGGAACGCACGCTGAAATTACTGCTGCCGTTGGATTGAAAAGTTGAAGTCTCTGATGGAGGAGGATTCGACCCGTATACGTTATCATATCCATAGTTTGATAAGGGTACATAATCTTCTGGCAAAGAAGTTACGTCTATTTGATTAGTTTGCCACTCATGTAGTTGGCAATTTTGTGGGTTGAAGCTGGTGATATCTGATGGATGGAATTGATTTATGTTCGAGATTGGAATATTTGGAGTTTCCAACGTTGTACAAGTGGGAATATCAAGATTTTGGAGTTGACTAGGTTGGACTAATGGTGGCGTATGATTTTGGAGTTGTGAATTACTGCAAATTTGATTGTCTTGAGCATTGTTTTGTAGCAGAAAATATTGGTTCTGGTTCTGGTTCTGGAATTGGGTGGAGGATAAAAGATTGGCTAACCTAAGGAGTTGAGGGTTTACAAGATTCTGCATTCCAATCAGTCTTGAAAAATTCATTTGCGAGGATGAGTTTAGAATTGTGGAGAGATGAAGAAGATCGAGTCGAGAAGTGTGTGTCACAGGATCTATTCCCAGTCGAAGAAGCTTTTTTCTAATGTTCGTGTTCCAGTAGTTCTTGATTTCATTGTCCGTTCTTCCCGGTAGTCGAGCTGCAATAGCAGACCACCTGTATAGTTCAACTTCATGAGTACCACAGTTAGATAAAGCTCACGCATCGTTAAAAAATCGAGTTCGTAAACACGTACTTGTTTCCCAAGATGCTATGGAGTTGAATAATAGTTTCTTCTTCTTCAAAAGAAAATCTTCCTCTTTTGATATCAGGGCGAAGATAATTAGTCCAACGGAGTCTGCAACTCTTTCCACACCTTAGCAGCCCTACAAAATAAAATCCCGTTAGGATAAAACTCGTAAAAGAAAAATAAAATAAAATTGAAAGCAAAGAGGAGGTTCATATATACTAACCAGCATTTTTTGGAAGTGTTCTCCAATTTCCATACCCATTTTTCTGTATATAATCAATGAGTATGCAATCTTCTTCTGGTGTCCATGGACCCCTTTTCAGTTCATTTTTATCACAACATGGTGCTCTCCCCATTGTTTTGAATTAGCTGTGGAGGTTCTAGAGAGAAGAAATTACTTTAGGTCCGTGCCGTAAAATGAATGTCAAGTGTATATTGGATATATATATATACACACACACACACATAGAGGGAAGAGAGAGGTTAAAAGAAGGGACGAAATCAAAGTCAAAAGGATTAGCCGTCCCTGTTTCGTGCAAAGGCGACGTGTCCCCTTCTCTGGTGAAATATAAGGGTCCGTTTCATTCCAAGGGTTATAAGATTTTTCAATGTTGGAAAATAAAAATTCAAGTATTCTATAGGAATGTATTTTTCATGAAATTTACAAAAAATAAGCTTAAAGTGATTATATTGAAATTCAAACTCAATTTCTACTTTCGTATCAAACAATCAAAGTAGAAATTGAATTCTTTGAACGTGACATTTTTCATGGAATTTAAATTAATCAAACGGCCCTAAGTGAATTCGCCAATAATTTCTCACTTTCATTTTATGTTAAATAATTTGCATTTTAATCTCTTTCGCCGATTTTGTCCCATCATTTTCCAGTGGGTCATCTCTTCCATTTTGAATTCATATTAGCTGTAGTCAACGTTAGCACGCCACATATCCCACCCCAATCCCCAAATAAAGGACAAACACAGTAGAATAGTAGCAATTAAAATTGAAAACAAATGTGGACTTTCGTTGGCAATTGCTTAGTTAGCAAAGTGACTATATTTAACTTTGATAGGAATTAAAATCACA
>CM032625.1:31416186-31545763 GCA_019097785.1 Fraxinus excelsior | reverse complement strand
AAAAGATGTCGACGAAAAAGAGTTCAACATAGCTGCAACGATCATCGTAAAAGAATATGTAATGTTACATCAAATGGTGATGACATTTTGAATGATATACAAATTCAACAATCTGTAACATATCATGAGGCATCTACTTCAGACCAAATTGTCCTCCATACTTCCGATCCTATATTACCAATTAGTTTTAGTGTACTAAATATACCAACGACTGCATACGTATTACCGACATGTAATAGCTGTACATATTGTGGTGCAAGAAAAATTTATAGAGAAAGTAAAGGTTTTTGTTGTTCTGATGGAAAGGTCCATATTTCCATACCTGATTCACCAACCGAATTATATAACTTATTTACTTCTAATGAATTTAAATGTATGGAATTTAAGAAAATTGTACGAGGATATAATAACCACTTTGCTTTTACTTCTTTTGGTGTCAAATACGACAAAGAGCTCTTCAAAACATATCGAGGTATTTATACATTTAGAGTTCAAGGACAAGTATATCATTACCTAAATGAACTTATTCCAAAGAATAACAAGCCTTCTTATATGCAGTTATATTTTTATGATGCAGATAATGAAGTTGAAAATCGTATGAAAATTTCAAACAACTTTAATGAATTCACTTTAATTATTCTACTTGAAATCCTAAAGGTAAATCCATATAGCAGATTTTTTCGATCTTTAAGTAATATATCTAACTTACATAATTATCAGATACATATAAGATGTGATCCAGGACTTGATCAGAGAGTGTTTAATACTCCAACTTCATCTGAAGTAGCTGCTGTGTGGGTTGATCATGACGAAAATGCTACAAATCGTTCACGTGATATTATTATATATGCTCATTCTGGTGATTTACATAGAGTTCATTATTACTACGGTTGCTATGATCCTTTACAATATCCTTTACTTTTTCCATATGGAGAATCAGGTTGGCATGAAGGTATTAGAAGATGTAGACGGACTGAACATTTGTCCGAATCTGTTCAATTTCCTGACACGATTACTTCAGCATCTGAATTTATTGAAAAAGAAGAAAATGAAAGTACGCAAACCTTTATTCTTGTATATTTACTTCCGTTTTGCATTCTCACTATTTTCATATAATACCTTCTTTTTTTACAGTGCTTAAAGGAATGAAGAGCCGATCACAGGTTTCTTGTCGAGAATACTATTCATACAAATTGCAAATCAGACCTTTCAGTAAGTCTATATTACTTCACAGTGGTAGATTACTCCAACAATATGTTGTAGATATGTATGTGAAGATTGAAACTGCACGTTTAGACTATTTTCGTAACAATCAAAATCAAATTCGAGCTGAACTTTATCAGGGTATTGTAGATAGTATTCAAAATGGAGAAACAAGAGGATCGAAAATTGGACGAAAAATTGTTTTACCGCAATCTTTTACATGTGGACCTAGAGATATGTTAAGGCGATATATGGATGCGATGGCTATTGTACAACGTTATGGAAAACCGGATATTTTCTTAACTATAACATGCAATCCAAATTGGCCAGAAATTAAACAAGAACTAAAACACAATGATGAGATTCAAGATCGGCCGGATTTAATTGTGCGTATATTTAGAGCAAAATTAGAAGAGTTGAAACATGATTTATACCAAAAAAAATGTTTTAGGCCCAGTTGTTGCGCATATATATGTTATTGAATTTCAGAAAAGAGGACTTCCTCATGCTCATTTTTTGTTAATATTTAATCACGGCCATAAAATCTGTTCTGCTGTAGATGTTGATAAGATAGTTTGTTGTGAAATTCCTGATCAAAAAAACCATTCCTATCTTCATTCTGTTATTGTAAAACATAATATGCACGGCCCTTGTGGACATCTTAATCCAAAAAACATATGTATGGAAGCAAACAAAACTTGCAAAAATAAATACCCTAGAGATTACTGTAATACCACTATTTTTGGTCATAATTCATACCCATTGTATAAACGTCGTAATACTGGTATTTCTATCAAAGTTAGAAGTCATATGTTAGACAATCGATGGGTTGTACCATATAATCCTTATTTGAGCGCAAAATTTGACTGTCATATTAATGTTGAAGTTTATTCTTCTATTAAAGCTGTAAAATATTTGTACAAATATGTGTATAAAGGGCATGATCGTATTCATTTTTCATTTTCTGCAAATGAAACGAGAAAAGACATCGATGAAATCTCAGCATACCAATCTGCTAGATGGATATCTCCACCTGAAGCTATGTGGAGAATTTTCTCGTTCAATTTAGCGGAAATTTATCCAGCTGTTTATTCTTTACAGCTTCATATTGAAAATCATCAACAAATAAGGTATGATGATGGAGATAATTTATCTGTTATTATTAATAATGAAAATACGAAAAGAACAATGTTGACAGAATTTTTTGAGGTAAATAAAGTAAATAAATTTGCTCGTACATTGTTGTATCGAGATTTTCCAACACATTTTGTTTGGAACTCAACTAAGAAGATTTGGAGTCCTAGAAAAAAACACGTTGTTATAGGACGAGTTGTCACAGCGAATCCATCTGAAGGAGAACGATATTTCTTACGTGTTCTTTTAAATCATATTCGAGGTCCAATATCATTTCAAGATCTACGAACTTTAAACAAAGTAACTGTTAATACATATCGAGAAGGAGCGCTTTTACATGGTTTGTTAAGCGGAGATAATCATTGCGAAGAATGTATATCTGAAGCTATTATTTACAAAATGCCTGCTTCTTTAAGACGTCTTTTTGCTACACTTCTCATCCTTTGCAATCCCACTCATCCAAAATTACTCTGGGAAAAATTCAAAATTTATATGATCGATGATTATGTACATCAAAATAAATCTTCAAAGGATGCTGAATTACAATCTTTAGAAGATATCAATTCCATTTTAGAATCATCAGGTAAAAACATAAATGACTACGAAATAATACCATTCAAGATACATATAAATGAAAGCGAAAGATTAAGAAGGATGATTGAAGAGGAGACAACAAACTGGAACTTAAAAGAAGGCTACAATTGTACATCATTTTTAAATAATGAACAACAATTTGCATATGATACAATTATGGAAAAAGTCAATTCAAAATCTAACGGAATTTTTTTCATCGACGGTCCAGGAGGAACGGGCAAAACTTTTTTGTACAAAGCTCTCTTAACAGGTGTACGGTCTCAAAATTTAATTGCTTTAGCTACAGCATCTTCTGGAGTATCTGCATCTCTTTTACCTGGAGGTCGAACAGCTCATTCAAGATTTAAAATTCCTCTTGAAACAGTTGGTGAAATTATTTGTTCCGTTAGTAAACAATCAGCTTTAGGGACTTTATTAAAAATGTCTACATTAATACTTTGGGATGAAGCACCTATGGTTAATCGTTGTACCGTTGAAGCCGTTGATAAAATGCTCAGAGATATTAATGATTGTAATTTGCCTTTTGGTGGCAAGGTGGTTGTTTTAGGAGGAGATTTCAGACAAGTTTTACCAGTAATACCGAGAGGAACAAAAGAAGATATAATGAAGGCTAGCTTAGTCTTCTCAGACTTGTGGCCTTTGTATTTACATTTACCCTTAGTTGAGAACATGCGTGCAAAATTAGATCCTGCATTTTCTGAATATTTGCTTCAAGTTGGAAATGGAACAGAGGAAAAACATAATTGTAATTACATTCAACTTCCGGCTAGCATAATTATACCATTTGATGATGAAGTTACATCTTTGCAAATTTTAATAAATCATGTTTTCCCAAATATAGAAACATATGTTGATACTTTACATACGATGGGAAATCGTGTAATTCTTACGCCTAGAAATGA
This sequence comes from Fraxinus excelsior, assembly GCA_019097785.1. Lineage (NCBI taxonomy): Eukaryota > Viridiplantae > Streptophyta > Magnoliopsida > Lamiales > Oleaceae > Fraxinus > Fraxinus excelsior. Next base: position 31,541,930 of record CM032625.1, on the reverse strand, counting down.
ATGTGTTGATTATATTAACAGAATTTTACTTGATCAGATTCCTGGTGAAATTTTCACGTATTACAGCTTTGATGAGATGATTGACAAATCAGAACAAAACCTTCAGGAAGATTTCTTGAATACTTTAACTCCAAATGGTATTCCACCACATGAATTAAAGCTTAAGATAAATTGTCCTGTTATGTTGTTACGAAATATCAACCCTTCTGAAGGATTATGTAATGGAACACGCCTTACCTGTAAGAAATTTAATAAGAATGTAATTCTTGCTGAAATTGCAACTGGCGAATATCGTGGAAAACATGTATTTCTACCAAGAATTCCTTTTGTACCTCTAAAAAATGATCAAACATCAATTCATTTTAAACGAACTCAATTTCCAATCAGACCATGTTTTGCAATGACGATAAATAAAGCACAAGGTCAAACACTTGATTATGTTGGTTTATATCTCCCTGAACCAGTCTTTTGTCATGGTCAACTTTACGTAGCATTATCAAGAGCTAAAACAAGTAAATCTTTAAAAGTTTTGTTGAAACCATTAAACAATGACAATTTACACAATATGTGTACAAAGAATGTTGTTTATAAAGAAATTCTTTCATTTATTCATTCATAGAAGTATAAGTAAGTATTTGTTTATTTATTTGTTTCATACCTACTTTCATTTTCAATATTTTAAATGTATGTGTTTCTTATTTTTATACGGTGAACTTAATTACTGATAATTGTCTTTATTTTCATATGCAGGTATATTTCACACTATCTTCTTCTTATACTTGATCCGAGTATATATGGATAGCTTTCACTCAACCTGGCTTCATTATTTGCTTCTGGTCGCAAAACTATGCTAGCTGTGCGTGACACATGTTTGCCCGAAGATATAACATTGTGATATGAGTTCTTTTCTAACTAAATGTATAATTTATTTTGCTATTATAATTTTCATGTCTCTAATTACAATTTTTTTTTTCAATTTTTTTTTCTATTCGTAAATAGCCATTAATAAAATACATTCTATATATATTCTACACACTTGAATTTAACTTTTATTCACTTTAAAAATATTGCTACAAAATATTACTGCAAAAACAGAACACAATAAAATTTACAAATAAACACAAATAAAACAGAAGTATATTTAAAGTCGTCAGTATGCTTTTTATATAATATATACACATATCGACACATTTTTTCGCCGACAATTACAGTAAAAATAAAGATATTTGTACATAACACGTGGATACACCACATTCGATAGGTAAAGACACGTACCTATATTGAAACTTGAATTTCAAAGTTTATCTTTCCAATAACATAATAAAAGAAATTATTTATTTCTCAACACTATTCATCCAGGTTTATCTTTCCAATAACGTATTAAAATAAATTATTTATTTATTAACACTATTCATCCACTTCGTCCTATAAATAGCTTCGTCTTCGCACTTTTTCTTACTTATACAAATCACAGACGAAACACAGTCATGTCTACACCATATAAACTTATCCCACAAATTGTCATTTCAGAAACTAATTGGTCCTCAAAGGTGGTTATCATCGGAAAGCAAATACCCAAAATTGCTCGTAATTCTAACACCAGATACCAAACTATGCTGCTGATGGATTTAGAGGTACAGTAACTGAATAAATTTTTGATTTTATTTTGTCTATATATTCTATAAGCACTTAACAAGTTCTGCTTAAGCGCTTAACAAGTTCTGTTTAAACAGGGTAATGAAGTTACAGCAACTCTCTACGATACAAATATTACTGCACTTAACGATCAACTGGAACTGGGAAAAACCTATGTGATCTCAAATGCAACGGTGAAAGAAAATAAAAGTCCGTTTAGAAGAACAAGCTCCTCTGACCAAAAAATATGGACCATAACAGGAAGAACAAAGATTGAAGAAATAGATGAAAATAATTTAAACTTCGTCTTCTCACAATATCAACTTACTCCATTTCATCAACTAGAACGCCACATGGATCAAAACAGCAATATTAGTAAAATTTCTATCAAATATTATACAATTATAATTATATGTATGATTTTGTGTATCGAAAAAATTATAACAATTTTTTTCTCAGGTGTAATAGGAATAGTTGTGGACGTTAAACCAAAGAGAACTATCCAAACTCATTTTGGCACAGAGGCGGTTCTTCAGGATATCATTTTGATAGATAAAGAATTTCAAACAATGATATTAACGTTGTGGGACAGTTTTCTAGAACGAGAATGTCTTACGATTATAGCCAATCTGAACGACAGACCAATCATATGGGCTATAAATCTTAAGGTTTCTTCGTTTAACGGTATAAATGTTCATTTCATTTTTATTTATTTAAATACATCTACTTCCGACAAATATACCAACATTTATTATTTACTTTGCAGGTATTACTTTATCAACCAAAACTAACAGCACTTTCTTCATCAACAGCGACATACTGGCTGTGGCAGAGTACAAAGATTGGTACTTTAAATATAATGTAACAAATACATTTTACATTTTTATAAATCAATATACACTGACTTTCTTCTCCAGGCTGCAAGTTAACAAAGAAAAACTTGACCAACTCACGCAAGATCATGGTTCTATTCCTCTCACACCACCGAAAATAATACCTCCCCCCGACGACAAATTTACGCCAATTGCTGAGTTACTAGGAATTCATCCTGAGGTAAGTCTTCATCAAATATATATGTTCATTAATATAAATATATTCATTTCAAATTTCAACATTTTCTAACTGGTTATTGTGCAGAAAAAATTCTATTGGGTCCAAGCACGTTGGAAGATCATTTCAAAAAATCAAAAGTTCTGGTACATGTCATGCGATAACTGCAAAAAATTGTCGAACGCAGATCTTGGAGAAATTCACAAATGCCGATTCTGTAAATGTGAATATGCAAAAGCTGTACCAAGGTAATTTATATTGTTCAGATTTTATTTCATACCTCAACAGAATTAAAAATACACGTCATATATCTCCTCCAGAGCAAATGCTTTCGTGCATCTACAAGACGAATCTGGAATGATAGACGCAAGCATCATAGGAAGCGCTGCAGAAACATTGTTACAGTGTACTGGTAACGCAATAAGGACCCATTTTGAAAAGGTCAAATCACAGTTTACATTCTTCAAAATTGTTTTCTTATTGTTAAATATTGTTTTCTTTACATTTCAATATTTCCAATTTCCAATTTGCAGGAACCAGATGTGGAGATAAACAGTTTTATGAAAACTGAAAGTGAAAACGAAATAGATTCAATATTTTATCTCAAAGCGACACAAAAACGGCAAAATCCTTCGGAGTGCCATTTTGAAATTATCTTCACCTTCAACTCTTTAGAAAAAAATGAACCTTCACTTGCTGCAATCAATGAGACAAACTCAGATAAAAATTCAGCTGCAGGAGACAACAAAGACAGCAAGAAAAATAAAGGGAAAGCTAAGGCACAATCCTCAAATAGTGAACAATCCGGAAATACTCAAACAACAACTGCTGCAAAAAAGTCTCTCTTTCGATCAGATGATTCTCTTCAACCAAATTCCAATCTAGAGAAGAAAGCTCGCAAAAGTTGAGTCCTCAGTACATGAGTGACTTGAACTTTTCTTTTTTGAACCAGTGAAGACGCAGTGAAGAAACCTCCTCCATACGTAACATATAACTTTTGAAGGCAATATGAAGAGGTTTTGGGTTTTTGTTATTTTCTAAAACAGATGAATAGGTTTTGGAAGATGCTTGTTTAGTCTTTCGTCTCGCTGTTTGTAAATATAAATAACAACTATATAAAATAACCCTATTTCGTTATGAATTACTATTTATATATTAATATTTATATATTAAATTGATATAAAAAAAAAATACAAAGAGACATGCAACAACTTTCCATCTCCCCATTTACCCCAAGAAACATGAACATGAAGAAAACCATGAAGGAAAGGAAAATTTACGTAAATATATTTTCATTTCTTCTTCATTACACATTTGTTTCTACTTTTAAATATTTAAATATTTGTATTAATAGGTCGGAGCATTTGCGAAGAATCCACACTGGAACCTCCGCAAGGATATCAATCTCCGCAGGGATATCAACGTTCACGCACGACGGCGAGCTCCGCACGGGGACACTCGTACCTCCGCACGCGGAGAATCCAGCTCCGCGCGGGGAGATTACAGCCTCCGCAAGCGGAGGCTGTGACCTCCGCACGCGGAGGTATTATACCTCCGCACGCGGAGGTTACAGCCTCCGCTTACGGAGGCTGTGATCTCCGCGCACGGAGAATAGAACCTCCGCACGCGGAGAGCGTATATTCATAAAAATATTTTTTTAAAATTTCTTTTCGCTTTTTTTTTCCTTAATATAAAAATTTTATTTCTCATTTTATATTATATCCATCATATTATTTAAATCAAAAAAATTATTACAAAACAGTTAATATTTTAGATAATTAAATAAATTCAATTACAAAACAGTTAATATTTTAGATAATTGAATAAATCCAACTGTATAAATCCCTACAATAAATATTTACAATAACTAAATAAATAACTAAATAAATCCAATAACTAAATAAATAATCACAATAACTAAATAAATAACTAAATAGTTAAAAGAAATAAATAATTACGATAACTAAATAAATCCAATAACTAAATAATTACAATAACTAAATAAATAACTAAATAGAAATAATTACAATAACTAAATAAATAAATTTAGAAATAAATAATTACAATAACTAAATAAATAATTATAATAACTAAATAAATAAATTTAGAAATAAATAATTACAATAACTAAATAAATAACTAAATAGTTAAGAAAACATATAATCACCCGTTTTAAAAATTAACCTAGCGGAGGTTTGAACATTATATATATTTATAAAAATATTTTTTGAAAATTTCTTTTCCCTTTTTTTTCCCTTCATATAAAAATTTTATTTATATCCATCATATTATTTAAATCAAAAAAATTATTACGACAATTGAATAAATCCAACTGTATAAATCCCTACAATAACTAAATATTTACCATAACTAAATAAATCCAATAACTAAATAAATAATCAAAATAACTAAATAAATAACTAAATAGTTAAAAGAAATAAATAATTACAATAACTAAATAAATCCAATAACGAAATAAATAATTACAGTGACTAAATAAATGAAATAATTACAATAACTAAATAAATAAATTTAAAAATAAATAAATAACTAAATAGAAATACATAATTACAATAACTAAATAAATAAATTTAGAAATAAATAATTACAATAACTAAATAAATAAATTTAGAAATAAATAATTACAATAACTAAATAAATAACTAAATAAATAACTAAATGAAAACATATAATTTGAAAAATTACCCTATCTTCTTCCATCTCCCCCAAAAATCCCTAAATTATCATTTCTCACAAATCAATCTCTCACTTCATTCACCCTCCATACCTCTACTCCATCTCTTCTCAAGCAAGGTTTTGTAGTCCATCTCTTCAAGCAAGGTTTTGCACTACAGGTAATCGGTGAAATATCAGTCAAGAAGCAACCTCCGCGGACGGATCTGTCCTCCACAAGAGGATCTGAACCTCCGCAAGCGGAGGTTCTGCGGAGGTCAGAACCTCCGCCAGCGGAGGTTCTGGACCTCCGCAAGCGGAGGTTCTGACCTCCGCAGAACCCCTGCCAGCGGAGGTTCCTGAACCTCCGCTTGCGGAGGTCTGAACCTCCGCACGCGGAGGCTCTGTCCTCCGCGTGCGGAGGACAAAACCTCCGCGGCGGAGGGCAAAACCTCCGCACGCGGAGTTCCATATATTGTTCCATATATTTTTTTTTTTTAAATTGAAGGTTATTTATTCTTTCAGATTGCAGATGTCTCTTGATTATATCGTTGCCCCAGATCAATGGTTCTCTGCCACCATCACCCAATTTCCATTGCTTCGGTACGTTAAAGATTTCATCCAACTTATTGACGAAGACAAACAATCTTTAATATTTAGCAGCAGTTTGTGTGGGTTTATTTGTGGATATCTTTATAGAACAGAAGAGCAACAATTTTGTAGCAGATTAATACACGAGTTTATATTGAGGATCGTTGATTCAGGCAAAACAAATGAAATATGGTTCAAATTAAATAATCATTTTGCCAGATTTGGTATTCAAGAGTACTGTCTGATTACTGGATTACCTTGTCACGAAGTAACAGCAGAACTCGACTCCAGTGATGATCGACTTAGAAATATTTATTTTCACGGAAGTAAAAGAATCACTATGGTAATGCTTTTCGAAACATTTCATCAATGTGAAAATATGGAGGATAAATTCAAATTGGGATTAGTCATGTTAGTGGAGTGTGTTTTAAAACCTGTTGGAAGATATATTAATTATCAGACATTGGCCATGGTTGAAAATCTAGACGAATTTCTTATTTATCCATGGGGTCGTATATCGTATTTCGTTCTGTTGAATTCATTGCAACAACGCGCACAAAAACTGCGAAACAACCAACAGACAGATCGAAAATATTCCATACATGGATTTCCACTTGCATTTCAGGTATGTAATTTATATTTTTAATAAATTTTCATTTCCTTACCGAGTCAATTTTTGCCGTACAATATTAACTTCTTATAATTTTGCAGTGTTGGATATACGAAGCCTTTCCACAATTTGGGCAACAATTCGGTCGTCGCAAACGTAGAACCTTACAGTTTCCCAGAATACATAAATGGAGACCAAACAAATTTCTGACTGAAAAAGTAATCAGAGATTTTTTGACCTCTATAACTGCTGAAGAGGTATTCTAAAATTCATTATAATCATTCAATAATATTCTACTATTAAATTATTCGTTTTAAAAATTAACAGAATCTTCTTCCATTGTTATAGATTGAAGTCATTCCAGTTCTGATACCCACGGAAGAAGAATCAGAAACAGTGTGGTGCACAACGCTGTCATTGACACCAGATAATGAACAACATATATTAGATGCTATCGTAAATGGAACATTCGCTAACGTGACTGAAGAAATTCCGCATACTACCACACAAGAACATCAAATGAATAATCCTGATCCAGGTACTTCATTTGAATTTGAAATACCGCCTGCTGACATACATGATACAGATGTGCCGGCCACTACATTTCAATTTGAGCCAATACATGATACAGATGTGCCGGCCACTACATTTCAATTTGAGCCAGGTTGTTCCTCTTCTCGCCATAATTATGTAACAAAAGAACAGATGGAAGAACTTTTTGGCATCTACAAGCAACATTTGGTATCAGAAGTGTCTAATTTATACGATAATTTAAAGGCGGATATGATTCAAGAATCAAAAAATCATGAAGCTAGATACCAAACCATTCTTGACAACCAAACACAACTATTTGAACAACAGAAACAATCCCAACAAGACATCCAATCCATGAAATCCTTCGTAGATACCAATATAAGTTCACTAAAATCTTCAGATGCTGAAAGGAATGAGAATATGCAGTTCCATTTGTCTACTTGGAAATCCAATATGGACACTATTGTAAATTCTCTACAACAAAACATTCCTCTAAATAAAGGTCGAACAAATGATGAATCTACATCATCATTTATATCTCCTTTGGAAGACTTTTCTGTGGATAAATACACAACCATAACAGATTGGATTGACAGAAATCCACCGGAGTAAGAAATCTACTTATACTTTATTATTTCATATATTATAATTTTCGTTATATTGTATTGAAACTGATATAATTTTTTTTTGTAGTCATTACTGGGATAATGGAAGCGGGCACAAATATAGTCGAGATATGCTCTTGACTATAAAAAATACATCTGAAGATCTACATGTTTCGGTTAGTATAATATAGAAATAATAACTGCAATATTTGCAATGCATAAATAATGTCTCTCATTCAATTTATTTCTTTCAATAGATTCTTAACACAGAGTTAACACTATTGAGACGATTGATTCGTGATAAATCTCCTCGCGTCTCTAAAGAATATGCACTATTAGATTTCTCATTTGAAGATGAATGTACTCGTTATATGATATGGCAAAACAATGTCAGACAAGGCCTTGAGAAGGGAACTTCACCAAGCTCTATTGTATTCCAGCAATATGTATCTGGCATCTTACCGATTTATGGAATTCCATGGAAAAAGTGCAATTATCTACTAATTCCATGTACGACGCCGGGCAATAATTGGTATCTTTATCTTGTGGATATACGCGAATGGAAATTTCAGATATATAATTGTAGCCACACCATTCGCTACCCAGACGAAATCAAGCTGCATGCAAAGGCGGTATTATTGTTAATTCAAGGGTTATTAATGCCCTCTGACAGACAGGGGTTAAGAAAATACGAAAACAAAAAAATGGACATACATATTATACCCTGTCCTGCTTCCAAAAACAGTGGGTGCGCATTAACATTACTTAAAATTAAATTTACTCTTAAATTTACTTTCATATTAACATTACTAATAGTCTAATACTATATTGTATTATTTCAGGCCTAATTGTGGAGTATTTGTGCTCAAACACATTGAATGCTTACTTTTTGGACAACCAATTGAATCAATTTCATTGGACAAGATCAATATATACAGGCGAAAAATTGCAATCGATGTAGCTTTCGATGAATATTTCCTTCGCCCTTCTTAAATGTCAGGTAAAATATATATATTCTGTGTATTTCACTATCCAAAATTTATAAATTACGTCAAATGGTGTATGTCTGCTTAGGTCAGGATACCAGTTGTAGTTGTTGGTTAGAAAGTAACAAATTTGTTTCCATGTGCTTCTGCAGATACGTTCCATGAAGTGAAAGGAAGCGTGATAGGAGAACACAGGTATTGCTACTTGTAACTTAATCTCATATATAGTGTAGCTCTACTCATAAATGATCCTACATCATTTAGTCCCATGTTTGCTTTAGATACAAATTAGATTTTTAATACATTTTCCAATTCAAAAAGTGCTCTCATATGATTTTTTTGATCCTGGTCTAAGAAGTATTTCAAGTGGAGATTCCTTCCTGCTGCTCAAAAAAGTGTTGGAGGTGCTGCTAAATATTAGAAGTATTCAGAATCATTGTATATATTTTCATATCTCCTAATATGTATTTTATTTTAATCAATTAATATAATATTTAAAGATTTAAGGTTTTCGTTTTACGTTGTTATTATCGCTAATATTATCATTAAATAGCACGCTAATAAACATATAATAAGTACAAAACTCGTGCATAGCACGAGGCGACAACTAGTAATTAACAAAAAGATTAAACCCCTGTTTAGTGGAGATTGAAATTATATTTTAAGCAAATTTTGATAAAAAATTAATGAAATATATGGTTGAAAATTTTTGAGACCCATAAAATATGTAATTAAAATTAATTGTATACTTCGACTTTAATAAAAAATTAATTTTAAATTTTTTTTATAAAACAGGGGCTAAATTAATTACTAATTGGCGACTCCAAAAAGGGCCCAATCTGCCAATCGGGTCAATGGCTGACGTGTCAGCCTCCTAAAGTGGGGCCACGCCTTATTATTACTTATACCACCTGTCCTATGCTGACTTGACACGTGACCTCATTAATTTCAGGGAAGGATAATTAAAATTAAAAATTAGCACATGAACCGCGCCATGATTTTCAATAAACCGTTTCCAAATGGTCCCCAACGCATTTTGTCTCACTTTAGTCCAACCACTGCTTCAGCCAAAATAGCCAAGCAAATGTACTTTAAATAATTTACAAGTGAAAAGGAAGTTATGTTATTATACAGGTGGTGGTTACACGTCCACAATTCCGGCCACTGTCGGCGGCGCTTCCACCGGTGGTCGACTGTTGGGATCCACGAAACCAGTTGGATAAATAGTCATTTGGGCAAGTTAAAAACTATTTATTAATTATCAGTAAGATATGATTTACTCGAAATAATCAGACAAGGATCCTATTTTAGCAGAAATTAATATTATTTTTGTGCGATAGACAAGGTATATCTTTATATTTGATTTGCTGTCTGTCCATCCAAGTCAAATTGACTGTAATAAGAAATCACGATTTTAATTGAATTAGATCTTATTCACGTAGCCAACAACACTTTTAGGGCTTGTTTGGACCATATTTTAATCTGAGTCAAAGTTAAACAATTAATATCAATCACATCTTTCGTTGATCTTACATCTTTTCAACCATACATTTCAAAAACTTCTATAACAATCCACTTAAATTCTAATTTTAATCTACCCAAACACCCTCTTAATTTGTTACTGTAATTCAATATTGTAAACAATTTCAGGTGAAGCAAAATAAAATGGAAGACGAGGACAAGTTTTGTGTTATGCCACGAACTTTAGAAATTTGCGACGAATTCTTTAACGATAAATTTTACAAGAAACATAGATTCCATAAAAGCTCAGAGGGTCTTTTTTTTTTTTTCCTTACATGAACTCGTTAACATCCAAATCTGGAATATCAAACTTCAACAAATTGCTGCAGTAACTTTCTTTCTCTTCTTCAGTACTGTTGCTGGTCAATTTGATAGAATTAGAATGCAACTGGGTTGGACTTGATGAAGGGCTTGACATATTGGACAAAACGGAACGCACGCTGAAATTACTGCTGCCGTTGGATTGAAAAGTTGAAGTCTCTGATGGAGGAGGATTCGACCCGTATACGTTATCATATCCATAGTTTGATAAGGGTACATAATCTTCTGGCAAAGAAGTTACGTCTATTTGATTAGTTTGCCACTCATGTAGTTGGCAATTTTGTGGGTTGAAGCTGGTGATATCTGATGGATGGAATTGATTTATGTTCGAGATTGGAATATTTGGAGTTTCCAACGTCGTACAAGTGGGAATATCAAGATTTTGGAGTTGACTAGGTTGGACTAATGGTGGCGTATGATTTTGGAGTTGTGAATTACTGCAAATTTGATTGTCTTGAGCATTGTTTTGTAGCAGAAAATATTGGTTCTGGTTCTGGTTCTGGAATTGGGTGGAGGATAAAAGATTGGCTAACCTAAGGAGTTGAGGGTTTACAAGATTCTGCATTCCAGTCAGTCTTGAAAAATTCATTTCCGAGGATGAGTTTAGAATTGTGGAGAGATGAAGAAGATCGAGTCGAGAAGTGTGTGTCACAGGATCTATTCCCAGTCGAAGAAGCTTTTTTCTAATGTTCGTGTTCCAGTAGTTCTTGATTTCATTGTCCGTTCTTCCTGGTAGTCGAGCTGCAATAGCAGACCACCTGTATAGTTCAACTTCATGAGTACCACAGTTAGATAAAGCTCACGCATCGTTAAAAAATCGAGTTTGTAAACACGTACTTGTTTCCCAAGATGCTATGGAGTTGAATAATAGTTTCTTCTTCTTCAAAAGAAAATCTTCCTCTTTTGATATCAGGGCGAAGATAATTAGTCCAACGGAGTCTGCAACTCTTTCCACACCTTAGCAGCCCTACAAAATAAAATCCCGTTAGGATAAAACTCGTAAAAGAAAAATAAAATAAAATTTAAAGCAAAGAGGAGGTTCATATATACTAACCAGCATTTTTTGGAAGTGTTCTCCAATTTCCATACCCATTTTTCTGTATATAATCAATGAGTATGCAATCTTCTTCTGGTGTCCATGGACCCCTTTTCAGTTCATTTTTATCACAACATGGTGCTCTCCCCATTGTTTTGAATTAGCTGTGGAGGTTCTAGAGAGAAGAAATTACTTTGGGTCCGTGCTGTAAAATGAATGTCGAGTGTATATTGGATATATATACACACACACACACACACAGAGAGGTTAAAAGAAAGGGACGAAATCAAAGTCAAAAGGATTAGCCGTCCCTGTTTCGTGCAAAGGCGACGTGTCCCCTTCTTTGGTGAAATATAAGGGTCCGTTTCATTCAGAAGGGTGGAAAGATTTTTCAATTTCACGTAAGTTGGAAAATAAAAATTCAAGTATTCTATAGGAATGTATTTTTCATGAAATTTACAAAAAATAAGCTTAAAGTGATTATATTGAAATTCAAACTCAATTTCTACTTTTGTATCAAACAATCAAAGTAGAAATTGAATTCCTTAAACGTGACATTTTTCATGGAATTTAAATTAATCAAACAGCCCTAAGTGAATTCGCCAATAATTTCTCACTTTCATTTTATGTTAAATAATTTGCATTTTAATCTCTTTCGCCGATTTTGTCCCATCATTTTCCAGTGGGTCATCTCTTCCATTTTGAATTCATATTAGCTGTAGTCAACGTTAGCACGCCACATCTCCCACCCCAAATAAAGGACAAACACAGTAGAACAGTAGCGATTAAAATTGAAAACAAATGTGGACTTTCGTTGGCAATTGCTTAGTTAGCAAAGTGACTATATTTAACTTTGATAGGAATTAAAATCACATTTTAATAATTTTTAATAAAAATTGATAAATATGTCATTGAAAGATTATGAATATCATGAAATGTATAATTGAAAAGTTTGGATTTCATAAAATGTGCAGTTAAAATAAATTATTAACTTTAATTTAAATTAAAATATGAATTTTAAGCGCTACCAAACATGTGTTAAGTTTAAAACTTCAAAAGTTGTAATTTTATAAGGGAAAAATTGTAGCCGAGGTACCAAACCTTTTAGTTAATTGTAGACTTTTCTCAAACCTTTCATTTGTACTACTCATGGTATCAAATCTTTATAAAATCGCAATCCAAGTCCAAAATAACAGTTTCCGTTAGTTTGACCCCAAAAATTGTTAGTTGACCCAAAAATTAAAAATCTAGAGCCTGTTTGGTAAGGTTTAAAATCCAATTAAAATTGAAAATATGACCGTTATTGGGTCACACCCGTCTAATAAAAGTCAACAATAACGACTATATTTTCAATTTTAATCTCTACCAAACACCCTCCTAATGAATTTTCTCCAAACAAGATAAGGACGTTTTGGACATAATACATTTCCTCTATTAAAAAAAAAAAAAAAAGACCCCCACCCCACTCTCATCTCCTTCTTTCCCAAAATTTTCACCAACTGAAACACACCTAGCAAAAGAAAAGTCGGCCCAAACTCCCTCCCTGCCCCGACTACCACCGATCTCCACTGACTCTCCACCTGAGCCCGGAACAGAAGCCACTAGAGTCTCGTCTTTCTCGGAGTTCTCTCTATATCCTATAACATCTCTATTTAGAGGTGTCAAGATGAACGTGCCGACCAGGCCCGTGAAAATCGGCCCGGATAGACCCGGGATCAAGGGCCGACCCGTGACCCGAGCGGGCGGTTCACGGGTCAATGAGGTGTGACCCTCGGGCTTCGTTGGTTGCACATTCACGGGCCACGGTTAACCGTGACCCTTGAAAAAAAATAAAAAATTTTAAATATTATATTTAAGTAGGTGCCAACCTAATTGAGATGTACTTAAACTATAAATTATAGTAAAAGTAGGTACCAATCTAGTTGGGATGTACTTATACTATAAATATTTGATAATCTCTCTTCTATTGAAAGAGGCAATCCCTCGTTTACTGTTCAATCAAGACGTATTTATTCTTTCCCATTTTATCCCACCATTTCATGTTTTTTTTTCTTCAATTTTATCCCTATCCTTAACCATTGATTTGTGAAACAATTTCCATCAATAGTTTATCAAAATAAAAGGGCATTATAAACACAAAAAAATAAAAAAAAACGAAAAGTCAATTTTAGTGTGCGCACGGAGAGAGAAAAGGGTTATCAAAATAAAAGGGATTATAGACACACAAAAAAAAAAGGAAAAGTCAATTTTAGTGTGCGCACGGAGAGAGAAAATGTTAAAAAATATAGGCAAAAAACGTGCGCCCATGGGGAGTAGTAAGTTATTTTTTCCCCGATTAATCTGTTTTTTTTTTTAATAGCCTCAAAAAACGAAATTCTATTATTCATGAAACAAACATCATTTAAATACTGGAAACCCTAATTTTAAGTAAAAAATACTAAAATTGACATCCACTTAAATAAAACAATTGAAACGCAAAAAAAATAAAAAATAAAATAAAATTCAATTGTCCGGTAGACTGCCTTAAACTACAAAAACAATTCAATTGTTCTGAAAACGATCCCAACCGGGTTCCCCCTATTGGGAGGGTCTAGAGCGCTACAAGACATTTTCGAAAACATATTATAATATCTCTCTTCTATTAAAAGAGGCAATCCCTCATTTACTATTCATTCAGGACGTATTTATCCTTTCCCATTTTATCCCACCATTTCATGTTTTTTTTTTCAATTTTATCCGTATCCTTAACCATTGATTTGTGAAACAATTTCCATCAACAATTAATCAAAATAAATTATAGACACCAAAAAAAAAAAAAAAAAGTCAATTTTAGTGTGCGCACGGAGAGAGAAAAGGTTTATCAAAATAAAAGGGATTATAGAAAAAAAAAAAAAAGGAAAAGTCAATTTTAGTTTGCGCACGGAGAGAGAAAATGTTAAAAAATACAGGCAGAAAACGTGCGCGCACGAGGAGTAGTGAGTTATTTTTTCCCCGATTAATCTGTTTTTTTTAATAGCCTCAAAAAACGAAATTCTATTATTCTTGAAACAAACATCATTTAAATACTGAAAACCCTAATTTTTAAGTAAAAAAAATACTAAAATTTACATCCACTTAATTAAAACAATTGAAATAATAATAATAATAATAATAATAATAATAATAATAATAATAATAATAATAATAATTCAATTGTTTGGTAGACTGCCTTAAACTACAAAAACAATTCAATTGTTCTGAAAACGACCCCAACCGGGTTCCCCCTATTGGGAGGGTCTAGAGCGCTACAAGACATTTCCGAAAACATATTATAATATCCCCCTTCTATTAAAAGAGGCAATCCCTCATTTACTGTTTATTCATGACGTATTTATCCTTTCCCATTTTATCCTACCATTTCATTTTTTTTCAATTTTATCCCTATCCTTAACCATAGATTTGTGAAACAATTTCCATTAACAGTTTATCAAAATAAAAGGGCATTATAGACACCAATAAAAAAAAAAAAAGGAAAAGTCAATTTTAGTGTGCGCACGGAGAGATAAAATGTTAAAAAATACAGGCAGAAAACGTGCGCGCACGAGGAGTAGTGAGTTATTTTTTCCCCGATTAATCTGTTTTTTTTAATAGCCTCAAAAAACGAAATTCTATGAGTTAATACCCTAAATAGTCACTGAACTTTGCCAAAAGTTCACTGGAGGTCACCGAACTTCAAACTTCCCTAATTGGTCACTAAACTTTGTAAAAAGTTCCTAGGAGGTCACTTAACTTCAAAACTACCATAAATAGTCACTGAAGTTTGCTAAAACTTCCCAGGAGGTCACCGAACTTTGCAAATTAGGACCCCATACATCAATGATTCAGTGACCCCCTAGGAACTTTTTACAAAGTTGGGTGACTATTTAGGGAAGTTTTGGAAAAGTTCAGTAACTATTTAAGGTAGTTTTAAAATTCGGTGACCTCCTGAGAACTTAATGAAAAGTTCAGTGACTAATTAATGAAGTTTTGAAGTTCAGTGATCTTGTGGGAACTTTTGACAAAGTTCAGTGACTATTTAGGGTATTAACCCAAATTCTATTATTCATGAAACAAATACCATTTAAATACTGGAAACCCTAATTTTTAAGAAAAAAAATACTAAAATTTACATCCACTTAATTAAAACAATTGAAACGCAAAAACCAAAAATAAAAAAATCAATTGTCTGGTAGACTGCCTTAAAATACAAAAACAATTCAATTGTCCTGAAAACGACCCCAACCGGGTTCCCCCCTATTGGGAGGGTCTAGAGCACTACAAGACATTTCCAAAAACATATTATAATAGAAATTCTGACATTGGTGCATAAAGTTATGCCCATTTCTTTAAAACAACTCGTTTTTATCAATTTTCGATCCAATTCATTTTCAAACTTTAACGTGAATTGTCCTACATCAATATATTTGTTAAAAGTGATTATTAATTCCTAAGGAATTTTTTTTTTCACTATTGTGTATTAAAAAAAAAAAAAATTTAAACTCCCCGCACGCGCATGGGGAGATTGCAACTCCCTGTGCGCGCACGGGGAATGGTGTCTCCCCGTGCGCACACGGGGAGAACTGCAACTCCCCGTGCGCGCGTGGGGAGTGGTGTCTCCCTGTGCGCGCACGAGGAGATTAAATTTTTATTATTATTATTATTTTTTCTTTGTTTTATATATCGAATATCATTACACAAATTATAAATACAAATTCATTTATTAATAATTTAACTCAAAATAATTAGAAAATATTCAATGTGATACATAAATAAAAATCAAAATTCCTTTCGGGGGCGTTGCTCCCGAGCCCTCACGAGGGGCGCTACCCTCGAACCCCCACGAGAGGCGTCACTTGTCAATTCAATCAATAAATATGTAACTTATTCAATTTACTTGTCATATTTTTAGTCATTTATGTTTCTATCAAATATTGAATTGTTTCCAATTTTTTTAAGTTGTAAGATATCGTTGTCAAATTAAAAATATTAAAATCTTCAACTTTAATCGAACTCTTACACTTCATTTCTTATTATTCGTGAGGTAGTGAGATAAACTTTACTATTCTCATTAGTAAACAAAAATTTGGCTCCAACTTTTTGTACATATTTTTACTTTAATCTTTTTTTCATTTGTTAAAATTGTGCAAGGTCTGACTGCTATCCATCTCTCGAATTTTATTTTCTTCGTTTTGCTCGGGTAAAAAGGTAAGAATTTCTTCTCTTCTAGAAATTTAGTTTTATTCAATAATATTTAATTAGTCTTTACTTGTTGATAATAGCATATAAAAAATATTTTTAATTTTCTTCAGATTTCATTTCATCAATATTTGAGTCAGCGACTTCAATATTAATTACTATTGAATTAAATTTTAAAATTTCGTTACTTGACTTTAAATTTATGCATTTTATAAATATTATATACTAGAGTTTTATGACTTTTATTCATCAATTTTATTTCGCATTGTGATACAGTTATTATTATTATTATTATTATTATTATTATTATTAGTTGTTAGTTGTTTGACTAATAAAATATTTTCTATTTTATTCATATAAATGGTATATTTATGGTCCTCGTGAGAGCTTAAGTTTACTAATCTTGAAAGTATTTCCGAAAGCACAAGTAAATTTAGTATAGTTCATCACTACGTTAGTAAATATATTTTCTCAAATTAGCATGAAAAAATGTCAAGAGTTCTTTTATTTAGCTCACATTCGTACCTGCTGGTAGAATATAAAATAATTTTTACATCATGTCCCATGCGAAGATGGGAGGGGAGGAAGAATGTGCTTTTATTACCTTCATGATTTTTGTTATCTAAGATTACAATTTTTTTGCAATTCTTCAATGTTATTAGGTTTCATTTGCCATTCAATTAATATTATGTTCTTTCGTTATTAATTTCTATTTTCATAACGTTTGATAATAAAGTTCAGTATCTATAATTCTTAATTCTGGAAAAGAGAGTACATGAAAAAAATGTTACATTATACATTAAATGCTTAAGAAGAATCCACCAAAAAATGAGATAAATATATTTTTCAAAAAATGCTAATATTACCTTCAAAATAACATTGCTCGTGCATTGCATGGGCAATAGACTAGTATTAATTAAAAATGCATTTAGTTGTTATTTGTTTAAGTTAAATTTAACTTTTTAAAGTTATAAATAATTCATGTAACATTAAATTTGTTTCTATGTAAACATTTCTTGGTATAAATATAAAATTATCATTTTATTTAATTTTTAGTTTACATTTTTTTAAAATTGTTTTTGCTATAAATATGAAAAAATCTATATTTTATAATTTTGTTTATACAATTATACGGGTCAAACCGGAACAAATAGTGACCCGTGACCCGCATGGGCTCGACCGGATGGGTCAGCGGGCGGCCCTGGGTTGTAGTCCAAAATTGTGGGTCCACCCGTAACCGGCCCGTAACCCCGAGCGCGCAGACTTTTTTTCACTTGAGCCGTTACCGGGCTCATATATTGGCGGGCCGACTTGGCTCGGACCACTCGGATTGACACTTCTATCTCTATTTAGCTTAAGTGTTAAAAGTTTATGCCTGATCCTGAGTTTGTAATTTCCACATTTTTTGGAGAATTTTTTTAATAATAATTTGCTTGAATGAGTACATTTGGCGTTTCAACCAGTCCCTATATTTACATCGGCTACAATTTTGAGCCATGGTTCTCGGGTTGAGGTCAAAGCACGGAAAGGGTGCTTCTGTTAAAGTTGAGTACATAGTGCACTTACAGGAGATTAGGCCTTGGCCTCCAACAGAATCTCTAAGATCCGTTCAAACCGTGTTGTTTTAATGGGAAACTGGTGATAAAAATTCTCCGGTGGCTTTTGTTCCAGGTTCTGGGAGTGTCTCGGTGGGTGAAAATTTTGGGGAAGAAGGGTGGTGTGGGATGGGGTTTTATTTTTTTTTTAAATTTTTATTTAATAGAGGAAATATACTATGTCCAAAATGCCCTTACCTTATTTGGAGAAAATTTATTAGATTTTTAATTTCTAGGTCAACTAACGGTTTTTGGGATGCGATTTTTTTAAATGTTTGGTATCATGTGTGGAACAAATTGAAAGATTTGGACAAAATCTGCAACTAACTGAAAGATTTGGTACATCAGCCGCAATTTTCCCTTTTATGAATACCAGTCACATGTGAACGTGCATTTCGAGTTATTTTGAAATACTTTATAAGTGTTGTAAAAATAATATTTGAAAAATGCATGAATATAAAAAATAGTTAAAAATAAAAAGTTGTTCATGTGAAATGAACTTTTTACTCATAATTTTTGTGTGATTATAGGTAGCTAACTTATAAAACCTTTGTAGTTGCTATAGATTTTTTTTTTCTTGAAAGTACAATGTATCATTGTTTGTGCGAGAATATATGTTGTGGAAGATATATTTCGACATGAGTAATTGTCTGTCGTTGTACTTCGTTAATTGTTATTGCAAAATAAAGATGAATAGGAAAAAAAATCATGAATTTTTTTGTCTCAAGTTTGAAGACGATGAATAGAGAAAATAATTAAATTAATAATTGAAACCATGTGCAAAAAACACTTTAGTTCTACATCTCGGTGGAAAGTACTTGTTTTATTGCATGTTTACATTTTGTGCATTATGGAATGACTGTGACTCATTATTAATCTTCACGGGTATTAGGAGATAAAACACAAAAGGGAGAAAATAAAAATTACTCATTGTCTTACAATGCGCTTTAAGTTTATGCCTTAAGGCCCGTTTCACGTAAACGCCTTAATTAAGCTCCTCAAATTTTACATTTTCAGTGTCATTTGTCAAGGTTAAAGCCATGCCTTATTGAAGTGTACGCCTCAAGGAATATGCTTTTGGGTATTTAATTGAGATTTGGTGTCCGCGTGCATCCACACAAAAATATTCATGAATTATTTTATCTCAAATTTGAAGACTATGAACAGAGAAAAAAAATTATATTAATAATTGAATATTAAGATTAAGAACGTTTTATGGATAATAAGATAATATAATTACAAAATAAATAGTAATCGTAATACTCTTTTATTAATTAGGATGATCATCAAAATATCAAAATTTCAACATCGTTGGAATAAGATTCGACTAAATTTTTTCGAACTACTGTCACTTTAATGGACCATTAATTTTCATACGCCGATAAATCTCTTATAGCCATTGATTCCATGATATGGGAGAGCAAAATATTCAATGATTGAAATGAAATAACAAACAATTTGTGATAATAACTTAAATAGTTAAAATCTTATTTCAATTATATCTAACACTAATGAGAAAATCAAATACATGAACATAGAATTTAATTAATTTGAATTAATGAATATAGAAAAATAATACTCCATCTGCCCCATTTATATATATTAGTTTTATTTTTTACACAGAGTAAGAAATCTTATTTAATATTATTGAAAAAGGAATTTTTGACAAAAACATTCCTAGTTTACCTTATATAATTATCAACAACTAGTAGTAAATTGGTTATAACTATGGAAACTAAATAAAGGTATATTAGTAAACGAACAACACAAAAATCTATTAATAAAGAAACGAGACTATATAATTGGGACAAGAAAATAAGGAAAGTCAGCATATATAAGTGTGACGGATGGAGTAATTTATAAACAGTGATCTTGAAAATTAATTTAGACAAAAGGGTATGCACGTGAATCTAGAGAATAAATTTATATCAATGATTATATTAATAATCTTGAAAATAAATAAATTTATGCGAACTTGAATAATTCATTTACTCCTATGGTAATTTAATAGCCCCCAAAACATATAAAGTATACATGAACTTGAAGAATTAATTTGCACCATTTTGACCTATATATGATAAAAATGCAAGTCCTGAAAATAAATTTTAATTATTATATATGCATGTAAATAGTGAAATTCATAATTGAATGTTAAATACATAATAAAAAATGAAAAGTAATGTATTATTGAAATAATTAAATTGTAGTAGAGTTAGAATCGTCCAAAAAATAATTTCACTCACGAGAACAGTCAAAAATACATTCATGAGTATGGAATTTAATTAATTTGAATTAATGAATAAAGAATATATATATATATATATACACGTGATCTTGAAAATTAATTGAGACAAAATGGTGTGTACGTGAACCTAAAAAATAAATTTATATCGTTGATTAAATGAATAATCTTGAAAATAAATAAGTGTACATGAACTTGAACTTGAATAATTTATTTACTCTCATAGTAATTGAATAGTCCCTCAAAACGTATCAAGTGTACATGAATTTGAAGAATTAACTTGCACTCTTTTGATCTAAATATGAGAGAAAATGCAAAACTCTGAAAATAAATGTTAATTATTATATATGTGTGTAAATAGTGAAATTTATAATTGAATGTTAACTATATATTAAAAAAACGAAAAATAAGGTATTATTGAAATAATTGAATTATAGTAGGGTTAGAATCATCCAAAAAAATGATTCTTGTTTGATGCAATATTTAATATAAGCTTAATAGTACAAAATGTCCCTACGTTTGACTTGTTGTGTGCAAAACGTCCTTACGTTTCAAATTTTTACATTTTCAACCATATTTCCACGTTTCATTGCAAAAACCGTCATTTTCACCAATTTTTAGTGTAAAATGACCAATATACCCTACAATTTAAATAAAAACAAAATAGAAAAATAAATTGCAATTATACTCCCAAACGTTTTAAAAAGTGCAAATTAGTCCAAAAACCTTATTAAAACATTAAAAAAGAAAAAAGAAAGAAAGAAAGAAATTCTCTCTCTCTCTCTCTCTTCTCGCCTCCTCTTCCCTCCGCCTTCTCTTCCACTGCCTCCTCCACTGAATCGAATCAACACCAGTGTGAAATTTTTGTTCAATTTCTGTAAAACTTAAAAAGTCAAAACCCTCAATTTCTACTTCTAGTTAGGGTTTTGTTTTCTTCTCCCCAAAATTACACAAAATCAATCCATCTTCTCCACAGATTTTCTCACATAATTATAGAGATATACAATTTGTATGAACGATTTCAAGGACTATAGTCAATTCGAAGTCTCTCTAAACCTCAAATATTCCAAATTACCCTCATAATTTACACAGACACCCACTTCTCTACTCACCTTACCCCCAATCGTTGCACCTCCTATCTCGCATTTCCTATGTATCCCGGTACTACTATCTTTGGCCCCATCCATGCTGGGTACTTTTAAGAACAATAATCTATTTTGTGTATGGAGGAATTAATAGTACAGCGCAATGGTCCCTTTTGGTGGATCAATGGCTACAAATGGTAGTGCCCTATCTAGACTTGTTGGTGGGTGAGTTGGTGAAGTGATTTTGATAGAGTGATGGTTGTTGTAGAACTGGTTAGTAGGAAGTTGGTTGTTGGGAATGGTGGGGTAGTCGCTGTGATGGCGGCAGTAGAGAGTCTTGGTAACATGAAAGGTTAGATGGGAGCTCGGAGTCATGCTGCTTGTCAGTCTAGCACCAACACTAGCATCTAGTTTTAATATTTTAATAATTTACTGGACCGATTTGCACTTTTTAAAAAGTTTGGGAGTATAATTGCAATTTATTTTTTTAATTTTTAATTTTTTTATTTAAATTGTAGGGTATATTGGTCATTTTACATTAAACATATGTGAAAATAACGGTTTCCACAATGAAACGTGGAAATATGGGTGAAAATACAAAAAATTGAAACGTAAGGACGTTTTGCACACAACAAGCCAAATATAGGGATGTTTTGTACTTTTAAGCCTTTAATATATTATAGATAACACTTTTTATTCATTAAAAGTCTTTAATCTTTTATATATTTAACTTTTTTCGTCGTACTTATCTTTAACGTTTCATTAACTAGCAAATATTATCCTTGATCACATTTTTTTATCCAAAAATACTAAAGAGTGACACAAACGTTAATTTTAAATTATGAGATACAAATAAGTTTTTTTTTTTTTTAATTTCATCTTAACAAAACTTTCGGAAAAGAAACATAGTCAAGGACAACTTGCATTAATCTGAAAATAAAAATGTGATGAAAAAAGTTGACAACTTAATGATGATAATGAATAAAGATTATGAACATTTTATGTAATTAAAACGTGGTGTAATTATTAAAAATGCAGTGTCATTATATGTAGCTTCTGCTTGGATGCATTTTATAAATTTATATATAAAATTAACCAAAATCAAAGGCTGATTTCAACTACACATTTATAACTATAACTCAAAGTTGAACATACATTGCACATTATTTTGAAATATTTTATAAGTGTTATAAAAATAATACTTGATACCATTTTGTTAGGAAAATTTGGTGAGTTTCAAACGAATTAAAAAAAATAAAATTCAGAATAAAAAGTTAAGTAAATAAAATTGTACTCTCAAAACTCGACTTTTATGATTCAAATTTTTTGTGATGATGAAATATTACAAATGAGTAACATTTTTATACTACATTTTGGTACATAAGAATTAATTGTTAATACATGAATTTAAATGTCAATTGAAATTCGTAAATACATGAATAATAATAAATTCATCGATAATAACTCTAGATTCATGTACATTAAGATTCATCAAGTTAAAATTCATTGAGTTTATATTAATGTAAATATTAATCAATTGAGAATTAATAACACGAAATTCATACATGAAATGATTTTGTAGTATTTATATTATATATTGAAAAACAAAAGGTATCATTGAAATAATTGAAATGTAGTATGATTAAAATCATCCAAATAATGATTCTCACTTGATGTGATATTTAATATATTATAGATATAGATTATTAATTTATTATTTATACATTTTGTGAAATCTACTATTATTTCACTTTATAAATTTGTAAAAGGATAATTAGCGCAAAACGTCATTACCTTTACACGATTTTGTGCAAAACGTCCTTACATTTCGCATTTTTGGCACAAAACGTTCTTTTTGACCATTTTACCTTTCTATTGAAATAAACAAACACAAAAGAAAAATAAAATAAAGAATAATTTTCAATCTTACTCCTAAACTTCTAAAAAATGCAAATCAATCCAAAACTTATAAAAATATTAAAAAGAACAAAAAAAGATCTCTTTTACCCCTGTTTAGCCAAATACATGAGCTCATTTTTTCGATTACTCCCGACCGTCCAAACCATCAGATATTGGTCCCAACATGTTCTCCTCGCTACCCTCTACAACTATATACCAAACAATCCCCATAACTCGTTGTAATTTGTTCGGAAATCAAATTCAAAAGTCGCAGCCTGAAAATCGGTTAAACACCTACAACTCGCCGTCCGGAATCCACCACTGGTGAACTCCCCTCAAAAAGTCGAAGCTACTTATGTAAACAATTTCCTCCAACAAGCAACCAACAACCACCAATTTCAAAGAAAAACAGTTCAATCGTTGCGCTCGCTAGTTCGCACCACATTTCAAACCCAAATTGAAGATGATTGGAGCCAAATTGAAGGGGACCCATAGCTGGGCTAGGTGCGCTAGGTGATGGAGCACCCAACACAGGTAGTCCGCCACCATAGGTTGTCACGGTGGCTTCGGAATTGGAGGAAAATTGGTGCGGTGTCGTGATAGTCGCGACGGGCAGCTTTCAATTTGAAATTCAGATCTTATCCTTGCTGTTTGGGCTAAATTGTTTGCATGGTCGATGTCATCTTGAGTAGGGGAGTTGGCCGGTGGTATGTTCCGGCCAGGAAGGTGGCCGGACGGCATGATTCCAGCGTTTGACCGCATTTCATGCGGTAAATTTTGTAGCTCGATTCCGATCAAATCTGTTGGAGTAGGGGCGGGTGGTTAGGTGGGTTGTGAAGAGGGCAATGAGGGCTTCAAGGTGGTATGTTGGTCCTACGGCCAAGGTGATCGGAGGTTGGGGATTTTGCCTTCAAATGTGGCGGCTTAAGGGTTGATGATTTTTTCATATTTGTGACTAATTTGCACCTTTTTAAAAGTTTGAACCCATAATTGCAATTTATTATTTATTTTTCTTTTCTTTTGTGTTTGTTTTATTTCAATAGAAGGGTAAAATGGTCAAAAAGGACGTTTCACACTAAAAATGGGAAAGGTAAGGACGTTCTGCACCAAGAAACGGAAGGTATGGATGCTTTGCACAAAACCGTATAAAGGTATGAACGTTTTGCGCTAATTACCCTTTGTAAAAGGAAGGCGTTATTTGAAGCTTGGTTGACACTTGTTCAATTTGTATTAGTCTCCAGTAAATATTTAAATTTATCATTTTTCTTAATTTTTATAAGGTTCGATTTGATTTCATATCAAAAATAAAATAGTTCAAAACTGTTTCATCGATGGTTTACATATGTGCACCAAATCGACAGTTTTGAAACGTTAATTTCAATTTGGTTGACGATTTTTTTGCTTACTGTTCTAATCTATACTATATTAAATTAGCAGTCTCATTCTCCTGCGCGTGGCATGCATGAGAAGCTTATTAGCTTTGCCTTGCCAAAAGGCAAGGCCTTCCGACAATCTTTTTTTATTTTTTATTTTTCTCGTGTTTTGTTAATTTTTTTTATAAAATCATGTTTGGTATCGAATGAAATCTAAATTTTATTTTAAAACAATGTTAACAATTAATTTTAATAACATATTTCATGAAATCCATAACTGTTTGACTTTTATCAAAATTTACTAAAAATTTAATTTGAATCTCTACCAAACGGGGGCAAAATCAAAATAAATTTGAATTTCGATAATATACGTAAAATTTAAAAATTCTCTGACGATCGTACGCTAATCGAATCTACAAATTACTTATATCATTTCGAAACTTATTTCAAGAACTATATTATGGGCATATCGAATAGTCTAAATAGATATCGAAAATAGTTAAAAATACGTCAAACGTGAGTCTTAAAAAAAAGTCTAATAATTGGATGTAAAATTTAATAATTCTCAAGAACTATATTATGGGCATATCGAATAGTCTAAACAGATATCGAAAATAGTTAAAAATACTTCAAACGTGAGTCTTAAAAAAGACGTCTAATAATTGGACGTAAAATTTAATAATTCTCCGACGATTGTACGCTAATCGAATCAACAAATTATTTATGTCATTTCGAAATTTATTTCAAAAACTACATTATGGGCATATCGAATAGTTTAAACATATATCAAAAATAGTTATGAATACGTCAAACGTAATTTTTAAAAAAGACGTCTAATAATTGAACGTAAATTTTAAAAATTCTCCGACAATCGTACGCTAATCGAATCTACAAATTACTTATGTCATTTCGAAACTTATTTCAAGAACTATATTATGGGCATATCGAATAGTCCAAACAGATATCGAAAATAGTTAAGAATACGTCGAACGTGAGTCTTAAAAGAAATAAGTTTCGAAATGACATAAGTAATTTGTAGAATCGATTAGCGTACGATCGTCGGAGAATTTTTAAATTTTACGTATATTATCGAAATTCAAATTTATTTTGATTTTGCCCCCATTTGGTGGAGATTAAAATCAAATTTTTAGTACATTTTGATAAAAGTTAAACAATAATGGATTTCATGAAATATGTTATTAAAATTAATTTTTAACTTTGATTTAGATTAAAATTTAGATTTCGTTCGGTACCAAACATAATTTTATTTAAAAAAAATTAACAAAAGACTAGGAAAAAAAAAAAAAAAAAAAAAAAGGTTGTCAGAAAGCTTTGCCTTTTTGGCAATGCAAAGCTAATAAACTTCTCCTGCGCGTGGCGTGCAGGAGACGGGACTGTTTAAATTACTCCCTTTAAAGGTTTAAATTATTATGTTAATTTCATTTTTAGAATTCGTATTGATGCAAATATATAGGAATTGCAATATGGACTGTTGAATTATTTTGGTCAATCGAACTCTATGTTACAAGTCTGTCCCACCACAAAAATTCAACTTTCTCGTACAAGAGCATTTTTTTTTCAACGTGATAAGTAGACTAATTGATACTCAATTATCCCAAATAAATAAATTACATAAACATATTAAATATTAAATCATTATAATTTAAATAACATTGTGTATAATAAGTAATTATGAAGGATATCAATTTTTAAATTTATTATAAGATAATAAAATGCTAAATTCACCATGCTTTCAGCGAGAGAAAATACACGAATAAACTTTAAAGCAACTATTTAATAAAGTGCTTTTTAAACGAGATGGAATCACATAACAAAAGTTAGACCATAACGTGTTATGATTAGGACAAGTGGGTGCCATATTGTGCTGCCTTTATAGACCCAACAGTATATATTATATTAATTCGGCATGTGGGGAAAAATGGTTTTAATGAAGTAAAGCACGACTTGTGACACTTTGCTCAAGCATCATATTATTTCTTTATGACCTTAATGGGCCGATGATTTTGACCTATTTACATTTATAGATTATATGTGCTGATTTATGATATTATTTTCAGGGACATAAAATAAATTTTGGTTTTCTTGACTAGATTGTAGTTGATCAAACATAACCGGCTACAATTTCGAGATTTTTTTGTTAGGCCATGGTTCTTGGGCTGAGGTTAGAGCCCGAAAAGGGTGCTTCTGTTAAAGTTGAGTACATAGTGCACTTATAGGAGATAAAACCTCGACCTCCAATAGAATCTCTGAGATCCGTTCAAACCATGTTGTTTCAATGGGAAAATGGTGATAAAAAATCTCCAATGACTTCTGTTCCGGGCTCTGGGTATGTCTAGGTGGGTGAAAATTTTGGGGAAAAAAGAGATGGGGTGGGGTGGGATTTTTTTAAATTTTTATTTAATAGAGGAAATGTATTATGTCAAAAATACCCTTACCTTATTTGGAGAAAATTTATTAGATTTTTAATTTCTGGGTCAACTAACAGTTTTTGGGCTGCGATTTTTTAAAAGGTTTGGTATCGTATGGGTACAAATGAAAGGTTTGGACAAAGTCTGCAACTAACTGAAATGTTTGATACCTCGACTGCAATTTTCCCTTTTATAAATACTGGTCACACGTGAATGTGCATTTCGAGTTATTTTGAAATACTTTATAAGTGATATAAAAATAATATTTGAAAAATGCATGAATATAAAAAATAGTTAAAAAAGAGTTGTTCATGTGAAATGAACTTTTTATTCAATGGGAATTTCTTTGTCCACTATAATTTTTGTGTGATTATAGGTAGCTAACCTATAAAACCTTTGTAGTTGCTATAGATTGTTTTTTTAAAGTACAATGTATCACTGTTTGTGCGAGAATACATGTCGTGGAAGATATATTTCGACATGAGGCATTGTCTATCATTGTACTTTGTTAATTGTTATTGCAAAATAAAGATGAATAGGAAAAAAAATTCATGAATTGTTTTGTCTCAAGTTTGAAGACTATGAGTACACAAAATAATTGAAACCATGGGCAAAAAACACTTTAGTTCTACATCTCGGTGGAAAGTACTTGTTTTATTGCATGTTTACATTTTGTGCATTATGGAATGAGTTCGACTCATTATTAATATTTTTGTTTCTGGAGTATCTCCTTCAAAACAATCTAACAAAATTACCTTAATGAAATCTATACAACGTAATTGTATGATTAACAGTATCAAAATTTAATTCGAGCTCACCGACTTCACGATATTTCCTTAAAACGAATTTGATGCCTTCAAAAGGTGCAAAGGCGTCCAACAATTGTTTCTTAGGATAAAACAAATTTTGTCTCATACGGAAGCAGCACAACAATTTGCTGGAGTTCCAACGAACTCAATGAAGCGTATTTATTTCAAAATGAATATCAGAACGAGAGAGAGGAAGGATGAGACTCAATGCAAAGAATATTTGCAACAAAAATGGTGTAATTATTTTAGCAACGGGGCTGGCTATTTATAGAATCATTCGTGGCCATTCGAACATTCTTCAATCTCTTTCAGAATAGTTGCCACTGTTTAGACAGACTCAAAAAACCGAACAAACAGCAATGTTCGGTAAGAAGTCGGTTAACAGACCATCCCAAATTAACCGACCATCCAAAAAATCTGTTAACAGACCATCCAAAATTATTACCCGAAAATAAGCCCATTGATAAAAATTAATTTTATTAAGTATCCAAGAATTTGATTAATTACAATTTGAACCAAAAATTAAATAAATTTTGTCCAAAAAGATAATATAGTACAAGGACGCAGCCGCACACGAACCGAGCTTGGGCACGTGCTCATGCCTAGCCGACCGGTCAGACGGAAGGCGAAGACGAGCGTGTGGGGTTTGGATCGAATCCCATATGATATAGGTCTCCCCCCTTCTAAAGACTATTGGTACCCCTTGAGGCCCAAACTCAATTCTCAAACTTACACTATATAAACCACACCAAAGTTTTATAAATTTTTTATGTGGGACAAGTATATGGAAATTTTTCAATAAATCAAATTCTTCACTATTTCATAGTTCCAGGTGGGTTACTTTGACATTAAATATTTCATTCAATACTAAATGATTTTCGATAAATAAATATATCACGTTAATCCTCTTGTGGAGTAGAACGTGAATATGCTAAGTCTGGTTAAAAATAAAGCACGGGTCCTACTTAAATTTGGGCTCAAAGTTGAATCATTTAACAAATATTAAACAATTTACCAACAATCCCTCACATGAATGAAATATATCGGCTTTATTTTCCAAACAACAACATCTGATATGTTTTTCGAAGTAAAACTGAAGAAAACTACATCAGGATAAGTAGCTAAAGACTTTGAACTTTTCCTAGTAAAATCTATCGGATATACTTAGCCAATCAGTAGCAAGATGCTTTGAACGGTTGGCCGTTTGTGTACACACAGACAATAGAAGTCACACAGTTTACTTCAAACACAATTAGTTCTCACATTTGTGTCCATTTTGGCCTTAGACAGCTCCTGGTTCATGAGTGGTTTTTAGGGAATTAATTCTCACATAACTCTCTTAGAAGCGGTCCCTTCTCGCCCACATAGGTGATTTCCATAAAGAGTATTCTGTTATACTCCACTTGAACAAATCAAGATATAGAAATCATTAAAAGTGTAACTTATCCTATTTCACGACAGTTATGCACTGTCTTATCATAGGAATGGGTAGGAAAAAATTTCCTAGTGCGTACGTACTAAGTTTTTCACGGTTCGGTTATCCTATTGAACCTAGATCTTGGGATCTCTAATCAACTAGGTTGGATTGCCACCATGAAAACTTTTGATTGTTTTATCAGTTTTAATCTCATCCCCTTTGATGAACTTTCAACTTGATCTCTTGTTAAGCCTTTAGTTAGCGAATTCGCAATATTCTCTTTTGATTTCACATAATTTATAGAGATAATACCAGTAGAGAGCAACTGTCTAACGGTATTGTGTCTACAACGTATATGTCGAGATTTACCATTATACATAGCATCATGTGCCCTACCAATTGTTGATTGACTATCATAATGGATACATATAGAAGACACATGTTTTCTCCAACACGAAATATCTTCTAGAAAATATCGTAGCTATTTGGCTTCTTCCCCAGCTTTGTCTAACGCAATGAATTCTGATTCCATTGTTGATCTAGCTATACATGTCTATTTTGAAGATGTCCATGACACTGCAGCACCTCAAAGTGTAAATACATATCCACTTGTCGACTTGGAGTCTTTAGTATCTGATATCCAATTTGCATCACAATATCCTTCAAGTACTGCTGGATATCTCGAATAATGCAATCCAAAGTTTTTGGTATGTTTTAAATACACTAAAACTCTAACAATTGCCTTCCAGTGCTCAGTGCTTGGATTACTCGTTTTAAATAAGTAATATCAAGTCGAGTGCAGTTCATGACATACATTAAACTGCCAATAATATGAGAGTATTCCAATTGAGACTTACTGTCACCAGTATTGGAAACAAGATGCATACTTGCATCCATAGGTGTTTTCATAGGATAATGTTATATTTCTTGAATTTATCAAGAATTTTCTCAATGTAGTGTGATTGAGATAAAATGAGATCATCAGATGTTCTAGAAATCTTAGTTCCTAATATAACATCGGCTATTCCCAAATCCTTCATTTCAAACTTACTTGTCAACATCCTTTTAGTAATTTGAATTATGGTATCATTGGTACCTATAATCAGCATGTCATCTACGTATAAACATACCATGACATACCCATTTTGAGTGCTCTTGACATACACGCATTTGTCACACTCGTTAATTTTGAAACCATTTGACATCATTACTGTGTCAAATTTTTCATGCCATTTTTAGGAGCCCGTTTTAACATCCATTCTATGTATATTCAAGTTATTCAATGCTGCTATCGCAATAAGCATACATATGGATGTAATTTTTGTTACTGGTGAATACGTATCAAAATAATCAAGACATTCTTTTTGCTTGTAGCCTTTAGCGACAAGTCTAGCTTTATACTTGTTGATAGATCCATCTGCTTTCATTTTCTTTTAGAAAATCCATTTACAGCCCAATGGCTTATTAACAGGAGGAAGGTCTACTAATTCCCAAGTATGATTTTGTAGTATGGATTCAATTTCACTATTAACTGCTTCTTTCCAGAAGGAAGCTTCAGTTGATGACATAGCCTCTTTAAAAGTTTAAGGTTCGTTTTCTAACAAATATGTTAGAAAATCTAGCCAAATGAGGTTGTAGTCCTAGCCTTCTTACTTCGTCTAGGTTCTTCTTCATTTATAGATTCTTGACCTACAGCCTCATTATTATCACGAGATTTTTTAGTGAATTTGATTCACTTTGCAAGTTATAATGAAAAACATTTTCGAAAAATGTAGCATCCCTTGATTCAATGATTGTATTAACACGCACATCGGGTATTTCAGACATATGTACCATAAATCTGTATGCACTACTATGATAGGCATAATCAATGAATACACAATCAACTGTTTTAGGTCCTATCTTAACCTTTTTAGGTTTATGAACCGCTACCTTAGCCAAACATCCCCATACCCTTAAGTATTTATAGTTAAGTTTGTGACCTTTCCATAATTCATAAGGTATTTTGTGCGTTCTTCGATGGGCAATTTGTTGAGAATATAATTGGCAGAAAAAAAAGCTTCCCCCACAAGTTCTTCGGCAATCCAGAACTTATCAACATATCATTCATCATCTCCTTTAATGTTCGATTCTTGTGTTCAGCAATGCCATTAGATTGAGGAGAATATAGCGCAGTAGTTTGATAAATAATTCTATGTTCCGAACGGAATTGTTCAAACGGAGAATCATATTCACCACCTCTATCACTTCTTATTGCCTTAATCTTGTTGCTAAGTTTATTTTCAACCTCTAATTTATAGTGTTTAAACACTTCAATTACTTCGTCTTTGCTTTTGAGTAAACACACATAGCAATATCGAGTGCAATCATAAATGAAAGTGATAAGTACTTATTACCACCTCTAGTTTGCACAAATTTTAAATCACAAATATCAGTGTGCATTAAATCTACTGGTTCGGTACTTCTTTCAACAGAACGAAAGGGTAAACGAGTCATTTTTGCTTCTATACATATATCACATTTGTGATTAGGATCTAAATTGCATTTTGGTAATAAATCCAATTTGATTAGTTTACGCAAAGTATTATAATTTACATGTGCTAATTGTTCATGTCGAATATTAAATGACTCAAGCAAGTAAGAAGAATGTGTAATTTTATTCATAGGGTAGTACTATAGTCATTATATTCAACTTAAAGAGCCCCTCATTTAAATAACCCTTTCCTACAAACATGTCATTTTTTATAAGTACAAATTTGTCCGAGACAAATACTAACTTAAACCCGTTTTTGCTTAACAAGGAACTAGATACTAATTTTTTTCGAATATCGGCCACATGAAGAACTTCGTTCAAAGTGAGCTCATTTCCACTTGTCATTTTCAGCACTATCTTTCCATATCCTTCAACCTTGGAAGATGAAGAGTTTCCCATGTAGAGTTGTTCCTTATTATCTATCGCTTTGTAGGTAGATAACATCTCGTGGTTTGAGCATATGTGTCGAGTGGCTACAGTATCCACCCACAATTCCTTAGTGTTACCAACTAAGTTGCATTCAGAAACGACTGCTGAAAGATTCATGTCTTGTACCTTATCAGAAAGGTTGTCATGTTCTGTCACGTTGACTTGATGAGTTTTTCCCTTGGCATTCTTAGGCTTTCGACAATTCTTGAACTGATGTCCTGCCTTGCCGCAATTGTAACAGTTGCCTTTGAACTTTTAGCAGTTTTTGAAGAACCAATTTGCCCTTCGCCATCGCGCTTCCTCTTCTTGTTAGTCTTTAAGCCTCCTTCCACAATGTTGGCCTTTGATTCCAACGAGTTAGATACACCATTCCTCTTTTTAGATTTGCGATTGTCTTCTTCTATTTTCAACCGGACAATGATATCTTCAAGTTTCATTTCCTTCCGCTTATGTTTAAGGTAATTCTTGAAGTCCTTCCAGGAAGGCGGTAACTTCTCAATCAGTGCAGCAACTTGAAATGATTCACTAAGTTTCATTCCTTTAGCATGGATGTCACTGAGTATAATTTGAAGTTCTTGAACTTGGGATAAGACAATCTTGTTATCAACCATTTTGTAATCCAAAAACCGACCAACAATGAATTTCTTCATGCCGGCATCTTCAATTTTGTACTTGGTTTCCAAAGATTCCCACAATTCTTTTGCAGACTTCACATTGCAATATACATAATATAATATGTTGTCCAGTCCGTTGAGTACATAGTTTCTACACAGAAAATCAAAATGTTTTCATGCATCAACCGCAACCAATTTCTCAACTTCAGAATCTCCCTCGGTGTTGAATGTGCATCTTCTTTGAGAAATTTTGTCAAACTTAATGTTGTTAGATAAAAAAGCATTTTTTGTTGCCAAGACTTAAAATCTGACCCATCAAACTTCTCTGGTTTTTCTATACTACGATTGGGGAGTATAGTACTAGGAGTTGTCATTTTTGAAACACAATCAGAAGATAAACGAGAAGGAGTATAAACAGAATAAATTCACAAAATACAAATTCGTTTTAAGATTGTTGTTTCTGGAGTATCTCATTTAAAACAATCTAACAGAATTACCTTAATGAAATCTGAACAACATAACAGTATGATCAACAGTATAAAAAATCTAATTTGAGCCCACCGACTTCATGATGTTTCCTTAAAACAAATTTACTGCCTTCAAAAGGTACTAAAGGCGTCCAACAATCGTTTTCCAGGATATAACGAATTTTGTCTCCTATTCAATGAAGTGTACTTACTTCGAAATGAATGTCAGAACGAGATGGAGGGAGGATGAGATTCAATGCAGAGAATATTTTCAATGAAAATTGTGTAATTATTTTGGCAATGGGGCAGGCTATTTATAGAATCATTTGTGGCCATTCGAACATTCTTCAAACTCTTTCAAAATAGTCACCACTGTTCAGACAAACCAAAAAAATCGAACAGACAACAAGGTTTGGTAAGAAGTCGATTAACAGACCAAAAGGTCGGTTAACAGACCATCCAAGATTAACTGAGCATCCAAAATTATTACCCAAAAATAAGCCTATTAATAAAAATTAATTTTATTAAGTACCCAAAAATTTGATTAATTACAATTTGAACCAAAAATTAAGTAAATTTTGTCCAAAAAGATAATATAGTACAAGGACGCACTCGCACTTGCACAGGAATTGCGCTTGGGCCGAACTGACCGGTCAGACAGACAGCGGCACGCGTGTGGGGTTTGGACTAAATCGCATAGGATATTGGTCTCGCCCCTTCTAAAAACTATTGGTACCCCTTGGGGCCTAAATCCAATTCCCAAATTTACACTATATAAATCAAACCAAAGTTTCATAACTTTCCTATGTGGGACAATTGTAAGTGAATTTTCAAATAAATCAAATTCCTCACTATTTCATAGTTCCAAGTGTGTTACTTTGACATTAAATATTTCATTCAATACTAAATGGTTTTCGATAAATAAATATATCACGTTAATCCTCTTGCGGAGTAGAACGTGAATATGCTAGGTCCCGTTAAAAATAAGGCACATGTCCTACTGAAATTTGGGCTCAAAATTGACCTATTTCACAAATATTAAACCATTTATCAAGAAATCGTCACGGGTATTAGGGGATGAAACACAAAAGGGAGAGAATAAAAATTACTCATTGTTTTGCAATGCGCTTTAAGTTTATGCCTTAAGGCCCATTTCACGTAAATGCCTTAATTAAGCACCTAATATTTTATATTTTCAGTGTCATTTGTCAAGGTTAAAGCCATGTCTTATTGAAGCGTACACCTCGAAGTATATGATTTTGGGTATTTAATTGAGATTTGGTTTCCGCATGCATCCACAAAAAAAAAAATCTCATGAATTATTTTACCTCAAGTTTGAAGACTAAATAGAGAAAAAAATTATATTAATAATTGAATATTAAGATTAAGGACGTTTTATGGATAATAAAATAATATAATTATAGAATAATTAGTCATCGTAATACTCCTTATTAATTAGGATGATCATCAAATTATCAAAATTTTCAACATTGTTTGAATAAGATTCGACTAAATCATTTCGAACTACCGTCACTTTAATGGACCATTAATTCTCATACTTTGATAATGTTGACCTATGATTTAATATAACTCAATTTGTTTTGATTATAACAAACAATACATTTACGTTTTCTAACAAGTTTTATTGAGTTTTTCATAAATATATCCTCTCAAAAAGTATTCAAAAACCCAAATCGACATCCATTGAAGAACAAGAAAGCAAAAGAGACTAAAAAAGAACAAGAACCTTGAAGACTTGTATTTATCGTAACTTTGTTTACATGTAAAGGTTAGAGGTGTCAATCCGGGTGGTCTGGGTTGGGTCGGCCCGCCAATATATGAGCTCGGTAACGGCCCGCGTGAAAAAAAAACGGGCTGGTTACAGGTCGGCCCATAATTTTGGACTACAACCCAGGCCCGCCCGCTGACCTATGCGGGTCGAGCCCATGCGGGTCACGAGTCACGGTTTGTTCCGATTTGACCCGTATAATTGTATAAATAAAATTATAAAAATATAGAATTTTTCATATTTATAGCAAAAAAAAAAAAGTTTTTTTAAAATGTAAACTAAGAATTGAACAAAATGATAAATTCATATTTATACCAAAAAATGTTTACATAGAATTCAAATTTAATGTTACATGAATTATTTATAACTTTGAAAAGTTAAATTTAACTTAAACAAATAACAACTAAATGCATTTCTAATTACTATTATCAAATATTTATAGTATAAGTATATCACAACTAGGTTGGTACCTACTTTTACTATAATTTATAGTTTAAGTACATCTCAATTAGGTTGTCACCCACTTAACTATAATATTTAATTTTTTTTTCACGGGTCACGGTTAATCGCAGCACGTGAAGGTGCAACCCACGAGGCCTGCGGGTCACACCTCCTTGACCCTGAACCGCCTGCTCGAGTCATGGGTCGGCCCGCGGTCCCAGGTCGATCCGGACCGATTTTCACGGGTTTGGTCGGCCCATCCGTCTTGACACCTCTAGTAAAGGTATACTCTTCAATTCTTAGCAAATAACATAAAGCTCGAACCACATTTCATAACTCATTACTTGCATAAAAACATTTTGGAAATAAAAGCAGTTTTGAAATATGAATATCTTGTTATTAAATTAAATTTCAAAATTCATAGACTTTCGGTCGACCATTTGGTAAGCCGAAATATGTTTTGGTCGACCAGTTCGATTGACTGAAGTATCACTATCAACCGAAATTCTAACGGTTCGAATGTTACAACAGCTATATTACCATTTCAGTCGACCGAAAGTTACTCCAGCTTGTTTTTCTTGCTCTATAAATACATATCTCTTTTCCATTCAATACCAGCAACTCGCAAGATATTTTTAAGAGCTTATTTATTGAATATTATTGAGATTACTAGAGTTGAAATTTTACTTCATTTATAACAAAAGAATTTCTTGATTGATTTAATATTTTTCATTCATCTTATTAAGAATTCCATTTTGCAAAGAACTTTACATAATTTCATTCTCTTCATTCTTATTAAAAGTTTTCTTTGCCTAACAGTTTTATAAAAGTGCAAAAATCTCTCTTCATACTTAACTTGTTTTATTTGTTAAGAGAGATCATTGGTTGAAAACTTTGATACAAACACAAACTATTTCATTATCAATCATTTATCAAAGTTTTTCATCATAAACACTCGAGCTTTACCATCTGCTATCTATTGAAGTGTTTGTCTCTTCTCTTCTTACAATTAATCTTGATTCTATCATTTATCAAGAAGAGAAGTTTTCACTTGTATATTCATTTTTGCATTGTGGGTCGTGTTGAAATCCCGAAAAGCTCAACATTGTAAAATGATCGATGCTCCTTGGTTGTAAGTTAACGGAAGCGTTGTAAAGGGTTGGATTGCACCACAAGTCAATCAACATACTGCAAAAGGTCTTGCTCATGACATAGAGCTTGGTAACGGGGGACATAGTTCATTGCTTTGGATCGAACCTCCATATCATATCGTTTGCACTCTCTAACTCTTTTACTAAATATTTTCTATTTTGTGCAAACTTATCTCGTTTATCTACGTGCCCATTTGTGTTTGGTTGGATTCATTATTATTTGTGTGATTATTAGTTTAAATATTTTGTGCACTTAACGAAAAAGTTTTAAAAACCAATTCACCCCCTTTTTGGTTAGCCTATCTTGAGCTTTCAATTGGTATCAGAGCCAAAGTACTTATCCTTATAAGATTTTACAATTTTGAGATATAGCTAACACCGGTTTTCAAAATCTTGAGGGTTATTCCACAAAATAACCCCCTTTCCTTGATGGCACACACCATAATTATTGGAAGGCTAAAATGATGATTTATGTTCAATCCATTGATTATAATGTTTGGAAAATTATTGAATATGGTCCATATGTACCCACAAAGACAATTAAAGTATATGACAAACCCGATAAAAGCATTTCAAAGTCTAGAGCTGAATATGATGATGAAGATAGAAGAAAACTATCATTAAATGCTAAGGCCAAAAACTTTCTTTATTGTGCTCTAGATAGAAATGAATTCAATAGAATAAGTACATGTGATTCAGCTCATGAAATTTAGTACGCTCTTGAAATAACTCGTGTTGGAACAAACAAAGTTAAAGAAACAAAAATAAATATGTTGGTTAAAGAATTTGAAAACTTCTTTATGAAACAAGATGAGCCTATTGTTGACATGATTACTCGTTTTATCGTTATTGTGGATGGCCTAAAAGGCTTTAATCAAGAATATACTAACGGTGAACTTGTGAGCAAAATGTTTAGGTCACTTTCGGAAAAATGGACTCCCATACGGATGCTCATCGAAAACACAAAGGATGTGAACTCATATCCTTCAGAAGAATTATATGGAACATTGATGACCTATGAGCTCAACAATGCTGAAATCAAAGAAAAGACAAGGAAAAGTAAAGAAGAATCGAAAGAAGCTCCAAAGAGACAAATAGCTTTGAAATTGGCAATGGATGAAGAACCATCAACAAGTAACATAAGAGATGAAGAGCTTGATGACCTAGTACTTCTTGTCAAAAAATGGAAAGGCTTCCGAAACAACAAAAAGTTTTAAGGAGAAGAGATGATAAAGGAGAAGAGAAAAACAAGAAAATCATTTGCTATGAATGTGACAAACCCGGTCACAAAAGAATGGAGTGCCCAAACAAAAAGAAGAGCTTCAAGAAAAAGGCATTCCAAGCCACTTGGGATGATAGTGACGATGATGAGCAAAATGAAAGCGATGATCAAAATGAGGTTACTAACATGTGCTTCATGACCATCGAAGACGAGGTAAGTACAAAAGAACTTTCTTACTATGAATTACTTAATTCTTATGACGAATTACTTGAGGACTTTGAAAAACTTACTTTGAGTCATTCCATTCTGAAAAAAAAAATTTCTATTAAAAGATGAATTAAAGAAAATTTTGGAAAAACCAAAAGAATATATTAATTATGAGCTATTAGCTAAAGAAAATATTTTTATAAAAGAAAAGTTTAAGGATTTGACAAAAATAGTGTATAATTTCACCGAAGGAAAGAAAAACTTCGACTTGATGCTTGGAAATCAAAAATATGTTTTTGACAAGTGGGTAATAGGATTCAAACCCTGTTTAAAACAAAAATCCCTTAAAAATATGTTTGTTAAAGTATCAAATACCACTTACACTTTTTGTAACAAAATTGGACATGTTTCTTTTAATTGCTTAGTTAAAAAGAAGCTATACTTTTAAAACAAAAACAACTGGATCAAAGAATCCTCAAAACTAACTTCCAAGGATCCAAGTTTGTATGGGTACCAAAAGTGAAAAATTAAATTGGTTTTGTAGGTACCAAACAAAATCAAAAGCAAATGATTTTTGAATAGTGGATGTTCAAAGCACATGACCGGAGATTGATCACTGCTCTCGAACTTCAAAGCTAAGGATAGAGGTCATGTAACTTTTGGAGACAATGCAAAAGGAAAAATAATTGGCATTGGCAATATCGGTAATCACCTATCTCCCTCTATTGAAAATGTCTTATTGGTCAATAATCTCAAACATAATTTGCTAAGCATTAGTCAACTATGTGACAAGGGTTATCATATAAAATTCGATTCTTTCAAATGCCAAATTAAGGATGCTACATCGAAAGAGGTAGCTTTAATAGAAAGCCGAAACAAGGACGTTTATATCATTAATATTAAGCATGAAAACAACGAACATTGTCTACTTGGATTAAAAGATGAAACTTGGCTTTAGCATAGAAGAGTTGGTCATATAAACATGGAGCTTATTTCAAAAATTTCTAAAAATTGATTTGTAAAAGGATTGGCAAACTTGAAATTTGAAAATGACAAACTTTGTGATGCATATCAACTTGGAAAACAAGTCAAAAGTTCTTTTAAATCAAAGACATTTTCCTCAACAACGAAACTATTGTAATTTCTCCACATGGATCTTTTTGGACCGTCAAGGACGGCTAGCTTAGGTGCTAAATACTATGGTTTTGTTATCGTTGATGATTTTTCAAGATTTACATGAGTAATATTTTTAAGTGCAAAGGATGAAGCCTTAAAGACCTTCAAACATTTTTGTAAGAAAGTGAAAAATGAAAAATGTCATACTATCACTACAATTAGAAGTGACCATGGTGGAGAATTTGATAATCTTGCATTTAATGATTTTTGTAACAATAATGGATATGAACATAATTTTTCGGCTCGTAGAACTCCTCGACAAAATGGTGTAGTAGAGAGGAAGAATCGCACATTACAAGAAATGACTCGGACCATACTAAATGAAAATGATTTACCAAAATATTTTTGGACTGAAGCCGTTAATACCACATGTTATGTCATAAATAGAGTTTTGGTTAGTCGCAAGAAAACCAAAACTCCATAAGAGCTTTGGAAAAATAGAATTCCCAACATTAGTTATTTAAAAGTGTTCGGTTGCAAATGTTTTATTTTAAACACAAAAGATAATTTGGGAAAATTTGTTTCAAAATCTGATATTGGAATTTTTCTTGGTTTTCATCGACTAGTAAATCATATAGAGTTTTTAACAAAAGAACTCTAGTCATTGAAGAATCAATGCATGTTACTTTTGATGAAGCTAATCTACTTAATTGAGAGAAAGGTATTGATGATGATGTAGGCTTGGAGACTCCTCTCGAACAAACGAATATTCAAGACAAAGAAATGCCAAATGAGGAGCAATCAAAGGAAATCGATGATCAAGAAAGAAGAGAAATACCAACCCAAACTTAAGGTGACTCCACACTACCAAAAGAATGGAAGTTTGTCTCTTCTCACCCCGAAGAGCTAATCATCAGAGATCCATCAAAAATGTATCACTACTAGAACCTCTCTTAGAAATCATTTAGGTAGTTATGCATTCATTTCACAAATTGAACCCAAAAATTTTAAAGAAACGGAATTTGATGAGTTTTGGATTCTAGCAATGCAAGATGAACTAAATCAATTTGAAAGAAACCTTGTGTGGGACTTGGTTGCTAGACCAACAAATCAAATCGTTATTGGCACTAAATGGATTTTTCGAAATGAAAGAGATGAAAATTGAATCATTGTGGGTAACAATGCTAAATTAGTGGCTCAAG
Organism: Fraxinus excelsior; assembly: GCA_019097785.1. Classification (NCBI taxonomy): domain Eukaryota; kingdom Viridiplantae; phylum Streptophyta; class Magnoliopsida; order Lamiales; family Oleaceae; genus Fraxinus; species Fraxinus excelsior. Next base: position 31,501,134 of record CM032625.1, on the reverse strand, counting down.
GTTGCAATAAAAAAGAATGAATTGACTATGAAGAAACATTTGCACCGGTAGCTCGATTAGAATCCATTCGCATGCTTCTTGCATTTGCTTGTCACAAAAATTTTACTCTTTATCAAATGGATGTTAAAAGTGCATTTCTAAATGGATTTATCGAAGAAGAAGTCTACGTTGAGCAACCACCCGACTTTGCAAATCATAAATTTTCAAACTATGTGTTGAAATTTAGAAAAGCTCTTTACGGCCTCATACAAGCTCCTAGAGCTTGGTGTGAACGTTTGAGAAGGTTTTTACTTTCAAATTGTTTCTCTATTGGAAAAGTCGATACCACTCTAAACTCAAAAACAAGACATGCTCATTATTCAAATTTATGTTGATGACATTATTTTTTGTGCAACAAATATTAAACTTTGTGAAAATTTTTCTAAAAATATGAGTATGGAATTTGAAATGAGTATGATGGGTAAACTCAAATTCTTTCTTGGACTTCAAATCAAACAAACGTGTGATGACATTTTTATAAATCAAAGTAAGTACATCTTAGACATGCTAAAGAGGTTCGAGCTGAATGATCTCAAACCACTGAATACTGTAATGAGCACTTCCATAAAGCTCGACAAGGATGAACAATGCACCTCCGTCGACATCACTAAATATCGAGGTATGATCGGATCTCTTTTTTACTTAACATCAAGTAGACCCGATATTATGTTTAGTGTATGCTTATGTGCTCGTTTTGAATCTAATCATAAGGAATCCTACCTCAAGGCCGTTAAAAGAATTTTTAGATATCTTAGTGGGACTCAAAACTTAGGACTTTGGTATCCAAAACGAACTCACTTTGATTTACTTAGTTACTCGGATGTCGATTGGGCCGGTTGTCAAGTTGATCGGCAAAGCACTAGTGGCACTTGTCATTTCCTCGATTTTGCCTTAGTGTCATAGTTTAGTAAGAAGCAAAACTCTGTGGCCTTATCTATGACCGAGGCCGAATACATTTCCGCCACGAGTTGTTGTGCTCAAGTGCTTTGGATGAAACAAACTCTTAACGACTATCATCTATCCTATGATCAGATTTCTATCATGTGCGACAATACAAGTTCTATCAATTTATCTAAAAATCCCATTCTACACTCTCGAACGAAGCACATTGAGATACGACATCATTTTCTAAGAAATCATGTTCGAAACAGTGATATTTCACTTGAATTTATTGATACTGAATACCAACTAGTCGATATTTTCACAAAACCCCTTGCGCTCGATCACTTTTCAACTATTAGACGGGGTTTGGGTCTTATCGAACTAAAACGATCTTCAAAATTCTATTTCCTCTATGTCTAATTTCTTATATCCCATTTTTTTATTAAAAAAGAACCTTTCGGTCGCCCTATGGGTTGACCGAAACTTCCTGCAGCTTTCCAAAAATTCTCTCTGTAGAACTTTGGTCGACCGAAGTAAGTATTGGTCGACTGAAATTGTCGGATTTCAGAAGTTTTAAGACAATTCTTCTCCCATAAATTTCTCACGTCTAAACCCTAAATCGCGACCTCCTCTCTTCAAATCCTTCTCCTCTCCTCATATTTGAATCCTCCCATCCAAATTGCTCCACCATTTCACTAAATCCACAACATGCTTTCGATTTTATCATAAATTTTTATAGTTTTTCATTCCTTTCATCTAGGGATTTCAAAAATTTGGGATTTTTCGATTCCTCACCCAAAACCCTTGTTCCTTTTCAAAAGCCCAAATACTAATCTTGTTAACATCTTTGCCTATCCCAAATTTCTACAATTCTTTCATTTTCTACATTGGCTCCTCACTTATAGACCGAAATTTTGAAAATCCCAAAAAATCTTTGCTCGAGCAAACGTAATTCATCATGCCACCATAGAAGAAATTGAATAAGGGAGAGGCAAGTTCGTCGAACGCAGAGGTTGACACACCCGTGACCGATCGTTTCACTGATTACCCTATATTTATTGGTAAGTCAATTGACGTCTTTGAATTTTATCTTTAAGCTCCTTCTTTCAAAATTGAAGAATACTTTGAGGGTATAGGATGGAAAAATATTATTTCTATATCCGAAATCGCCTATCCTAGATTGACCCGAGAATTTTATCGCAATCTATCATTTTATCCACCACATGTCTCTTGCACTATCAAAGGAAAACACATCACTCTAGATAGAGCTACCCTTCACACTATACTTGAGTTAGAGGACTGTGATAATTTAACTTACATCCAAAATTTCCCGGTTAGGTTTGATGGTTACAATGAATTTGAGGCTTCTTGTCGGGTTACCAACCGACCGTTGACTACTAAAATGGCCTTAAACCTCAATCACCTCACTATTCCTTGGAGAATACTTCATCGTGCGATTGCACATATCATTGTCCCTCGGAGTGGTCATTTTAAAGTTCATCATCTCGATCTTTTTATTCTTGACTCACTCCTTGTTGGCCGTAAATTAGATTTCCCATACATTTTCTTGAAACATATTCAGCATGTCCATTCATCTCCTTAGACCCTAGATCTACCCTATGACATGCTTCTCACAAATTGTTTTCAACACTTTAACATACCATTAGACGATGAACCTATTCTTAAACCAAAACACACTGATGTCATTAACATCAAAACCCTTAACCGTATGAAAATCATTAGAGGTGATGGGCAATTGGTGTGTTAAACTAAGGGATTCGATAATACCTCGGGCCCCACTGCTTGGCCATTCACTGAGGAGGAAGCGGAAGAAGAAATGGATGATGATGGTGGTGACAGGGACAATGCACCACGAGCACGTCGCATGCCTACTTCACAAGCTGCTCTTTCCCCGGCCAACAAATGTCCGAAGAACAATTCAACATCCTACAGGGACGTATTGATTCTCTCACTACCACTGTGGTTAGTAGGATGGATGCTCTCGAGCACCGCATAGATCAAATGAGTCTATCCCATGATGCTTTCTTTGCTCATATGTATTCTCTCTATCCTCGAGGCCCTCCTCCTCCGACGGATGCTTGATTTCTTTTCTTTTATACCTTATATTTAAAGCTATTGTGACCTATGATTAGTCTATTATTTCACATATGCCTCTACTCAGGGGGAGTTTTTTAGGCATTATTTTACCCCGCATTTTTATGATGACAAAAGGGGAAAACGGAAGTATGTGATTGTAATTGATGAATTAGGAACTCTTGTTACCTTTTTAGTTATGAATTATGTGATGGACATATTTATGAGTTCATTGTTCTATTGATGACTTCTAAATGTGATGAATTGTGAATGCGTAAAAGATAGGGGAAATATATTGTATATTTCTACAAATCACATATTGTTTGTCATAATCAAGAAGGGAGAAATTGTTGACCTATGATTTAATATTTTTCCATTTGTTTTGATTATAACAAACAATACACTTATATTTTCTAACAAGTTTTATTGAGCTTTTCATGAATATATCCTCTCAAGTATTCAAAGACCCAAATCGTCATCCGTTGAAGAACAAGAAAGCAAAAGAGACTAAAAAAGAACAAGAACCTTGAAGACTTGTATTTATCGTAACTTTGTTTACATGTAACGGTTCAATTCTTAGCAAAAAATATAAAACTCGAACCACATTTCATAACTCATCACTTGCATAAAAACATTTTGGAAATAAAAGCAATTTTGAAATATGAATATCTTGTTATTGAGAGCTTGTTTGGGAGGGATTTTTTGGGGGAAGAATTGATTTTGAATAGTGATATGATGGGAAATGTGTGGTTGAAAAAGAAGAAAAAATTATTGATGTGATGAAAAATATTATTTTATTGAAGAATGTGTGGTTGAAAATGAGAATTGATTTACTGTAGAATTTGGAGAATTCGTACCAAACGGGCTCTAAGTTAAATTTCAAAATTTATAGACTTTCGATTGACCGAAAGTTACACCGATCAACCATTTGGTCAATCGAAATATGTTCCGGTCGACCGGTTCGATTGACTGAAGTGTCAATCGAAATTCTAGCGGTTCGAATGTTACAACGGCTATATTACTGTTTCAGTCGACCGAAAGTTACTGTTTACTCAACCAAAAGTTCCTGCAGCTTGTTTTTCTTGCTGTATAAATACCTAATCTCTTTTCCATTCAATACCACCAATTTGCAAGAGATTTTTAAGAGCTTATTTATTGAATATCATTGAGATTATTTGAGTTTAAATTCTACTTCATTTATAACAAAAGAATTTCTTGATTGATTTAATATTTTTCATTCATCTTATCAAGAATTTTATTTTGCAAAGAACTTTTCATAATTTTATTCTCTTCATTCTTATTAAAAGTTTTATTTGCACAACACTTTTATAAAAAATGTAAAATCTCTCTTCATACTTAACTTGTATTATTTGTTAAGAAAGATCATTGGTTGAAAACTTTGATACAAACACAAAATATTTCATTATCAATCATTTATCAAAGTTTTTCATCATAAACACTCGAGTTTTACTATTTTCTATCTATTGAAGTGTTTGTCTCTTCTCTTCTTGAAATTAATCTTGATTCCATCATTTATTAAAAAGAGAAGTTTTTACTTGTATGTTCATTTTTGCATTATGGGTCGTGTTGAGGTCCCGGAAAGCTTAACATTGTAAAATGATCGGTGCTTATTGATTATAAGTCACCAGAAGCGTTGTAAAAGGTTGGATTGCACCACAAGTTAATCAACATGGTGAAAAAGACTGAGAGCTTGGTTACGGGGGACGTAGATCATTGCTTTGAATAGAACCTCCATATCATTTGCACTCCCTAACTCTTTTACTTAACGTTTTTTATTTTGTGCAAACTTATCTCATTTATCTACGTGCCTATTTGTATTTTGTGTGATTATTAGTTTAAAAATTTTGTGCACTTAACAAAAAAGTTTTAAAAATCAATTCACCCCCTCTCGGTTAACCAATCTTGGGCTTTCAGATAAATCTCTTATAACCATTGATTCCATGATACGAGAGAGCAAAATATTTGATGATTGGAATGAAGTAACAACCAATTTGTGATAATACCTTAAATAGTTAAAAGATTAATTCATTTATATCCAACACTTATGAGAACAATCAAATACATGAACATAGAACTTAATTAATTTGAATTAATGAATATAGAAAAATAATACTCCATCCGTCCCATTTATATATATTAGTTTTATTTTCACACGGAATAAGAAATCTTATTTAATATTATTGAAAAAAGAATTTTTGACAGAAACGTTCCTAGTTTACCTTATATAATTATCAATTAGTAGTAAATTGGTTATAACTAGGGAAATTAAATAAGGGTATATTAGTAAACGAACAAAACGAAAAATTATTAATAAAGAAACAAGACTGTATAATTGTGACAAGAAAAAAAGGAAAGTTAGCATATACAAGTGGGACAGAGGGAGTAATTTATAAACACGTGATCTTAAAAATTAATTTAGACAAAGGGGTATGTACGTGAATCTAGAGAATACATTTATATCATTGATAACATGAATAACCTTGAAAATAAATAAATTTATGCGAACTTGAAAAATTTATTTACTCCTATATATGTTAATTGAATAGCTCTCAAAACATATAAAGTATACACGAACTTGAAGGATTAATTTGCACAGTTTTGACCTAAATATGATAAAAATGCAAGTCCCTGAAAATAAATTTTAATTATTAATGATACATAATGAAAAATGAAAAGTAATGTATTATTGAAACAATTAAATTGTAGTAAGGTTAAAATCGTCCAAAAAAATCATTTCACTCACGGGAACAGTCAAATACATTCATGAGTTTGTAATTTAATTAATTTGAATTAATGAATAAAGAAAAATAATAATATATATACACGTGATCTTCAAAATTAATTGAGACAAAAGGGTGTGTACGTGAACCTAAAAAATAAATTTATATCATTGATTAAATGAATAATCTTGAAAATAAATAAGTCTACATGAACATGAACTTGAATAATTTATTTACTCCCAGAGTAATTGAATAGTCCCCCAAAATATCAAGTGTACATGAATTTGAAGAATTAATTTGCACTCTTTTGATCTGAATATGAGAGAAAATGCAAAACTCTAAAAATAAATGTTAATTATTATATATGTATGTAAATAGTGAAATTCATAATTGAATGTTAACTATATATTAAAAAACGAAAAGTAATGTATTATTGAAATAATTGAATTATAGTGGGGTTAGAATCGTTCAAACAATTATTCTTGTTTGATGCGATATTTAATATATTATAGATAACACTTTTTATTCATTAAAAGTCTTTAATCTTTTATGTTTTTAACTTTTTTTCGTCGTACTTATCTCTAACGTTTCATTAACTAGCAAATATTATCCTTGATCACATTTTTTTAATCCAAAAATAATAAAGAGTGACAAACGTTAATTTTAAATTATGAGATACAAATAAGTTTTTTTTTTCTTATTTCATCTTAACAAAACTTTCGGAAAAGAAACGTCGTCAGGGACAACTAGCATTAATCTGAAAATAAAAAATGCGAAGTAAAAAAGTTGACAACATAATGATGATAATGAATAAAGATTATGAACATTTTATGTAATTAAAACGTGGTGTAATTATTAAAAATGCAGTGTCATTATACGTAGCTTCTGCTTGGATGCATTTTAAAAATTGATATATAAAATTAACCAAAATCAAAATCTGATTTCAACTACATATATATAACTACTACTCAAAGTTGAACATGCGTTGCACGTTATTCTACAATATTTTATAAGTGCTACAAAATAATATTTGATACCAATTTGTTAGGAAAATTTGATGAGTCTCAAATGAATTAAAAAAAAAAAAATTGGAATAAAAATTTAAGTAAAGAAAATTGTACAATCAAAACTCGTCTTTTATGATTCAAACTTTTTGTGATGATGAAATATTACAAACGAGTAACATTTTTATACTACATTTTGGTACATAAGAATTAATTGTTAATACATGAATTTAAATGTCAACTAAAATTCCTAAATACATGAATATTAATAAATTCATCTATAATAACTCTATATTCATGTAGATTAAGATTCATCAGGTTAAGATTCATTGAGTCTATATTAATGTAAATATTAATCAATTGAGAATTAATAACACGAAATTCATACATGAAATGATTTTGTAGTATTTATATTATATATTGAAAAACAAAAGGTATCGTTGAAATAATTGAATTGTAGTAGGGTTAAAATCGTCCAAAAAATTATTCTCACTTGATGTGATATTTAATATATTATAATCAATTGAGAATTAAAAACACAAAATTCATACATGAAATGATTTTGTAGTATTTATATTATATACTGAAAAACAAAAGGTATCATTGAAATAAATGAAATGTTGTAGGATTAAAATCGTTCCAAAAATGATTCTCACTTGATGAGTCTCAAATGAATTTAAAAAAAATAAAATTTAGATTAAAAATTTAAGTAAAGAAAATTGTACTATCAAAACTCGTCTTTTATGATTCAAACTTGTGATAATGAAATATTACAAATGAGTAACCTTTTTATACTACATTTTGGTACATAAGAATTAATTGTTAATTCATGAATTTAAATGTCAACTAAAATTCCTAAATACATGAATATTAATAAATTCATCTATAATAACTCTAGATTTATGTAGATTAAGATTAATCGGGTTAAGATTCATTGAGTCTATATTAATGTAAATGTTAATTAATTGAGAATTAATAACACGAAATTCATACATGAAATGATTTTGTAGTATTTATATTATATATTGAAAAACAAAAGGCATAGTTGAAATAATTGAATTGTAGTAGGGTTAAAATCGTCCAAAAAATTATTCTCACTTGATGTGATATTTAATATATTATAATCAATTGAGAATTAATAATACGAAATTCATACATGAAATGATTTTGTAGTATTTGTATTATATACTAAAAAACAAAAGGTATCATTGAAATAATTGAAATGTTGTAGGATTAAAATCGTTCCAAAAATGATTCTCACTTGATGAGTCTCAAATGAATTAAAAATAAATAAAAATTAGAATAAAAATTTAAGTAAAGAAAATTGTACTATCAAAACTCGTCTTTTATGATTCATACTTTTTGTGATGATGAAATATTACAAACGAGTAATCTTTTTATACTACATTTTGGTACATAAGAATTAATTGTTAATTCATGAATTTAAATGTCAACTAAAATTCCTAAATACATGAATATTAATAAATTCATTTATAATAACTCTAGATTCATGCAGATTAAAATTCATCAGGTTAAGATTCATTGAGTCTATATTAATGTAAATGTTAATCAATTGAGAATTAATAACACGAAATTCATACATGAAATGATTTTGTAGTATTTATATTATATATTGAAAAACAAAAGGTATCGTTGAAATAATTGAATTGTAGTAGGGTTAAAATCGTCCAAAAAATTATTCTCACTTGATGTGATATTTAATATATTATAATAAAATGAGAATTAATAATACGAAATTCAAACATGAAATGATTTTGTAGTATTTATATTGAATACTAAAAAACAAAAGGTATCATTGAAATAATTGAAATGTTGTAGGATTAAAATCGTCCCAAAAATGATTTTCACTTGATGTGGTATTTAATATATTATAGATATAAATTATTAATTTATTATTTATACATTTTGTAAAATCTACTATTATCACTTTATAAATTTGGCTTATTAGCACAAAACGTTGTTTCGTTTGATAGTGAGTGTGCAAAACGTCCCAATGTTTAATTTTTTTGCATTTTCGCTCTTATTTCAACGTTTCAGTGTAGAAAACGTCATTTTCACTATTTATCAGTGTAAAATGACCAATATACCCCTCATATTTAAATAAAACAAAAAAATGAAAAGAAAAATAAAAAATAAATTGTAATTATACTCCCAAACTTTTTAGAAAGTGCAATTGAGTCCAAAAGCCTTATTAAAAGGTTTAAGCACAAAACGTCTCTACGTTTGATATTTAATGCGGAAAACGTCCTTACGTTTCAAACTTTTTGTGTTTGGCTCAATAGCACAAAACGTCCATACGTTTGCCACTTATTGCGTAAAACGTCATTACGTGTCATTTATTTTACAATTTAGTCATTATTTCAACGTTTCATTGAGTAAAACATTATTTTCACTATTTTTCAATATAAAATGATCAATATACATTCATATTTAAATAAAACTAAAAAGGAAAATAAAAATAAAAAAATAAATTACAATTATGCTCTCAATGTAAAAAGGAAAATAAAAATAATAAATTACAATTATGCTCTCAATGTAAAAAAGGAAAATAAAAATAAAAATAAAAATAAATTACAATTATACTCCCAATGTCTTTAAAAAATGCAAATGAGTTCAAAAATCTTATTAAAATATTCAAATTATTAGTCTTCTCCTCCTTCCTCAGTCTTATTCTCTCTCCACCACCTAAATCACCAGACGCCACCACCATTCAAACCATCTCACATCCCTCTACAATGTTGGGGCTGATGTTTGTGGCCAACATTAACGGTGGTTGTGGTAGAGCTGGTTCTCGGCCAGATATTGGGAGCGTAATTGTAATTGTAATTTTTTTATTTTTTTTTTATTTTTTTTATTTAAATAGGAGGGTATATTTGTCGTTTACATTTAAAAAAAAAAGTGAAAATGATTTTTTTGGGAATGAAACATTGAAATAATGACGAAAATGCAAAATAAATGAAACATAAGGACGTTTTATGCTATTGAGCCAAGTACAAAAAGTTTGAAACGTAAGGACGTTTTCCGCACTAAATGTCAAACATAGAGATGTTTGGTGCTTAAACCTTTTAATAAGACTTTTGGACTCACTTGCACTTTTTAAAAAGTTTGGGAGTATAATCACAATTTTATTTTTTATTTCATTTTTTTTGTTTTATTTAAATATGATGGGTATATTGGTCATTTTACACTGAAAAATAGTGAGATGAACTTTTTCCACACTGAAACATTGAAAAAAGGGCGAAAATGTAAAAAAATAAAACGTTGGGACGTTTTGCACATTCACTGTCAAACATATGGACGTTTTGTGTTAATAAGCTTTATAAATTTTGTCAAAGGAAGGCATTATTTGGAGCTTGGGTGACACTTGTTCAATTTGTACTAGTCTCCAGCAAATATTTAAATTTATCATTTCTTTTCTTAATTTTTATATGGTTTGATTTGATTTCATATCAAAAATAAAATAGTTCAAAACCGTTTCATCGATGGTAGAGGTGGCAATGGGCCAAGCCAAGCCGGTTTGGCCCATGCCAACACGAGCTCGTCTCTTGCGAGCACGAGCCGATCTTAGGCTTGGCTCGTGGGCGTTTGGGCGAGCTCGGCTCGTGCCCGAGCTCGCCCAAAACGAGCCGAGCACTCGGCTCGGCTTTTTTTTTTTTAATATAAATACACTAGTTTAATTGTAAAAGATATATATATATATATATATATATATATATATATATACACATTTTGTGATTAATTTCTAAATATACATTTTCAAAAAAATTTATAATTTTTTAAAAAATAAAAACAAAAATTGTTTTGTTGAGTTACTTGAGTAATATGTTTTTTTGCTTATCATTTTATACTTAAACTTAAAAAAAAAAATATGTAAAGTATAAACACATTTTGTAAACCATTTTTTAAATATATATTTTTCAAAACATTTTTATTTTTTATAAATAAAAAAATAAAGATAGACTCTCCTCCTTTATCCGGGTTTGAGACCGGCTACTTCAATTTTTAGTAGACGGAGTTAAAAATTGTACACGAACAACTTGTTACGTGTACAATTTTTTAAAAAATATTATAAATGTATAAAAATTAAGTTTTGTGATGATTATGGTGAAATTAAATATCACTTACTTAGTTACAGGCAATTTTGGCATATTTATCTTGATTTCGATAATTAGCGTCTTCTCAATCTTTAACGCACATTAACGCTTCCAAAATATCTTCTTTTAGTCGACGCCTGACCTCAGAGAGAACCCTCTTCCCTGCACTAAAAGCAGATTCCGAAGCTACAGTGCTAAAATGAGGTGTTAGTAGATCTTTTGCCATTGCAGAAACTACTGGCCATCGGCGTTTATTATCTCGCCAAAATTTAATTACCTCTTCTGAATTATTCTTAACTTCTTTGTTACTAGGCAAAGTATGACGAAAGTAATCGATTAATTCAGATGGCAACGCATTTGGACTATTACTCGAAGTTTGAGTACATGCAGTGGATGACAAACTACTACTAATACCACCAGATGAACCACATACATATGCAAATGAATTAAATCTATATGAGTTCATGCTTTCGAATAAATCTAAAACTACACCGTCGTCATCCGTTTGATTAGTGGGAGGAGTAGATGTAGGTACACGAGTAATATATGTACCCATTCGTGAAGCATATAATTCGTACATTTCACGTAATGTTTCTTCCAAATTCCTATAAGTAATAGATATATTAAAGGTTAAAGCATTTGAAATTTTATCAATTATAAATTTAGTACCCGATAAATTATATCGGGGTCCATGACACATGCTAAAGGAAATAACATAGGTAATTCTTCCCAATATTTTCTGAATTTTAATTCCATGGAATATATAACTGCATGAAAATCGGGGTCATTTTGAAATCTTTTAAAAGTCCTAGCAATTATATAAAGACGTTCAAGAACCATACAACTTGTAGGATAATAAACGCCAGACAATATATTTGTAGAATCATAAAATGTCGTCAATTTTTTTTAATTTTAATAACTATATTCCAATCGGTTTCATTCAAGATAGTTTCGTCTTCATCTCTAACATGCCTAATTGTTATAAAATTCAGTAATTAAATGTTCGAAACCTTCACATGATTTTAATAATAAGTAAGTGGAGTTCCATATACGGCCTACGTCAGTAATAAAGGTTTTTGTATTTGTCATTCCATTTTCTGAACAAAATTCTTCAAATGCTTGTTTTCGACTATGTGTAATCGTGATATATATAAGTGTACTCCTAATTCGGTCAATTTCATCATTAACATATTTTAAACTGTCTTGTACTACTAAATTAAAAATATGATATACACATCAAATATGAAATAAATAACCACCAAAATCGGGTTGAAGTACTCTATACAATTTATCGATAACAAATTTATTTACAGTAGCATTGTCGAATGTAAAAGAACGAATTTTGCTCTCACATTTATACTCTTTAACTATATTTATGATAGCATTAAATATAGTTTGGGCGTTGTGCGGGTACTCAACAATTTTAAAAACAATAATTCTTTTATGCATGATGTGCTGTCGTAGGCACCCAAAAATAGTCATTAAACCTCTAAAGCTAATGTAGTAGTGGAAGTAAGGGTCGATCCCACGAAGAGTGTGTAATTCAATAGTTTTATGCTCCGTACAATGATTGGGGAGTTTTTGTATGCAAACAATTGTAAATAACGCAATTAATAACAATGAAAACTAAATTAACGAAAACAATCAAAAGACTAACCTTGGTCCAAGTCAATATCCACATTCGGAAATTCACAACTGGTCATAGATGCAGGGATAATTCAATTCATATCTTGAATATTCACCGTTGGAATAATTTTCCTATTTCTCCTTAATTTTAGTTAGTTAGAAACCAGCGTTCTAGTTAACCCTAATTATTAAATAACCCCAGACCAGCGCTCAAAATTCAATTTAATAACAGCTTTAAATAATAGAGAAATCGATGAACTAGATAACACAAACACCAGCGGTTGCATTCAATCTATTTAAACATTCTTCTTAAGATTCAATAATCTCTATCACAGAAAATCATCAAATTCTAGTGCTTCGCAAGTTAAAGGGATCAAACAATTACGGATTTGATATTTAACTCAGCGGTAGATTGCAATGAATAATAAACTAGTAGGCCTCCTAGCAATTAAACATAACAATCATAGAAATAAGTGCAAAAAAATATTCAATACTCAAAAACATGAATTAAATTGAGAAAAACCATTTAGATCTCACAATATGTGGTTCCGAGACTTCAATCTCCTTCGATCAAGTGTAAATGTTTAGTTACAATTCATAAATATAAGAGAAAAATAGAGAAGAATGAAGTTGGAGATGTTCTCCCCTGTTTTGGTCTCATTAGGTCTATTTATACTTCCCTACACGTTCTTGGCCAATTTGGAGTCTTTTTCTCAAGTTTTTGCGGCCCACACAATGAAAACCTAAAATCTGTGGCAGTGCGCGGCGCTTGAGCGCTATAGGACAGCGCTTGAGCGCTAGAAATCTGTCCACTTTGCATCTGTTTCAGTATTTTCATCATAACTTTCTCTTCCGATGTCCGATTGAGACGATTCAACATGCGTTTGAAAGATAACTCAAAGGGCTACAACCTTTATTCAGAGACCATCTTCAAATTCGATCGTTTACCATGTCCAAAATTGGTCTCAATATGATGTTGAAAACCGATGCAAAACTTTTCAGCTTGAAAGTTGATATGTGAAAATGTTTTGGCCATATTTCATCCCTTTGAATCCTTTCTTCATCCAATTAACCTCTAACACTCTCGAATCTTCATCACAAGGTTAGAAACAAGTTTAAAATATTTTCACTTTAGTCCTTGAACTTTCACTTTCTTCCATTTTGGTCCATTTTCACCTATTTCTCCCAAATTACGCCATATCCATAGAATTGCCACCTAAATCAAAATATGAGAATACTAAGTACATTTAGGTACAAAATAAACATACGAGCGCATAAAATAAGGAGGAAAAAATATGCATTTTACATTCCTATCAATGCATGACCCATAGTGAGTTTATATAGTGTGTAGTTGCAGCAATGTAACCTCTCTTATTAATCCCTTCCCACATATCAAAAGTTAAAGATATCATACCTCCATATTTCTCTAAATCATTTATCAATAGTTGTTTTGTATGAAGAAAATATTTAATTGTATCAGCACGGAGAGTATTTCGACTTACCCCAACGTACCTCGGCTGAAGATATGTTTTGACGTAGTTCACGAAATGTTGGTTGTCCGCTATTGCTAATGGCAACTCAGACGCGGCAACAAACTTCACAATTCCCGTTCGAGCTTCCTCATCTGAATACATCCATGTAGAAAGTGGCGTAGTACCACTGGCGCCTGGAGAACCAAACTGTAGTTGAGTTTGACCAGTTGGAAGAAACTCATGTTTGGTCACACATGTTTTGTAGTGACGATTGAGGTGGGTAGTTCCAATGCCTCTTTGTCATGTCAGTCGTTGTTGGCAGTATTTACATACTGCTTTGGTTTCGGGGATTCCATCGACCAAACGACCGGTTTGAACCAATTTAAAATGGTCCCAACATTTTGCCTTGTTCTTCCCCTTTCTCTTCCATCTTGCATCGAGAATATTTGACGTAGGCTCTTCATCTTGTTCCAAATCAATTGGAACACTAGGATCAACATCAACGTCATCCAAATCAATTGGATGACTATCTTCATGAACGTCGTAATCTTCAATATTTTCTGGAATTGATAATTCATTGAGACCGGAGAATTCATTCCCAAATTGATTTTGGGCAGGTGTTTGTGTTTTGTTCTCCATACTGAATAAGTTTTCAACAAATAATCGTGAATTCATTTGTTATGAATAATAGAAGTTGAATGTAGAAATGTAGAAGATGATTATAGAATGAATGAATGATATTGTTGATAATTAATAAATGGAGATTGAAGAATGTAAATTGTATATAGTAGATAATGAGAGAATAGAGATTGATATTGGTGGAAAAAAAGTTTGATTTAGGTGGGTATTTATAGAAACAAAAAAAATAAAAAATAAAAAATAAAAAACGTTGAGGACCAAAACGATCACTTAATAAATTCAGTGACCGTTCTGGTCACTGACCTTTTTATTTTATTTTTTTTTGTTTTGGACGAGCCACGAGCCGAGCGGTTCGTGGCTCGTTAATTTTTTTTTTTTTTTAAATATACCCACTAGCCGGCTCGTCTACGGTGACGAGCTGATCCGCCGCTCGGCTCGTGCTCGGGCTCTTTTTTTACGAGCCCGAGCGGCTCGTGGGCGTGAACAGTACGAGCCGAGCGGGCGAGCCGACGAGCCGCTCGGCTCAATTGCCACCTCTAATCGATGGTTTACATATGTGCACCAAATCGACAGTTTTGAAATGTTAATTTCAATTTGGTTGACGATTTTTTGCTTACTGTTCTAGTCTATACTATATTAAATTACTCCCTTTAAAGGTTTAAATTATTATGATAATTTAATTTTTAGCATTCGTATTAATGCAAATATATAGGAATTGCAATATGGACAGTTGAATTATTTTGGTCAATCGAACCCTATATTACAAGTCTGTCCCACCACTCAAATTCAACTTTCTCGTACAAGAGCATTTTTTTTCAACATGATAAGTAGACTAATTGATACTCAATTGTCCCAAATAAATAAATTACATAAACATATTAAATATTAAATCATTATAATTTAAATAACATTGTGTATAATAAGTAATTATGAATGATATCGATTTTTAAATTTATTATAAGATAATAAAATACTAAATTTACCATGCTTTCAGCGAGAGAAAATGCACGAATCAACTTTAAAGCAACTTATTATTAGTCAAGTCATTTGATAATATTTTTATTGAAACTTTGGTCAAGTATCATATTATTTCTTTATGACCTTAATGGGCCGATGATTTTGACCTGTTAAAAAAGTTGAAACACTTAGCTTTCATTTGACGCTCCTTAAAATTATAATTCATTATTCTCTCTCTTCTTATCAACAACATATTTTTCAATAAAATAATATTACACGTAATTTCAACTCTTTCTTCTTTTTTAATTACATATTTTTCAACCACTATAATTACAAATAATGGGGGTCAAACGGGGGCTTATTACTTTGTGTGTTGCTTCTTTGCCCTTAATTCTAAAAGGGAAATCGAAATTCTCGAAGAGCCTTCCTCAAGGATTATATTGCCTTTTGCTCCAAACTCTTAGTGTAGAGATAGTGTAGACATTTTTAAACAAAGAAATAGATGTGTAGATCAGTATACCAATATGAGAAATAGATATATATTTTTTTCTCCCTTTTATTTCCTTTTCGATATACCAAAAAAATTAAACATGAAGACATCCAGATGATAATGTTCCAAAGCATGGTGTCAGCAAGACATCCTTTAATAAAAGTAAGGGATAATTGTAATAAAATTCAAACCTTTGAAACATTAGTAGATTTTCTCCAAATTTTTGATTTGTTGCAATTGTCACCCCTAACATTTTCAAGTGTTGCAAGTGAAGCCATTTTGGACAGCTTCCATCCATAATTCTATTAGTTGATCAAAATTTTAACTTTGACCACCTTTTTAATATTTTACAACGAGCCGAGGCTCGGGTCGAGTCTCATTTTTTTGGTCGGGCTTTGCTCGAACCCAAAAAAGCTCGAGTTGAGCCTGAACTTTTTTATTTAATTTATAGTACGTATAAACCGCACAAATTTTATTGCAATTATCCCTAAAAGTTATCAAAAGCAAACTTAACATCCAAAGAAGAAATTATTCAGTACTTAACTAGAGAATCATTACATTATCATTTGTTCAAAAAGGATATTATTTTTGAAAATAATGGCAAAACATAAGTTTCTTGCGTTCCAAAGTTGACTACCAAACAGTGAACATATTGGGTGGATTATTTGTTAATACGTTCGTTCCCAGAATTTTATATATTAAAAGTGTTTAATTTTCATATTTTAATTATGGCTATTTGAGACAACGTTTCGTGCTTACTATTCTAAGCAATTTCATGCATATTTATTTTAAATGCGACGTTAGATTGAGCTCAAACAGAACACTGTACTCTAATTTCTCAATTGAATTAAAATAAAAAATAATAAAAAAAAAAAATCGCTAGTAACAATGGAGGACAAATGGACGCTTGAGAAATGAACACAGTTGATCTTACAAGTAATTAAATAAACTTTAGCATTATCAAGAAATTATATAACAAGAAATCACAATAGGAATTTCATTATACTTTAGAAATCATTTCCTACAAAAACCGCAGATTGTTTATTTATAAACCTTCACAAAAATGAGGCGAAGCTTGATGGTCATAATTTGTCAATGCATGATAGTTGGATACTTTAAAATGAAATTATTTTGCCTGCAAGCTTAATTAGTGAAACGTCTACATGGTGAGCAAATGATCAATGGAAGTAATAATTTTAGTGAATGACATACTTGACTTTCAATAGCCTTACAACTAGAGATAATAAAAAATTAGAATGTTTTAATCGGTAAAATGATAAAGTTGCCCTTCAATTTATATCAAATCATTCACCCAACTTCTTTCATTTCGCCTTGTTCTTTCTTCTCCATTTTCACTATGGAACCCTATTCCCCAAATTTGAATTCTAAAATTGTGTTCTTCACCTTAATTTTCAGTACATTTCAAGATTACAAAAAAAAAAAAAACTTTTTCTTTGATTCAAGTTTATATCATATTACTTCATCTCTCTTTGGTAAAAGCTAGTACAACAAAAAATGTAATTTTTCCTTTCATTTTTTCATTTTGAAATGAGATTTTGCGCTTCCGTTGGTGCAAGTTTAGAATGATAAAAAGTGTAAAAGGGGCATTTTTTATGATTTCGTAGTTTATTTGTAATGTGGATGGATTTTTGATACAATTGGGGTTTTGAAGATGATGAGCTAAAAAGAAATTCATTTGTTAGCGTCTCTATAAATGGAAAAATTGATATGCAAATTTGCTTGTTCTTTCGTATGCTCTGAGACAGAGAACTGCACTATAGGTAATTTGATTTAAGTAATTCGGAGATTTTTAGTAAAATTCTTCATATTATGCTTTACTGTATTTCGTGATTTTCTGTGAATCCTATTATTGAACTTTACACTTGTTGATTTCAGTATTTCTTTATATAACGTTGTGCTATTTTTACTATACTATTATTTATAGAATGGATCCTAACCTACTAAACAATGTATGTAAGTTGGCAACTTAAAAGGTTTTGTATCCCCTTGACTTTATTGAATCTTTTCATTCTTTAGTTGCATAATTGTTGTTTCATTACGTATACATTTATTATTACTTGAGTTACATGTTGTTCCAGGAAAGAGAACTATCATTGAGATCGTTTAAGAGTCGAAACACACGAATTTTGGTTGCGATAGATGTAGCAGCTCGTGGTCTCGATATTCCTCACGTTGCTCACATTATCAACTTTGATCTCCTCAAAGATATTGATGATTATGTATACCGGATTAGACGTATAGGTCATACTAGGAAAATAGGATTCACTACCATTTTCTTTAACAAAGAACAATTCATCACTAGCAAAGCCACTAGCCGATTTGATCTAGGAAGCCAATCAAGACGTATCCATTAGCTGATCAAGTCGAGCTCCATATGGAGGTAAAAGTAGGTGTGGTGGTGGGCATTTTGGTGGTCTTGATTTTAGAAGAGATAACGTTTATAATCAAGTCGGGGAAGCTCATATTAGTACAATGATATTGGTGGAAATAATGGCAATTATAGTGGTGGAAGATATGATTCTAGAGTGACCAAACCTTAGGATTAGTGTTTTGGAGTATTCCTTAAAATTATTTTGTTTCAAAGTATATAATTTGTTCACTCGAATATGAGGATTTTGATGTTTTGGACAATACAAAAAAGTTGTAGACTATATTTGAAAATGCGCATATCAGTAGGGTGACTTTATTCCAGGAGACATTTTTTCTATAGCATATGTTTGCCTTTAGTTAAATACTGGTGTGTATCTTTACTGTGTTATGTCTCAAATAAAAAAAAAAGGGTACAAGTGCCGTTACTGGACTTATAAGCATATATGATAATGGCACAAGTGACATTGCATGATTATAAGCTTTCATTAGAATAGTGCAAAGTGTCATTGTTGGACTTATAAGCATATATGAGAATGAAACAAGTGCCGTTACAAGACTTATAAGCGTCCACGAAAACGACAAAAGTGTCGTTACTGAGTTGAAAAAGTCCATGAGAACGATACAAATGCCGTTACTAACTTATAAGTGTCCATAATAATCTATGTCATTTCAATTGTTCTTTATCACATGGTAAACATTTCTGTCTTACATATGTTATGGGGTTCATTGCTTGAGGTCTTTGATTGAAAACAAATTAAAATATAGGAAAAAATAATATAACAACACAAATGCCGTTAGTGAGATGAAAATGGCCCTTGTATCGTTATGTTTGTAAACATGTGTATAAGCAATCACGTCTTATCCGTGATTCAAGAACGAATAAGCTGAACTCATTTACGTTTTCAGATAGACATGACATGAAGAAAAGTTGAGAGATATGCTCATTATGATATTTTAATGAATCAGTAGAATGACTTGTGTACTTTCACCAACTCGATAACATATAATCTGTACCATTTCAACCATTCTTTATCATATGATCAATATTTATGTATTACATACATTATGGGGTACATTTCTATTAAGTTTGTTTTTCTTCACATGAAAACGACACATGGAGGATCAAATTTAGGACAAGTTACACTACAAAAGTGTCTAAATCCCATCCCTTCAACAAAGCTAAAAGGTAGTTCATCAACAACCACCATTTTTGCACATGTCAATCTACCCGCTTCCTTACTAAACCCAATAGACAGAAGATTGGTCTCACCACCATCAACTTGTTTATTAAAACTTAAGACTTTTTATCTTTTGTCATCCACCTTTTTAGGATACTTTTTACAATGTTTAACCAAATGAGTCCTTAAAATACTTGTCCCATGCTTCTTAGCCCCACAGGCATCAGATTGCCCAGAATATTTACACTTATACCTAACATCTTCCACTTTTGGATTTCCCATTATCGTGAAATGATCTCACACATCCGAAGTTATTTTTATTATGTTTTCTCTTCCATAATCATGAGGATGGAAGTGGATGAAGATTTGTAGTATTTGTACCTACATTTAATGTGGCTAGGGTTCCACCAATGTATTGACCCTCATCGTCAATATCCATATTCAAACCTGCAATTGAGAAAATTCAGAATTATACACTTCTAGATTATGAATTTATAAAAAAATAATACATGTCACAACACTATTAACATGAAGATGATACAGTCACGACATTATTAACAGCACTACAAAAAATGAAAAAAAATGATACAAATAGGCATATCTTAAAAATTATTTCGATAAAGATAATATTTGTTTTATAATAAATTGATTTACATGTAGATGGTTAGCTATAACAATTATAGTGGGATTGGGGTTAGACCTAATGTACGATTCATTGAAGCAAGGATTCTGCCAACCCCATACCATCCATTTGCAAGTTGCAAATTATGCGTTATAGGCGGCGAGTCGACCACGTAGAGGCGGGCAGACATACAAGTGAGTCGTCGAGGCAGCGACGAGATCTTTGGATTGCAATAGGAGAAGGGGAGGAAGAATTCTAGACCCTTTCTTAAAACTGGATTTGGATTCCACGGGAGAATTAGAGATAGAGAATAGATTTTTTGGAGAGAATCGAAAGAGTATTATGACTGTATGAGATTAGGATTTACTAATTTAGGATTATTTACATAACTTCTGAGTTAAAAAAAATAATTGTAAGTGGCGGGTTGGGCTGGTTAGGTTCACCAACGGTTTGATGCTTCAAATCTTGAACTGAACCAACCCAAGATGGTTTCTGTTATAAAAAAAAAACCCAATAGCTTCCTCAAACCGACCCGAACCACCTCAAGTCGGTTCAGTTTGATTGGTTTTGCTGGTTTGTCCTCTTTTTTTTGCCCAAGCCTAATTTGGACTTTCTCAGGTTAGGGGATCCAATGTTTGAAATTGTTACGTGTGAAAAGAAGGAAAATATTGAAGAAATAAATAGAATGGTACTAATGCCGTTAAAGAACACTTGTGCCGTTCTATCTATAATCACGAGTCTAACCAACCACGGCCTATCCATGCTTTGAGAACCACTAAGTTGTACTCATTTCAGTTGCAAGATGAACGTGACGTTTACAAAAGTTGAGAGACGTGTTCATTAATTAGACTTTCTAACCAATCAATAAAATGATTTGTGATTTCACCAACTCGAAATCATATAATTTATGCCAATTCAACCGTTCTTTGTCATATGATCAACAATACTGATATTCTTAAGTTAGGAGGTCTAATGCGTGAGGTCGATACATTAGAAAAGAAACAAAATATTGGAGAAATCAAGAGAACGACACAAGTACCGTCATTGATAATGAAACGATAATTGTGTCATTTTGTATATAAACGCAAGTATAAGCAATCACGACCCGTCCATGCCCCAATAATCAATAAGTTGAACTAATTTAAGTTGCAAGATGGACATACCGTTTACAAAATTTGAAGAATATACTCATTACTTAATCAACATGAAAACAACAGAACGACACAAGTGTTGTTACTGTGATGAAAATGGCACAAGTGCCGTTACGTGTGTAAACACGATATGAATACATGATACCTTGTAGATTTTCAAATTAATTGCTATTAAATCAATACTATGTAATTTTTGAACATTATTTCTATATTTTCTCGATAAAACAGTCAAAATGATGCTCGCAATATTTAATTATTAAAAAAAAAAATATATGTCCACATTTTTTTCACCATTCCCTACATAACTCCATGCACATTTGCCTTTTTATGTCTTCTTAAATTCAACAAAATAGAATACTTGTACCCATATCATTTCTAGATAATCTATAATTTAAAATAAAATAAAATAAAGTTAAATGGTTTACTCAAGTATATATCAAAGTAATATGAAAATAATTATCATATTTAAATTATCAAAGTAGCCACATCGTATTATCAATAATGCACATAACGTAACAAATGGTTGTACTTTCGTTTTACTTGGAAGATAACGATTGTAGTGCCGTTCTACACTACATATAGCGATTGGAGTGCCGTTATTATCCAATAGTTGCAGATAGTACAAAAATAAAACCAACTAAAATATCATTTTGTAATATATTTAAAAATAAAAGTACCAATGTACATGAAATTTCTAAAAGTACTTTTTCTTTTTCTTCAAATATAGTAGAGATTTCAATGTAGATAATATATAAACCAATTTTTTGTTCAAATGTTCAAAAGTTACACAAAATAGATGAATGATATACTAAATAACAAGATTTTAGGATAGCACACAGTAATGGGAGAACACGGGTGATGCAATTTTGGAGTTGAATTGAGGAATTTAATTGGATTGATAGGGGTGTTAAGGTCTTTTACAATGGTGAGGGTAGTTTTGAATATTTGACATTATTTGTTTATTGTATTTTATAATTGACGGCCATTTGTCTAACAAACATTGAAAAAGGTAATTTAACCAAATACATTATTTGACTGGGTTATTTAACAAACTCTCCATTAAAACTCTAGTTAATTTCCCTAAAGCTTAAGGATTATTCAAATGAAACACAAATTAGTTTAAATAAACTAACACTTTAACATCCTCCCCTAAAGTGAACATGAATTTAATTTAGCTCCAAGCAGGTTGCGAATCTTCAAGAAAGCCTCCAACTTCAATGGTTTGGTAAATATATTAGTTACCTGCTCCTGGTTTTGACATGAACTAGCTCCACCACACCACCTTCAGTAAAATTATGAAGAAAGTGAAATATGATGTCTATATGTTTGATTCTTCCATTGGACAATTTAATAGTTGAACTATTGTCACAAAATATCTTGATAGACATCCACTGTTTGCAGCATAATACTTCAAGATTATCCTCATCCAAACCACTTGACAAGCACAAGAAGTTGCAATTATGAACTTAGCTTCAGTTGCCGATGATGTGACAACATGCTATTTTCTCGATGACCAAGCAACAACAGTAGAACTCAGTATAAAAGTATATACAAACGTACTCTTTTGGTCCTCCAAACCTCTACCATAATCACTGTTACTAAATCCAACTAGACTTATTTCTGAATTTTTCTTATAAAACATACCATAATCAACAATTCCTTTTAAATACCTCAAAACCCTTTTTGTTGTTTGAAAGTGAAGCTCCTTAGGCGACTCCATAAATATGCTAATCAAACTCACAACAAAAATTAAATCTGGTCGTGTGGCTATTAGGTACATCAAGCTTCCCATTATTTTCTTTAAGTACGTGCTGTCAACCTTTGTGCCATTAACATCTCTACTCAACTTATTTCGCGGAACAATAGGATTCTGAACTGATTGTAATCACTTATCTGAAGTCCACTTCCTATGCATACTTCTTTTGCCCAACAAAAATCCCATCCACCGTTTGTTTAACCTCCATACCTAAGAAATAAAGTATATTTCCCAGATCTCTTATCTCAAACTCAACCATCATAGACTTTTTTTATTTCAAAAAATATTGCTTCATCATTTCCAGTATATATGAGATCTTCTACATACGGACATACTATTAAAATTTTCACCCCATTTTCCAGGCTTGGGGAATAACGTATGCCCATAAGGACAATTTTCGAAGCCCGTCTTTGTGAAGTATGACTCAATATAAAGCCCTCTTTAATTTGTACAGCTTCATTCCCGTTTCTTGACATACCTTGGTGGTTGATCTACAAAAATCTGATCATTTAATTTTCCATGCAAGAAAACTGACTTTCATCAAGTTGATAAATAAACCAACTATTTTGAGCTACCAATGACACCACCAATCGAATCGTATCATGCCTATTCACAAGTGTGAAAACTTCAGCCTAGTCTACCCCATATTCTTATGTGTTGTCCTTAGCAACTAACATTGCTTTGTACTTGTCAACTTCTCCATTTTCTTTCAGATTTCTCTTATATATCCATTTGACTCCATTACTGTCTCCCCTGCTGGTAGCTTAGTAAGTTCCTTCGTATTATTCTTTACAATGGCTTCAATTTCTAAGTCCATGGCTTTCCTCTATTTTGAACTTCTCATAGCATCATCAAAAGTGATCTAATCACTTTTAGCAAATAAGGCTAGTTGAGCAGTATTTTCATTGTCAAATAACTCATGCCCACTTGTATAATCTATCATCCATGTAAGAGGTCTTCTTAATCTTAGTTCTTTGATTCTATGCTCATCTAAATTTCCTTCAAGAGATTCATTTTCTGATGAATCATCAGCTAAAACTTCCGAGCTAGTGTCCACATCTAAGTTCTCATCATTTTTCTCATGATCCACACTTATCTCTTTTTCTTCTTTATTAGTTCAATTCCAACAAGCTTTTTCATCAAAGATTACATCTATACTCACTATGATCCTTATGGTAGCTAGATTATACAACCTATGGGCCTTGGACTCATCACTAATCCCAGACATAACTCATGGCACAATTTTGTCTTCAAGTTTGCTTCTTATCTTATCATTAACATGATCATAAGTTAACCAACCAGATACTTTGAAATGAGCAATTCCTGGTTTGTTCCCATTCCAAGCTTCTTCTGTAGTAATATCCTTCATAGTGAATGTTAAATATCTATTTAAGATGTGAACATTCCAATTCATAGTTTCAGGAAAAAAAAGTCCTAGGCACATTCGTTCTTGTAAGCATGCAATGTACCATTTTTCCTTTTTGAAATTCCATTTTGATGAGGGCTAGGTCATGGTTAACTATCTACGTATACTATTCTCTTCACAAAAAGGTGGTGAGTTCATGTGAAGTGAATTCTTCTCCGCGATCACTGTGAAATGCTTTAACAAATATCCCTTATTTTTTCTCAACCCTAATTTTTAACTCAAAAACAATTATAGTCTTAGATTTTCCAGATAAGAGACAAACCCAAGTCTTCCTACTAAAACCATTAATAAAAGTTATAAAGTACTCTTGCCACTGTTGGAGACAAGATTAACAGCTCCACGTATGCCTAAATGAATAGTTGAAGGATTTGTGAGGACTTCCAAGTTCTCTTATGAAGAAATGTATCATAGTTTTGCTTTCCAATCACACATTCTTCACATATTTTAGAGAGAGCTTGCAGTATTGGTATTCAGTAACCATTTGCTTTTATCGTAAAGTTTTCAAACCATTGAAATTTAGATGTCTATACCTGTAATGCCACAGCCAGCTTGCATCCTCTTGAGTGGTAGGTTTGAAGCACTTAGGATCATCACATGAGACCATTGTTTGTAATGGAAACATTCTATTTGGAGCCATCTCAACTTGTATCTAGGGGTGGGCGCGGGTCGGTTCGGTTCCGTTCCGTTCCGTTCGGTTCCTACTATAATTAATTTTTTTAACATTTATAATAACACTGTATAAATACATTTAGAAAACTTTGTCAGTGCGTCTTGAATAATTAATCCATAACATATTAGAAAGTTTTCACAAAATGCTAACACTTTAGTACTAGAAAATATAGATCACAATTTTTTTTGCTGCTTCCATCAAACAGTTACTGCTCTACTACTTACCCACCAAAAGGTAACATATAAAAGCATCTAACTATGTTCTCCATTTTGAGAAGTGGTACCAAATCATTCCTGTTTTCTCAAAACATTGTGAGAAGTGAGGCAATCCCAACGTGCTCAGTACTTTCACCGAATGAATCTGTGTGTGAATATTGACCAGGTTCAATCTTAGCTTTAACAAATGAACGTAATATTTTAAAGTATTAAAAATACTTACCAACTATGTAATGTAATCATCGATTGTTTGACTTGCCATGTACCATTAAAATGTTAACAATTTCTTGAGTACCATGTAAAGAAAAAGAATCCAGTAACTAGAGCTGGAAATCTCTGTGCAAAGCTCTTGGAAGGCTTAAAAAACTTGTCATTGTAAATACGATAAAAGAATGAAAACACTGTCAGAATTAAGAGGGTAAAATCTCACGTCTCTTAAATATGAAAAAAATAAATACGAGAGTATTCCAACTTAGTGTGGGAACTAGAAGGAGGAGGATTTCTTCAAGTTGAGAGAAAATGACTCATGACTGGATGAGAAACATGTTGTGCGGCGGGAATGGACTGGAGAGAGAAGAAGAAGGAAGACCTTAACATCCATTTCAAGGCTTCTCAGTGCTCAGGACTAGGATTAGACATGTATCTACCAAGAGTGCTAATAGAAAAAGCTAAATCTGGTCTAGTGTAAACCATCAAATACATAATAAAATCAATCACATTAGAGTATGAAATTCTACTCATGTAGTCTATCTCTTTTTCATTACATAGAGCCCGATCTTTAAATAATACAAAATAATTAACTAAAGTTAATATAACAAATTTGCAATCATGCATGCCAAATTTCTTTAACACTTTTGAAACATATGAGGATTGATGTAAAAACAAGACAAAATTTTACCTATCTCTTTTAATTTCTATACATAGGATTCTTTTAGCATTTCCTAGGTCTTTCATGTCAAATTCACCATTTAAACTTCTTTTTATGTCACTTATCCATTTAGGTGATTAACCAACTAAGAGCATATCATCCACATATAGCAATAAGAACACATAGTCATTATTAGCATCATTATGTTGGAAGTAAAAACAGTGATCAAATCTACTACGGTAAAACCTTATAGATAGTACAAAAGAATCAAATTTTTTATACCATTGTCTAGGTGATTATTTTAGGCCATATAAATATCTTTTCAAGAAGCACACATGCTCAAGTTTTAATTTGTCTTTAAAACCTCTTGGTTGATTCATAAATATTTGCTCATCAAATTCACCATGTAAAAAATCAATTTTTACATCAAGTTGTTCAATTTCCTGGTCAAAATGTACAACCAATGCAAGTATGACTCTAATAGTAGTGTACTAAACAACAGGTGAAAAAATCTCGTTATAATCAACCCCCTCTTCTGAGTGTACCCCTTGGTCACTAACCTAGCTTTAAATCGTAAGGGTTCACATGCACTAGTACTCTCCTTAATCTTAAATACCCACTTGCAGTCGACAGTAGATTTATTCTTAGATTTAGGAACTAGCTCCCAAGTTTGATTCTTTTCTAAAAAACTCATCTTATCTTTCATTGCCTTAAACCATTCTTTAGATTGTTCACTTTTCATTGCCTCCTCAAAGGTCTTTAGCTCCCTATCAACTAACTCCTCATAACTCGCATGAGCAAAAGCTATCTCAGATTCATAACCAAATCTTATGGGTGCTCTAGACTTTCTCCTCTCTCTATCCCTAGCTAAGTTATAATCTGCTAAAGGATTCTCTTTTTAAGGATGTTTTTTCTATTATTACTTTCTCTCTATTCTCCATATTAGGTTGTTGTTCTTGAGTCTCCATTTCACTCTATGTAACAGGGATGGATGTGCTAAGTTTCTCTAACTCCACATTCAACTGATTTTTCTCTTTACTTTTTTTCTTCACTCACGGGTTCAAATTCAGTTTTAAGACATTGCATTTTACTCTCATTGAATGTGACATATGTACTCACAATGATCTTAACTCCCTTTGGGCTCATATCCCACAACTGTATCCCTTGATACCTTCAGGGTAATCTAGAAAAACATATTTTCTAACTCTAGGTTCAAGCTTTCCCTCACTCTGATGAGAAAATGCAATGCAGCCAAAAGTTCTAAGCATAGAATAATTACTTAGTTTCCCAAATCATTTTTCATGTGGAGTATCACCATTCAATGTGGCAAATGGAGTCAAATTAATCAAATAATAAGTAATCATAACAGCTTCGTCCCAAAAAGACTTTGGAACTGCAAAACTTAACATCATGCAACATACTTCATCAAATATGATTCTGTTCATCCTTTCCATTACCCCATTTTGTTGGAAAGTGTAAGGAACAGTTTTATGTCTTGTTATTCCATTTTCTTTGCACATATTATCAAATTCAGTGTTATAAAATTCTAGACCATTATCAGTTCTCAAAAACTTGATCTTCTTACTAGTTTGGTTTTCAACTTGTCTTTTTCAATTATTAAAACAATGAAAAGTGTCGAATTTATCCTTTAAAATATAAATCCACACTCTCCAAGTATAGTCATCAATAATAGACAAGAAATACCTATTTCCACCCAATGTGGGACTGTTAGATGGACCTCATAAGTCCGAATGCACATATTCAAGCATGCCTTTCGTTTTATGAACACTCGTGAAGAAAGTAGTTCTGTAATTTTTACCAAGGACACAATGGTCACGGAAGGATAAATTAGACATACAGTCATTTCCAAATGCAACATTTTCATGAAGACGTTTAATCCCTTTAATTCCCACATATGCAAGTCTATTGTGCCACTTTTGTGTGTGATTAGCCTTACAGAATAGATAGAGGAATGTAAACCTCTCATCACTTCGCCAGTAGTTTTGTAAATATCATTTTTCATAATACCATTAATAGAGATAAGTGCACCCTTAATCAATTTCAAAACTTCATTTCCAATTTTATCGGTGAAATCGGCTTTCTCAAGTCTTCCTACTGAAATTAAATTTCTACACAATTCAAGGATATACCTAACATCCTTTATAATATGCACAAAGTCAGTATCAAACTTTAAAGTAATATTACCAATGCCAACAACATTATAAGCAGAATTGTCACACAACACAACATGCCCATCATTTGATTCATACAAATTTTCAAACCAATCTTTTTACGATGTCACGTGAAAAGATGCACCAAAATCAAGAATCCATTCATGCAAACGAGAATTGGCGGTTAAATTCAATTCGACAGGATAAACAATATGACTTATAATCATATAAACCTCACCATCACCACTATCAGAAATAGAAGACAATACATTTACCTCATCTCTATCTTTACCCTTTTGCTTATTCTTCACTTTATAGCAACCCTTTATTAAATTAAACCATGCTTTCACAGCCATAACATTTCTTAACCTTGGTCCTAGATTTGGATCTAGGCCTACACTTTCTCTTCCTTCTACCTCCATTACTACTAGACTCGCCACTACTTTGGTAACCATCATGATTGTTTTGCATAAATTGAGTTCTATCCATTATCATGTGAATCTCACCATTTTTCCTATCACGTTTTACAGCTTTAATCTCCTTCTCCTTACTTCTAAGGGAGTCAATGGCAATTTTGGGTGTCGAAGTGTCTCTACCATACTTAATAGCATTTTTTACTTTCTTATAAGTATCAGGTATGGAATTCAGTAAAATAATAGTCTTATATGTTTCAGATACTGACTCTTCACAGTTAACAATATCTTGAATAAGTTTGTTAAACATGTTTAAATTGTCCTCAAGTTCTTTTGAAAAATCCATTTTAAAACTGAAAAAATGTTCAAGTATGTAAGCTTGTTTGAAGTAGATTTGAGCACATACAAATATTCCATTTTTTTTTTCCAAAGTTCTTTAGTGGTTTTCAGTTTACCCACTTTTCTCAAAACTGTGTTAGTCAAGTGTAAAATAATTGAGGTATAAACAAGCTCATTGGCTTCTTCTTTTTGTTCTTTTGAAAAATAAGCTGGAAAGTTGCCATCAATGGCTTTTGAAACATTTTGTTTAACCAAAATACCTCTAATTCTTTGTTGCTAGATTGAAAAATCACATTTTCCGTTAAAAGTTCCCAAATCAAAATTGTGCGTTTTCATTTTTAATAATCAATAAAAAATACAATGTCATAATTAAGCCACACAAAGTAGACCTAGGTTCGCAAATATACACCAATTTATATTCCCAAGGTTTCGTAAGATTCACGATCTTAGATCAAGGGAATGTTCAAACGGGTAAAGTCTAGGCATACTACTAACTTAACAGTGTAACAAGAGATATGTTAACTAAAACAGTTTCACTCACAATATATCATAAAATAGTATACTGCAATTTATCAAATGAACAATTTTAACCACATAATAACAAAGAGCAAGTAATTCCTAATTTCTAGCACAAACAATGGTTACCCCACATGGTAATCCCAATCATATTGTCACCCCCACACGATGACGCGTTAGTCCTGAAATTTAATACAGGATTAGTCAATTTACCAGAGCAGACCTATCTGAGTACGTAAATTATGAAAGATGCGAATTTACCATTTTAGGGCGCGATTTTGGCCTAAAGTAATTCAGTAAATATATATCATTTGCAACCGTCGACCCACCAAGGGCAAAATCATCCAACTTTTCTCTCGTAACCTGAAACATGAAACCAGTAATATTAGTATGTTCATGATATAAAAATAAGAAAACTGCCTGAAGAGAGCTTGTCGAGATGAGCGGCCACGCGTCGCTATCGCCGACGACAGTCACCACCACGCGCACCACTGCCGGCTGCGTCACTAGTTTGGCTGGAATCGGGAGATATAGGTTTGGCCCCTTTGAAGAACCAAGAGTTTCAAGTGCCTTTTTGTCGATTTCTCGCTGAGATTTACACCAACCAATGCTTTGATACCAAATGTTGGAGGGACTCCAATCTTTAAGTATCCGGACTCAGCATCGTTGAATCGATCACCACAATCAACAACCAAATCACAAACCAAAACTCCCAAAACCCGGTTGCTCTCGAGTTACCCACAAAGGACAAGACGTGAAGGTTTATTGTAGCCTCAGAAATCAGTCACAAAGGATAAGAAAAGAGAAGAAAATAATACACAGAAAGCACGAAGCCAAGAGACGTCGTTTTCTCTCAAATACAAAGAGCTAATGAAAACCAATTTTCACACACTCAACGCAATAGTAACGGGCAACATAAATAAGGGAAAAGAGTGGGCTTTAGGTTAGAAAATAATAAGGTCCAATGAAAAACATATAAGTGGGTTGTCAACCAAAAAGCCGTCCAAGAGTTTTGGGTTGGGCCATAAGCAGCACTAATTTAATTAGGCTACTTCAAATGGCCCAAATATGTTATAGGATTGGTTTAGATAATTGTGGTGTCGATATACAACTTCAGTTATTTCGTCGATGTTGACTGAATAAACAATAACTTACATCATCGCTAGGGAGGTCATTTGACAACATTTTGCCTAACAATTTTATACGTTACTTTCACAAATATAGGTTCAAATAGGATGAAGTAAAAGATGTGGCAACTTCATATAAATGTATTATCCTAGATTCGGCTCTACAAATCAACCTCTAGAATCAATAAGTACTATCAGCTTTTTAATTTCAATCCACCCTCATTTTTCTAATATGTATGTGCACATGCACGAATATGTCCACATTGAGTCAAGACAAAATTTAGGAATGTTCAATAATGTACACAGAAGAGAAATTTGCTCGACATACTGTGGAAAATATCTAATCTCAAAAGTCGCTACGAATAAGGGGTAAAAGTTCAAGTAAATGCAAATAATAAAAGATTGCACTCTCTTTGAACTATAGATAAACCTTCTACAGCAAGTTTGCAGAAGAAAAACGTCTTTCTCCAAAAAAAAAAAAAAAGGAAACTCAACTCTAGTTGTTGCATAAATTGAGTTGATAATGGAAATGACTCCTATGTCTGACTTTCTGGAATGCAAAAAACATGCCTCATGTATGAGATGATGCCGATAAGCATAGCACCCGATCCAATCATGAGGCATCTAACCTCACTAATTTGTGTATTCATCCAATCATGAGGCATGTAACCTCACTAATTTGAGAATAAAAATCTGGAATCCACTATAGAAGGAAAATTAAACTCACAAAGCTTTATTAATTTCAAGATACTCAAAAATGAAGAATTAACCTTTTATTTATAAGGATTTATATGAGAACCCTAAAAGAACTAAAATAGTAAAGAATTCGAAATAAACTAAACAACAAAAATAGCACAAAACTTTAAAAGCAGTTTTCAAGTCCTAAATGAACTTGGATGACGAAAATCCACCAAATATTACAACAAAGTGGTGAGTTGAGTATGTCTCATCGTTCACTTTCTGGAAAGGTATCATGAGCTTAAATCTAAGTTCAAACACCAAATTTGCAATCAACTATTTTTCCCTTTTTTTGTTCCAACTGTTCCTCAATCCATTCGGCCATATGTTTTACATTAGATATCATAATGACCACCGATCTAGTTGAGTATGATTGTACTCCTTAAATTGCCGGAATACTCTTCGTGCGAGTTAGGGAAACCCATGACACCTAAAATAATCTCATCTTCAACTACAAGAGCCAAAACTCCTTGAAAGTTTTAGCAATGTTCTTAGCTGAGCCAAAGAAGAGATTAAGAAATACCATAGAAGCTCATATGATACTATTACCAAATAGTCCAGACAAGCACATTCCTACATGTGTGTTGATAAAGATGGTGAGAGATAAATAATGAGACATAAAACAGAATAACTGGCTCCTGATTTGTAGATTTCTGATGATTTTAGGTTCTCGACATTGATCCTGATGCCTAACGGAATCCCACGATAATATAATTTAAAAACAAGAACTGGAGGGATGGATTAAGTAAAGAGATAATTTGTAACTGATTCATATATATTCAGTCCAGAACACTAGATAGGATATATATCATGTGCTTTCAAAACTTTTGTCGTAATTTTTCCCCAGGTTAAGCATTTAAGCACTACATATCACTGCATACCTGAACCATTTCTAATTCACTATCATATGGAGTAAAACTTGAAGAGGCTCCCAATGTTATGGTTAAGTAGCAAATAGAAAATAAGTTAATGTCGTTGGGAATTTACCTAATCATGCACAGCGAAAAGTAAAACATTTTCAATTCCCACCAATGATTTACTTTATGTTTAGATAGAAACGGTGATAGAAATTACACCTTTGATAAATCCTGCAAACTCCTTTGTTGGTTCTCGAACTCGAATTATCACGATCTATAATTCAAGCGATCCATTGTCCAGTCTTCAATGGTGATCCACACAAAGAACAAGAATGACGACTAGAGTTTTCTTTTCTTGTGCTAGCAAGAATAATGAATTTTTCTCATACAGTTTTCAAACCCTAGCAGCCTATTAATATAATTCCAAGCTGGTTTGGCATGTCTCTTAAACTTAACCCGGTCCAACATATAATTAATCAAATTAATTAAATCTGATCCATGAATTAATTAATCTAATCCATGAATTAATTAATCTAATTAATTAATTCGGGCATATTAATAAGCAACTCAATTAACTAATTATCCAACACTTGTCAATTAACTAATTGATAAATCTCATTCTTCTGGTTCTCTTTTGTGTGTGACACATTAGATTCACAATCATGATATCTAACGTTGTGAATTATTATTTTGATATAATCAAAATTGATAAATTAAAATACCCTTTTTAATTTATTATCAATTCACATCCGTCATCCCATATTGACATCTAACAGTGTGTCAGGGCAATACATGTTACGGAAAAAGTCACGTGGTATGACAAAATCAAACTTGTTCGTTTACCATGAAACTATAATCCCTTCATCAATATGATCCAATCAATTGTGAAATATGGATGTGTCAATCTCAATTATCGATCACATCTTTCATCCCACTGTTAAGTCAATGTAAGTCGAAAACTCCTTTTCGACTTATGAATTAACATTGGCCAATGATTTCATTATCAACTTAACTAGATAAAATGTAGATCATAATCTCTTACTATCTAAGATTGACGAATTCTCTATTGATCATTCACAACCTTCATATGATTCTTGACATACCCGAACGATGTCGTATTAGCCACATTTGGCAGATGAACATCCAACATCTCCAAAGTATGACTGTCCTCATATAAGGCATTATGATGACCTCAAGCCAAATGACCAATTCCACTATCGAACATTAGAGATTGACCACTGACACTCATATAGTTATTCATGTGGAATCTCCCAGTGGGTCTCCAATATTTTGTTCTATAACAAAACATCCACGTGTTCATTAAAGTGTTACCACACTTCACCTTGTAAGATCAGCTACTTACTTCACAAGTAAGAAACGCCACACAAGATGGTATATCCGTAATAACGATATCAGTATCTTGTTATCACATATGACCATGGACGATTTAAGGTTCAGTTATATGTAATTTACATCTCACAATCACAACTCCTTTTGATTAACAAATCACTAAGACTTGAATCTATGGACTCTATTATTTAATTTATATAGATTGGGATGAGTTAAACAATCTTTTAGATCTATCTCTATAGATCAACTTGCTTCTCCCATATCTATCACAGAGAAATTATTCCACAACAATAATTTCAATAATTGAAATATAAAGATGTCGTTTCCTGTTAATAATATGTCTTATACATATAATATTAGAATTGCGACAATGTTCCCACTATCTTCTTGTAAACACACAATTCATCTTCACTTTTGATAAATCAAACATCTTAACTTTTACATCAAATCGAAGATTTTAGCTCTAAGATGCCTTTTTTCAATCCATATTGACTTTTTTCTTGTAAACTCATTTACAACATATGAGTTCTAATCCATAGGCGAGTTGACCAAGGTCCAAACCTTAGTTACATACATTAAGTTCATATCGAATGTCATAGTCTTATGCCATCTCAGCGTGTCAACACTTGACTTTACTTATACATAATTAGTAGGTTCATCATCCTCGATTAGTCATGTCTAATTAATAATCATGGATTCGTACCTTCCAAAAGGTCTATTAATCCTACAAGATTTACACGGACCTGACGTGTCCTCAAGAGTCTTCACTTCCTGATCAAGAGTATGTCCCTTAGCAAGTTTGGGATCAGATTTAGGTTCATCTACTTGGTCAACTATATCTATGAATTCTTGAACTCCTTCAAGATTTATTTTGCTCCCACTGTCATTTTCTAGAATAATCACTTTCTCTAGGAGTATGGCATGTGAGATGAACATCTTCTTCTCAACGGGATTATAAAATTGATATCCAATTGTCTCTTAAATATTCTACAAATATATTTTTATTGGATTTGGTCTCAAACTTATTCAATTCAATGTACTTCACGTAAGCGTCACAGCCCAAACTTTCATATGAGATAAGTTGGGTCTTCAGTCTTTCTATAACTTGTATGGAGTTTTGTCAACCGATTTAGATGGGACATGATTTAGTGTGTAGCACATGGCAATTAGTGAATGACCTCAAAAAAAAATTTGAAATGTTTGTATGGCTTGTTCTTAGTTGCACTATATCTAAGTATATGATTCATCATTTTAGATACACTATCATGTTGTAGTGTATGTGGATGAATCCACTGCGAGAGAATCACATTCTCTTTTAGATAGTCTAAAACTCTTTTTTTAGATATTCTCCACATCGATCAGATCTTAGTGTGAAAATATATTTACATATTGTTTCTCTATTTCTAGCTTGAATCCTTGAATATTTCAAGAGTTGTATATTTTAATTTCATCAAATATACATGACTATTTCTAAAATAGTCGTCAGTAGATGTGATGAGATAAGAGAAACTTTATCTAGCATTAATTGATATGTGTTCACATACATTACTATATAATAGACCTAGTAATTGTGCACATCTTTCACCTTTTCAAGTAAAAAGTGACTTGGTCATGTGCCTAACAGACATGTTTCGCATTTGTCAAATGATTCAAAATCATTTGACCTAAATATATATCTCAATGTAAGTTTGGAATTGCATTCTCATTTATGTGACCAAATCTGTAAAGCCAAATATGGGTGTTATTCGGATTATCATTTATGCCTTTCAATTTCTGTACTCATTATATAATACTTGAATATTTAGAATATAAATGTCATTTTATAATTTACCAAAATCATTAAGATCTTATCAAGATAAAAAGGATCAACAATTGTCCTTAACATTAAAATAATTCACGTTCAAGCATGAAATTTATTTAATGATCTTGGTAATTGTAAGGACAAAATTACATTTCTCTAATTCTAATATTAAGCCTAAAGGCAAAGACAAGAAGTAGCTCCTATAGGCAATGCAACAACTTTTGTTCATTCTCAACGTACAGGTCAACTTCTCCAATTTGTAGTGATCTACTTCTATTTAGTTTCTGTATATTTATACAAATATGATATCCATATCCAGTATCTAATACCCATGAAACTAATGAAGTAGATATCCTTTCCAATGACCTATCATTCCAAAATGATAATAAGGTTATTATATTTTGGTGTTGTCCTTATTCTCTTTAACTGTCTTAGCCATCTTGGTTGCTTTCCTAAAGCTTCCTTTATACTTCTCTAGAGAAATTTATGACTAAGATTTACCCACTACAAATATAGATATTGGGCTTAACAGTCTTAAACATGTTCAGCAACTCAAAAGGTGTGCATTCGAATTTATTCATGTTAAATTCATAATTAGTTATGAATAACTCTCCCGCAAAGATTGCAGAACCAAGTCATACTTAGTTCATTGTTCATGACTGAACTCAATTGAGACAACTTCTCAATGTAGTCAACATCTTCAGCACACGAGCATTGGTTGAAGAATCTTCTGCCATTATGCACGGGTATAGTTGCTAGAAGATCTCATATCTTTCCACACACGATTGTTCATAATTCAATGCCTTGAGATGAAAAATCATGTGTTAGTATATATACTCTTACGTTGCTTTTGTAACTCATGTGACATAGTCGCAAATAGCACACATGTAGCAGTACTATCATCATCACTGTGTTTATTATAGTAGTCACCACTTCCTTTGTCGAGTCATCAGCAGGTATCTCTAAAAAGGGCTACTCAAGGATACAACCAATTTTCTCATGCTTGAGAACAATTCTCAAATTGCGGTGTCAATCAAGAAATTTTGGTTTGGTTGTTGGCATACAGTATGTCTATCAAACACATATGGTCACTCATAATTCAATAAATGTAAACGACAAAAAGTAAAAGAATAATATATATAATGCATCAATTAATTTAACATGATCTTTTATTAAATTAATTTTTTTCCCACTATTTAACTTAAATTTATAACCCTCTCACATTAATTTATGGAATCCATACTTGATTTCCAGTGGGTTGGGATCCCATTTATTATATTAAAACTTTGAGTGTACTCAACAAGCCTTAATAAAATATTTGGATAGATACTATTATCAATTGTATCGTCTACAATTCTCAGATTATTAAACTAACAACTCTTTGTCTTCAACATCTTTTGTGTTGACATGCATCTAAAATTTATCTCCTTGAGTATACTCAACAAAAGATAAATTTTAGTTAAATCAAACCCATAATTCAGAAATATCTAATATTTCATAGTGTTAAACATATCCCTAATAGACCAACATTGAGTGTACTCAACAAGTTGAGATCGATTTAGAACTTTCGTTTTTCACTATAATGATGAAAGACGAATAACAAAATTGACTTAATATTTTTAACGAGTGGTTTTGCATGCAAAGGTTCCATCATAATATATATATATATATATATATATATATATATTATTCTACATCTAACATGCAAATAAACATACATATAATAGTGTGAACGATTATGACTTTACTATCTAGTCTTC
This sequence comes from Fraxinus excelsior, assembly GCA_019097785.1. Classification (NCBI taxonomy): domain Eukaryota; kingdom Viridiplantae; phylum Streptophyta; class Magnoliopsida; order Lamiales; family Oleaceae; genus Fraxinus; species Fraxinus excelsior. The sequence continues at coordinate 31,463,726 of CM032625.1, read as the reverse complement.
CCGGGCCATAAGGAAGACTAGTTGGTCAGTTCCTAGGGGACATAACATTGAATTATACAATGCTCCACTCTATGGTCTCCTCCTCTTCTTGTATTTTCAATTAGTCCAGCTGCAACATGTATTCTATATTAGTTGGAATGCATGCCTAAATAATTACAACATACTCGCATGTCTAAATTAAATAAGAGCTCGTAAATCCATAAAACAACAAGAATAAAACAAACCATTGAACACATCCACGTGGTCGAGTCCATAATCATCCACTAATAAACATTCATTATATAAATGCTTTTCTATATAATATCTAATATTGCATGCATATATGTTCCAAGTCTCTAGCAATTAAAGTTGTCTAAACTAATTTAGACAAATGGATTGAAACAATTAAATAATTAATTTAATTAGTAGGTTTATTTAATTAAAATCAAATTTTAATTAAATACCAAATTAGAGTTCAACTCTAATTTCAAAGTTTTAAAGCAAGATAATTTAATTAAAATCAAATTTTATTATATACAAAAAAATTATTAAGGCGAACTCTAATTCCAAGTTAGTAAGGAGAACTTATTTAATTAAAATCGGATTTTAATTAAATTTCAAATTAGAGTCCAAATCTAGTTCCAAGAAAATTTTTAGGGCAAGACAATTTAATTAAAATCAAATTTCCATTAAATGTCAAATTAGAGTCAAACTCTAAGTACAAGAATATATTAGGGTAAGATAATTTAATTAAAATCAAATTTTAATTAAACATTAGATTAGAGTTCAACGCTAATTTAATTGAATTAACATTTTAATTTTGGATAAAACTCCGAAATAAAATAAAATTCAATTTAGGGTCAAAGTTTAATATTTAAGTTAAAATCCAATTTTAATGAAAGTATAAAAAGTCGTCAATTTTAAATAAGATTTTAAATGGGTCAAAATTGAATTTAAGGTCAAACATTTTAAAATTCAATTTAAAACATTTTCAGAATAATCCCTATTCAAAATTGCCATCAAAACCCTTTTGAAAATTGCAATATGACCCTTATTTTAAAATTGTAAACATGACCCTCAACTTCTCAAATTGCAAGAAGACCCTATCTTTCAAACTTGCACAATGACCTCTTAATATTAAATTGCATGCGGGTCCTTCATTTAAAATTGTAACCAGGTTCCTTAAGATAAATTGCAGAAAGGGGCCTGTAATTTCACAAATTACATGTGATACCCCGCTTCCAAATCGCCTCTCCCGATTCTGAAAACCCTAATAATCACCCCCTACGGCGTCGAGGACTTGCTGTCGTCGCCCATGGCACCATGTGGCTGATCGTCATCGCTGTTATACAGCGGTAACGTTTCCCCGCTGAAGCCGAGCTCCCCGCTTCGCGCTACAATTTCATTGCAGCGGCGTCTTTTACAGTAGTGCGGCATTGAGGCAGCGACACGCTTCGCCACTGGTACCGTTGCCAGGTCGGGCGACTGTGTTTTCGCCTCAACACCGCCGCCTACCACCACCAAATCCCCTTTTTTTTAAATTCTAAAAAAAATATTTACAAATGAAAAACAATTTTTAAAATTGCTAGAAACAAGAAAACGTCAACAAACAACTTTTGATTGTTACATGATGTAAAACAATTTATAAAACACAAAAAAGGCTCTGATACCGCTGTTGGGAATTTACTTAGTTATGCACAACGAAAAGTAAAGCATTTTCAATTCCTACCAAGGATCTGCTTTTTGTTTAGATAGAAACGATGATAGAAATTATACATTTGATAAATTCTGTAAACTCCTTTGCTGATTTTCAAACTCGAATTATCACGATCTGCAATTCAGGCTGTCCATTGTCCAGTCTCCAATGGTGATCCACACATAGAACAAAAATGACAACTACAATTTTCTTTTCTTGTACTAGCAAGAGTAATGAATTCTTTTCATACAATTTTCAAACCCTAGCAACTTATTAATATAAATCCAAGCGGGTTTGGCCCGTCTCTTAAACCTTACCCAGTCCCACATCTATTTAATCAAATTAATTAAATATGGTACATGAATTAATTAATTCGGGCCTATTAATGAGCAACTCAATTAATTAATTACCCAACACTTGTCAATTAATTAATTGGTAATTCTCATTCTTCTAGTTCTCTTTTGTGTGTAACCCATTAGGTTTACAATCACGATGCCTAACGACCTGAATTATCATTTTGATCTAATCAAAATTGATAAATTAAAATACCCTTTTTAATTTATTATCACATCCGTCATCCCAAATTGACATCTAGCAACGTGTCCATGCAATACATGTAACGGAAAATGTCACGTGGTATGACAAATCAAATTTGTTCGTTTACCGTGAAATTATAATCCCTTTATCAATATGATTCAATCAATTGTGAAATATGGATATGTGTCAATCTCAATTGTCGATCATATCTTTCATCCCACTGTTAAGTCAATGTAAGTCGAAAACTCTTTTTCGACTTATAAGCTCACATTGGCTAAGGATTTCATTATTAACTTAACTGAATAAAGTGTAGATCATAATCTCTTACTATCTAAGAGTGATGAATCATCTATTGATCATTCACAACCTTTATATGATTTTTGACACACCCGAACGATGTCGTATTAGTGACCCTTGGCAGAGCAGCATCCAACATCACCAAAGTATGATTGTCCTCATATAAGGTACTATGATGACCTCAATCCAAAGAACCAATTCCACTACCGAACGTTAGAGATTAACCACTAACACTCATATAGTTATCCATGTGGAATCTCCCATGGGTCTCCAATATTTTGTTCTATAACAAAATATCCACGTGTTCATTCAAGCGTCACCACACTTCACCTTGTGAGGTCAAATACTTACTTTACAAGTAAGAAATGCCACACGTGATTGTCTATTCATAATAACGATATCCATATCTTATTATTATATACGACCACGGACGATTTAAGGTTCAGACATATGTAATTTGTATCTCACACTTACAATTCATTTTGATTAACAAATCACTAAAACTTGAATCTACGGACTCTGTTATTTAATTTATTAAAATATTAATTTAATTAAATAATAGATATTGCCATAAATATGCATCGATTATATATATTAAAAGTGTTTATGTCCAAAGTTGATTGGACCTAGGGTATAACACTTACACATACATCATTGCTTTGAACAAACATGAATTTATCTACAATATTTCTTAAGACCAAACTTATAAGAGGTTTAATGAAACCCAACATTGAAGGAGAAGGAAATAGAAACAAGCAAAAACTAAACTTACCACAAAAAGAGCTTCACTACCTTTCACAAACCCCATGTCCCATCAATAGGATCCAATACCTGTAGATGGCTATAAAATTTATGCTTTGGACCAAGATTTAGATGATGACTAGAATAAAATAAAATGTAAACATGCATGATTGACATCAGTATTAGATGGCTAGTCAACAACGTACGTCTATGAAAACTCACCGCAACGTGGCAATTTCATAGCAACTAAAACCTCAAAACATGAACTACTATCTCGTGGTAAGAACCTTTTTCATTCCCTTAGCTGTTTATCTTTCAATTTCTACCTAATTTTGGAGGATTTATTTCCTTTGGTTTTGCAAAACGTTGTTGAATTTGTTATCGGATTAAGGAAAATCTTCTTTCGATATCTCCCTATTGGTAAAACCAAAGTTTAGATTACCATTAATGTGGAACTCAATGTGTTAGGTTTTATTATAATTGGCAAATCTATGAACAAAAAGGACTGAAATTAACATGATGTAAAGTCAAGGAGTAAATTGCAATTTCTATAAATTGAGCTGTATAGGTTCTAGGGTTCAAGTATAAAAAGAGGAGAAAAACAGCGTCGCAATTTCACTAGCTCATCGCCATGTCTTCGCTCGAGCGGCAGAAACATAAACATCATCGCTCGTCTACCGCCTTGTCGTCGCCCATTGCTATGCCCTCGCTCGAGTGACAATGTCATCCGAAAATTTTTTATTTGCATTTTTAAGACTTTTATCTGGCCCATTCAACCCTAGACCTACAGTATAAATACCAGCATGCCTCTGAATGATTTTTTCCAATGTTAAACATTGAGGGAACATATATTACTCCATATCTTCTTTATCAAATTCATCCGTAGCTTTCAACTTTCATAGTTTGATTTGTTTTTGGTGGTGAAAACATCATCCTCATTTAAACTAAACACCAAAGTTGCTCATTTCCTAAACATCTGTCAGAATTCTAAAGATCAAAGGAATGTGACTGGAGTTCCAGTTGTTGCTGGAGAACGCGGAGTTCTTTATTGATCCACAGGAGATAGATGAATTCATAAAGTCGAGAGTCGGTGTAGGAGCACACAATCCATGAGGGTTTGGAAAATTGTAGCGGGGAGTTGGTGTAGGGGCACGCAATCCATGAGGGTTGTAGAAATTGTAATTAGGAGGTCAGAAAGTACTAGTGGTAGTCTTGTCTGATGGACTGTAAGTTTAAATTCGTTTATAGTGGATTTTTACTAGCAAAGTGCTCAAAGTTTTTACCCAGTTGGGGTTTTTCCATGATCATTCTGTGTATTATTTACTGTTTTCATACAACTGCGCCATTTCGACATAGGAGAATTAGATTGATTGATTAACCATCTAGAAATAATTAAAAGTGACTTGTTGCTATTTAATCATTAGTTTTTTTAATTTCGCATAATAGCCTATTCACCCCTCCTCTAGGTGTAATTTGGGCTAAATCTCAAATTTTCAATTGGTATCAAAGCCACATTCTGATTCCTGACCTATAAACTAATCTAGATGAGTCAGTCATTATTCGTGCATCTTTTTTTCGGAAGCAACTATGCATACTGAAAAGTTCAAATGAGAGCATTTCTTAGATTAGCATATCTGGCTTAGTGTTGTGAATGGTTGGGCTGCACCTAGTTCTACGGTTAATAATGAAGTAATCCCCACTCCCATTGCTAATTGGACAAGAACGAACTTAGATAAATGTAACTGAAATAGTAAAGGGCTTCATGCCCCGTTAATGGATGTGTATACAAAGGAGTTTATGAGTGTCGATGTGTGAAACTGCGAAAGAAGTTTAGGATATTTTAGAGACCACACACGAGGGAACCAAAACTGTTGAGAACTCTAAATTGAAAATATTAACATCTAGGTTTGAAGAGATTAGAATGAAGGACGATGAATCGTTCAATAAATTCTATGTAAGACTTAATGACATAGTAAAGTCCAGCTTCAACTTAGGTGAAAAGATCCCCGAGACCCAAATAGTTTGAAAAGCCCTTAGATCCTTACCTGAGAGGTTTAGACCTAAGATTACAGCTATTGAAGAGAGTGATGACTTAGATACTGTTAAGATATAGGAACTTGTAGGATCGCTTCAAACATATGAACTCACCATACCTCAACCAAAGAAGGTTAAATCCATAGCCATGAATACCATTAGGGAAGGAGAGAATGAGTCTACTGACGCTAAGACCCTTAGGAACGATGAAATAACTTATTTCGTTAAGAAATTCCAGAAAGCGACGAGGAATATAAGAAAACCTCAAGAAAGGAAAAATGGTGTCCCTAGTATATTCCTGAAAGATAAGCGTGACAAGAATAATCATAGGACTTCTAGTAAGAAAACCCAGTCAGTTAGATGTCATGAGTGTTAGGGTTTTGGTCACTATAGAAATGAATGTCCTAACTTTAAGAAAAATTTGAATAAAGGAAAGGGTGAGGCATTAGCAATGACTCTAATTGATGATGAATCATATTCAAGTGTTCAGAGTGAGAACTAAACTTTATAGCTTTCACGTCTATAGCTAAGATTGAATTTGATAAGAAAAAATGAAAAGGTAGAGAATGATAAACATAGTGAGAACTCTGAGGATAAGACAACTATTTGAGGAGAGTTTTAAAATCAAAAAGGTCAATAAAGACGTACTAAAAAAAGGTTAATGAACTTGCAAGAGAGAGAGAGATAGATACTCATAGCTGACTTTTAGGACTCTACCAAAAATCTAAGTGAATTGAAACTTGTTAATGAGAACTTATAAGCTAAAGTTAAATCCTTAACAAGTGACCTAGAAAAATCTAATACTCAACTTCATTCTTTCATAAATGGTACTCAGAAACTTGATAATCTATCAAGGATGAACAAGCCTGCTGAAAATAGGCATGGTCTAGGATACGTTCAAAATGGTAATACTACTGCTAGTACATCCAAGACCACGTTTGTCCCAGCCACCAATAAAGTTAGGAATACTACTAATTCTGGACTCAATGGCAAGAATGTTTTATGATCAATGCCTACTAGACAACGTAGGACCGATTATCCTATAAATCAACGACAACCACCGCATAGGTTTGAACCTAGGTTTATTCCCACCTGTCACAATTGTGGTGCACTGGGACACACAAGACCTAGGTGTCATAAACTTGATACTAGAAATAGAATTCAGAATATCTCGAGCAAGGTTAACTTCCTCACCAATCAAGTTACTCACTTAATTGAGATGATGACTCGGTCAACTAGAATTACTTCTACTTCTAAGAAGGTTTGGATTAAAAAGAGTGACCTAAGAGGTGGTGAGACTGATTATGTTCTTAAAGGTAAAAGCATCTATGTACCTCTTTAATTAGGTACTTAGGTACATGCATGTGCAATTCATTGAGTCCATTCATTCATGCATACATCATATTTCTTTATTTGTTTCCTAGGAATAAAACTCATGCATATTTTTTTTATTATTTTTTGCATGTTTGACATTTTTTATGTGTACTTGGTGCGTTCATGATTTTAAAATAAAAACTTAAAAAAATAGAACGTTGAAAAATAAAAAGGTGGGAAATTATTTTTACAGCATAATATATAATATACTTAATTTTGTTTATTGTGATCAAGCATGAGTTTAATTGATGAGCTGTAACATAGTTTTCATTGTTGGCTTACATTATTTTGGAGTACTTAGTATATGTGTCTTCATGTACCATCTGCACTACACACTATGATATTGTAAGTGTAACTCAACCACATGTGTAAGATTTGGCTTGACAATCACATGACAGTAAGATGACTTTGAATATGATTTGACTTTTTTTATTAGACTTAAGCTCAAGTCTATCCCTAGTAATAAAGGCTCAATATTTATGTTCTTCTTTAGAGTCTATTTAACTCGAGCAATTAAGCCTGCGAGATTTCTCATAACATTGTGCATATGGTCAACTGACTTTGGATTAACTAGCCTAAAGCTCACTACATGGGTCATTTTAGTTTCTTAATAGAGAAAAGCATGCACATAAGATGTGAAAAATAATAATGAATTTAAAATATTGAAAGATGTGAAAATAAAATTTGTGAGAGAAAAGAAAATATCCATGCAAAATGAGATTTTCTTTATAGGTTCTAAAGTGCTTTACATGGTTTGACTTTCATAAGCAGATGAATACACTTATTGGCGGTGATATTGAGCATGTTTTTCTCACAAAATTAAGGTTTGAAGGTCTACTTACAAAGGATTAGTGACACTTTACACATATGAATTACTTTACAATTTAGTCCATGTTGACTTGAACTAAGTATGTGAGAATGTTTAATGTACATTGATTATACTTGTCCATCCTAACAACTGCATTTTTGAGTTATTATAAGTTAATGTTGTAACTTTTTAATTATCGTTCTCCTTCTCATTTGTGACAAAAAGAGAGTGTCTTTTGACTGATGTTTTTTTTTTTAATTTTGATTTGACATTAACATTTTGATGTACTTAAAATTTTGATTCGGAGGTAAATGATATTTTTGTTTTAGCTAGATTAAGTTTGATATTTAGTGATATCAATGTTTTCTTTTTGGTATGTTGGTTTACATGATATTGCATCTTAATTTAGCTGGTATAACTTATGATTAGCTCTTTAAACTATGTTTATCCATATTGTTGTTTCACGTGCTTTTACACTGGGTATTTGAGTGGTCTGTTTCAAGGAACGGATTGGACAGAGGAAAATCACATTTTAGTCAAGATGGTTTTGAAGTAGTAGTCGTTTTTGTGTCTGTATTTTTACTACTTTGACTTTAGATTTGTAGTTTTATCACAGAATGCTAAATGGGGAGCTTGTTAGACTTTATTGTAATTGGCAAATATGTGAACAAAAATGACTGAATTATGATGTAAAAGTCAAAGAGTAAGTTGCAGTTTGTATAAATTGAGTTGTATAGGTTCTAGGGTTCTAGTATAAATTTCGCTAGCTTATTGCCATGTCTTCGCTCAAGCAACAAAAATAGAAACATCATCACTCGCCTGCCACCTTGTGCTCTCTCAAACAACAACATGTCGCTAAGCCCTCGCTCGAACGACAGTATCATCTGAAAAGTTTTAATTCTCATTTTTAAGACTTTTTATCTGGCCCATTTAACCTTAACCTACAGTATAAATACCAGCACGCATGTGAACGATTTTTTCAAAGGTTGAATATTGAGAGAACACATATTACTCCATATCTTCTTTATCAAATTCATCCATAGCTTTCAACTTTTGTAGTTTGATTTGTTCTTGGTGGTGAAAACATCATCCTCATTTAAACCAAACACTAAAGGTGCTTCCTAAATATCTGTCAGAATTCTAAAAATCAAGGAAATGTGACTGAAGTTGCAGTTGTTGTTGAAGAACACGAAGTTCTTTGTTGATCCATATGAGATAGACTAATTCATAAAGTCGGGAGTTGATGTAGGAGAATGTAATCCATGATGGCTTTGAAAATTGCAACATGGAATAGGTGTAGGGGCACGCAATCCAAGAGGACTGTAGAAATTGCAGTCAGAAGGTCAGAAAGTACTAGTGGTACTCGTGTCTGAAGGATTGTAAGTTTAAATTCGTTTATAGTGGATTCTTAACTAGCAAAGTGCCCGAAGTTTTTATCGAGTTGAGGTTTCTCCGTGATCATTCTGTGTGTTATTTATTGTTTTCATATAACTACGCCATTTCAACATAGGGAAATTAGATTGATTGATTAACCATTTAGAGATAATTAAAAGTGGTTTGTTGCTATTTAATTATTAGTTTTTTTAATTTTGCATAATCACCTATTACCCCCCCCCCCTCTCTCTAGGTGTAATTTGGGTTGAACCTCATAATTTCACAATGACATACAAAATCCAAACATAAGATTACCCAGTAAGTAGCTGGTCATGTCCAAACACATAGACACCCCTCCCCCATCTGTCAATTGATTTTAGAATATCATCTTTACTTAGTTGTTTATCTCCTAAAGTAGATTTATCTATGACCACTTCTCAACAACATCCACAAGATAAATTTCACGCAAAAATAGAGTCCTCTTTAGCCACCAATGGAATAGTAGAAAATAGTTTGCTCATCTCTAAACATACACGCACACGAGCTTGTTTCCATCTCTTCTAGAACTTCAATTATTTTTGTGGTCGTAGTAGTAACTCTTACTTTCCGCATTCACCGCCGTTTAGGATAATTGGTTAATAATTACTAGTAGAGTTCCATTATTATTCTGTAGCAATTTTATTGGTTCCTTTTACTCCTTGCCGATGAACCTAAAAAATAAGTTCAAAGTGTTGAAACTTTATGAAATTTTAAATTTTATAAAATTAGAAAACCTAATTGCTTAATTGTCAAGATTTTTCATGTCAAATAATCCAAAAAATTAATTATGCAAAATATACATTAATTCTTTGGGAATAGTTTCGTATTACTGGATCTTAATTTCGGATTTTGAATGTGGATTATTGGCTCTTTTGATTCTTGAGTTCTAGATCTTGATTTTGGTTTTTTGCTCCATAATATTGATTGTCTTCTTCTTCGATTTAATTGCTCCAATCCTTTATTTCTTGATTCTTGTTTTTTTTTCCTTAATCATTGTTTTTGATTGTGGGTTTTGAATCTTCTTCTTCAATACACTTTCTCTTGTATTCTTGTATTGATAGAATGACACAAAGAATGAGAAGTTGCATATGAATTGGGGACTATAATCTTATATATAGTTTCCATATGTATTTGTCTCATCGTCAAATACAACCATAATGGATCCGAGCTTTACACATAATACGGTCCACACTTTATTTAGATGCTCTAAATCCAAAAATTTAATTCTTTATTATATCACTTTAATTGAGCTCAACTTTATTATAGTCTTATACATAATTAATTACATATGTAGGCTCACATGACAAATTAATAAACCTAACACAAAGTGCTATTGAAATTAAAAATACAAGCAAGTCTCATGTAGGATTCAAGGTACGGAAAGTGAGAATTTTTTTTTTTATTTGTTAACTCTCTATCCGCCTGTGTTTCATACAAACTTTTTTCTTTTAAGTAGATGAAGAATATAAATGTGTGATTGATTATTTGGTCTCAAATATGCTTGATTTTAGTTTAGGTTAACACGATATTATATTTTACCAGAATTATTTTATTGCCACCACTTCTACCTAGGAAAGTTTTGTCGATGTTGTTCTAGTTCCAAACTATACCAAAAATCTTTTTCATGCGTCCTCCTGGGCCATTCTTGCTCCTGGTGAGAGTTAATAACAGATAATATTTAACAAGTGCATTTATGCAATTCCTTTTTCTGGTAGAATAAGATCACCATATTTATTGAGAAGCTAAATTACGAACAATTTGCCAATGCTTTTATACTTGTTTTTCTGATGGTACGTTGACTTCCACTATGTTTCCTGCTTTACAATCGTTCTATTAGTATACAAATTTGTAGAACCCCAACAAATAGTGAAAAGTCAGTTGATCAGAAGATAAAGGTGTGTTGGAATTTGGTTTAAAAATTGTAAATTTTGATAAGTATAAAACCTTGAAAAGTGACTTTGTGTCAACTTCGCTCATATATTCGGACTTGATTCGATAGTCAAATTACAAAACTAAATAGACTATCTTGTTCTAATCGTTGAGTAGATCATTGTACTATATTTGGAATCTAAAAATCAATTTAGGATGAATGAGAAATTGTAGTCCAAAGTTTGAAGAAAAAATTGGAATTCGGCATGTTAGGTCGTCGCTTAAGCAGCAGGCCGACGCCAGGTGAGGGATAGCTCACTGCATTGCGTCGTTCAAGCACCACATGGATGGTTGGCGAGAAGTTGGACAGGTTGTGTCCCTTCAAGAAAAAAGTCGAGTTTTGGGGTGTGTCTCTTCAACCATACCCTTCACCTTCTATATAAAGGAACCCTAAGACGTTTATTATTCATTCTATTCCATTTTTACACTTTGGTTTTGCTTAAAAACACTTTGTAGAAGTTATACCTTTTTGCATCAAAGTCATGGTTATGGTAGAGAGGAAACTTCATTCGAGTTCGTTGGTCTAAGCCATTTGAATTGTTTTTATGGATAAATGTGGTCGTTGTATGAATTATTTACTGTTTTTTGTTATTGCATGAATTATTTACTGTTATTCGTTTACGTGTCGATTGAATTCCAAGAATTTAGTTGGTTTAAAAGATTTAAATATGCAAGGGCATGAGTTCTTTTGTCTTCAAGCAAAGGTAGTTTATTTTTCAAAACACTGTGTCTATTCCTTTTCTTAAAATATGGTGAGTAGCATGTGAATAGGTGCTTACATGAAATGATGTATGGAGAGAATAATGATAATAAAATATTTGAGATTCAAGATAATGCATAACTTTGGTCTTGTTTTACCTGATTCCTTTGTATAAATGGTTGTACTCACCCCCAATGGCTATTAGTGGCAGAGGGCGGCGAACCAAATTTTAATTTCTTCCATCTTTCTTTATTTTACAATGGGTTTCAAAAACACATGGGTGACCATCTTTCATTTGTGGTGGAGATTGTTATTGGTTTTTGAAGTGCATGGTGCAAGTTTCGGCCATTGTTTAATTTAATTGTGGTGGTGCCAATTCTTGCTGTGATAATGAGATTGCAATATCTCTTATAATATGGAAGTGCATAGACTTCCATGAAACATTGACATTCCTATAGATAGAATAAATTTATACAATGGATGTATAAAAGGTTTGGAATAAACATATTCGTTGCTATTCCTTTTTTCACTTTTAATGTGATGATTTTTGGTTTTCATAATAGAAATGGATACCGTTGGGATTAATTTGAGTCAAACAACGAATGGATAGAAATGAGGAAAATTACTCATAACCATTGGACATGTATAAATGTTTAGAAAGATGCCGACTAATTGTGAAAGTATATGAACTTTTACTGAAGGCAGATTGCTATTATTTTTTGAATTGGTGTCTTATTTTTAATATGGAATGACACATATTGGAAACAAATGGCACTATCTCGTGAAGTGTCACAAGTTTGATAAGTTACATACCTTTAGAGAAGTTGCACTTGTGAATCAAGATGTTTAGCTTTCTTCAATTTGGTACTATACTAATGTGTGTGTAGTTATTGATGCAACATATTAACTTCAATCTTGGAACCAATTAAATTGGTATATGCCTTGAAAGCATTGTTGGTTTACGAACCGTAAATTATGTTTTGGTCTATGTGTTGAACTTGATCAAATTTGTGTGATCAAATTAAAGAGAGTTTGATTGAAGTACAAAAGTATGAATTGAAGACCACTAAATTGAAAGTACTTAGACTTTCATTTAACATTATCTATTTGATGAATGAATTGGACTTTGAAAGAGTAGGTGAGCTCTATGTTCAAGTATAACCCAAGAATGTAGGGGGTTAAACATTAATACTTACGAACTTGTATGAAAAGTTCAAAATTTGTGGATGCAACATTACTCGATTGCATATGTATTCCTAATTAAGGAATTGTTTGGGTAACTTATTCTACAAGTTAAATTCTCTATACCTTGTAAATCATAGAAGAGTGGAGTGAAAATGTAGAAAGCCTTTATACTATTTTAGAAGTTTAAGGATGGTTCACAACGTGATGTATACTAAGTTTAAAGTAGATAAAATGGGATGAAAGTTGGTTATGGTATTTGTTTGGATATGCAAGAACAATTGAAATATTTGAAAAATATTCATAAAATTGAAATGCATTAGTTCAATACGAGGACTAGTGTAATGATTTGATAGAAATCCTCCAACGGTGTTTGGAAATTAATAAAGCTTTAGATAAAGCTAATAGCTTCATAAGAGGATTTCTTAGTTGGTGACCATTTATATCTATTAAATGAATAAATCGTTGGCTAGCTGTATTTGATGAGATACTAAGTCACATGTAATTGTAAGTTTAGACATATATGTCATAGACACAATACCACAAGCAGTGATTTCATTGGTGTAAATTCGTGGATCCATTTTATATATTTTTACTAAGAGATCAAATATACTGCATATCGAAAGGAATGAGATTAAGCCTACTACGTTAGAGTCTTTGTAATGGTAACCCAACATTGTTGGCTGGAAATCCCAAGATCTTGCTTCAAATGGATAACTAAATTATGAAAATTTCATAAAGCATTTAGGAAATTATTTCTACTCATTTCTATGATAATTAAAGTGCTTTCTACATAATGTTAAATGTTAAGATATACTTTTAATGATTCTTATATCTTGATTAAGTCAAGTTTAGTATGGAAAAATATTCTTGATATGAGATCACCTATGTAAATGTGAAGTGGGCCCGCTTCGATGAGAATTGTTTGAGGCTAAAATTCTCCAAACACATCATTTTGAGATTGAAGGACAAGTTTTCCTAGTATCTTCAGAATATAACGAAGAACTAAAATCAGTACAACAAGCCATATCATGTCTTGCAAAGGAAAAGTGGAAAAATGTAATGGGAAAGCTATTAGGAACAAATAGTTCTCAAAATAAAGAGCTGATCGGACTATAGAGAGGTACAAAGCTCACTTGGTAGCAAATGATTATACTCAACAAAAGGGTATAGATAATCAAGAGGCATTTTCACCGTAATGAGATTTACTTCAATTCGTCTCATCTTAGCTGTAGTGGCATGTTTAGCTTTAGATTACATATAATGAACGTAAAGAATGCTTTCTCAATTGAGAATTGAATGAAGAAATTTACATGTAACAACCAATTGGTTTCGTTAAAACATGCCAAGAGAATAAAGTTTATAAATTGAAAAGATCATACTATGGCCTAAAGTGGTTTTCTATACAGTGGTACTTGAGATTTGACAGAGTGGTTATCTTGTACAATTGTGTCATGAATGACGAAGATCACTATATTTATTTGAATAGGTCCAATGAGAAATTTGTAATTTTATCTATGTATGTAGATGGAAACTTATTGGTTGGGAATGACAAAGACCATATTAAAACCATTAAGTAATGATTGTCCTCAAATTTCAAAATGGAAGACATGGGTAAAGCGGATTACATATTGGCATTAAAGCCCATATAGATCATTCAAAAAGACTTCTTGCTCTGTCATAAAAGCCACATATAATGAAGATGTTTTTAACGTTTCAAAATGGAGAATTATAACCCCCATTGACAATCCTGTATCAAAAGGTGTTCTAAGTCTGCGCATGTGTCCTAAGACTACTGAAGAAAAAGAAAAAATGTCCAGAGTACCATACTCCAGTGTTGTAGGGAGTTTCATGTACGCTTTGATGTGTAGTCATCCTAATATTTGTTATGTCGTTGGTCTAGCGAGCAGGTATCAATCTAATCTTGAAAGAGAGCACTAAAAATCTGTTAAATGGATATTGAGATACTTGAAGAGTACTGCTAATTATTCCCTATTAAGGAAATGATTTGTGATTTAAAAGATACATAGATATTGATTGGGATGGAGACCTAGATGAGTGCAAATCAACTTCCAGATGTGCATTATTGCTTGATAATGGTGTCATCTCTTAAAGTAGCAAGAAATGGAGGTGCATTTCCTTATCTACAATGGAACAAAATTCATAGCATGTGTTTCAGTAGTACATGAAGCTATTTGGTTAAGAAAAATCTTTCAGCGTCTAAGAGTCCTTAGTATTATAAACCTATCCCTAGAGATGTCTTTACTATAATAGTCAAACAGCTATTGCATATACAAATGATCCCAAGTATCACAGTAGAATCAAACACATTGATACAAAATATAATTTTGTAAGAGACATCATAGGAAAGAAAAAAGTGAGTTTGCAATATATTTCTATGCTCCAAATGATAGCTGATCCATTTAATAAACCTATCCATAGAGATATCTTTGTAAATCATGTTAAATCTTTGAGGTTGCGTATAATTTGAATTATGTAATATGTAAACTTTTTATATGTGAATTAATGAACAATGTTTTGAGTTCATATGTTAACAGCGATATTTTGTTGTGAGTAAATTACTATTTTATATGTACACATAAAGTATGTAAAAAAGCTCACACTTGTACGAACAATTACCTCAGACACTTTGGGGTGTGCTGTGATGAGACAAAGTGATCACGCTATGTACATGAACTAGTCACCTTGATGAGATTATAACTAGTAATCGAAATGGATTTTGCTATCTATTAGACATGCTTTATAGCCACATCGAGTTCTTGATTAGGATTTCCTAGAGGAATAAATATAAAGAGACAAGCTAGTTTAAGATACAGCATTAATGTTAACCAAGACACCAAACCACATTAATACAACAAAACATCTCAAACAGCCATGCATGAACTGTAACACAATTGCAATGCACATGCCCCCCTCCAGTGCATGATATGCAACACAAGTGTAATGCCCCTACTGCAAACAAGTGTTAAAGCAGTAGAAAATGTATCTATATCTCCCCCCAACACCCGCTAAAAACATATGACATAACAATAATGATCAATATAAATCTAAATTAAGTCAAATGTCAACATGTATCTATGTCTCTCTCCATCGACCCCTAAAGACAAAGACATGCAAAAGTCAAACCAAGTAAAAAGTATAATATGTCTATACAGTATCTATGTCTCACCCCATCGACCCCTAAAGACAAAGACATATGCATAAGATCAAACCAAGTAAAAAGCATAATATGTCTATACAGTATCTATGTCTCACCTCATCGACCCCTAAAAAGACATTGATATATCAAGATGTTCTAAACATTCAAATGTGTATGATGATAGATGATATCTCTCCCTTAGCTGCTCTAAATAATCAAATGTGTATAATGATAGATGATATATCCCTGATAGATGATATCTCTCCCTTACTCTAAAACAACTCTCCTCCTTTTTGTCACAAATGGCAAAGGAACATAGCAACAACACAATAAAGGTGAAGATAATCCCAATAACTAGAGAAAGCTACACATATTTTATAACACATCATGAACAACCTGACTACTAGATACATCAAAGGAAATCAATATCAACATCTATACTATCCCTATCTATGACGCAGAAGTATCATTACCATCTGAAGCATCGGTATCATCACTCTCAACCTCTCAGTGCTCTCGCATCCAATGCAATCGACGCTGAACATCCACAACCTCACCCCCGCAGTGCAATGACCTCTGCCCTCGCCTGGGTCACCTCGGCCAGCAATCGAACTTGCTGGTTGATCAATGTCGACATCTGGCCCATCAACACAGCCAAGGGATCAATCGAAGGAGCAGAAGGGACAGAAGAAGAAGACGGTAAAGGATCAGTAGAAGTGGACGGGATAAGTGATGGATCAACAGAGGATACATCACCAATAGGATCAGCTGGCACTGAAGAATCAGAGGGCTCAACACGAGAAGAAAAAGCAGTAGCATGTGATCGACTATGAGAAATAGTAGAATGACCAATCGGTCGACCAATTCGACAAGACAAACCCTCGGGACTCCAAGGGCTAAACGATAATGAGACAAGCATAGGGCAAACTTATCCTACGGCCAGGGACTCGGTAAGTAAGACGAATATGTTGGCACATAAAAGCAGGAAGGTTAATCGAGTCACCGTGAACCAGCGCATAAAGAAAACGAGCCCTATCAGATGATAATGTGGAAGTGTGGGCAACTGGCCACAGGTTCGTGTACATAATGCACAACAAAACCTGACGCTCGATAGAGAGCGATCCAGTGCGACCGTTATGGAGCCCCCTTCTCACGGAGTATCAAAAGAGTGGAATAAACCACAAGATCAGATGGATCGGTCTCAACAGACAGATAAGGATAGATCGGGTGAAGAACCCGATGAATATGAAGAGATTTGGCCAAGACATCGGGTGAAAGCCTAAGAGTACGACCTCTAAGGAAGACCCGAAAAGAAGTATCGCAAACCTCATGGATGTTTGTGAAGACTCTTGAACCAATAGTTTAGGAGAAGGAACCAACCCAATAAGCAATAAATCCCAACCCCGAGAAACAAAAATGGCAGCAATGTCGGGTGATAAATCAGCTAAAATAACCTTACGCTCTACGAGAACAGGACGATGAGAAAACTAAAAAGAAAAGACCTCTTAGGCGGTAGAAGAAATGAAATGTCCCCGGTTATATGAGGTGGATCCAGTAGACTGTTGTACGGTGGTCTTGGCTCTCTTGGCGGCATCTGGAACATGATTGCAGAACACACATATCAAGAGATGCTACAGAAGATAATATAGACCACATAAGATGTCATGCAGACAAATGCATGAAAATGTGTGAAATGATGTAACAGTGAAGAAAACACATAAAACGATGCAAATAATTCTCAAAGCATGCAAAACGATGCAAACATATGTCACATGCACCTAGAATAATGCAAACGTGTCAAATAATGTCGTGCATGAACATAGTGCAGTGACTGCAGGAGGTGCAGTGACGGAGGGACGGAGGTGCAGTGATGTCTTAGACGGAGGTGCAATTTAAGTGTCATGGCACCTAAACCAAACTTTAATGCAAACCAACTCCAATTGGACATGTTAGTGCATAGAAGTGTTCGTGAGATGGAATAAGACTCGTGTGTCCAATATGATGGCCAAAAACACGCGATCATCCCCAACGAAACATTTTATCGAACACTTAGCATACAGTGAAAATTCCACACAATCAATGCATAATCCAATGCACCCATGGCCAACCCATCATCCTGGCATCACAACCAAGTCACCCAGCATCTAAACATATCCCATTCTCTATTAAAGTCGACCAAAATAAGCAAAAAATATCAAGTTCAATGAAGAACATTCAACCAATGGCCAAAATCATCAAAACCATGTTGAATTCGTAGCACATTGATGTAATATCAACTTCCCAACATTAACAAATGCAAAACATATGAATGTATGGAAATAATTAGGGCAAATAGCTAAGAAACCAAAAAAATCCCAATTTTGTCAAAAATAAGGGTTTGATCAAAGTACCTTCGAGAATTTTGAATTGAGTGAGGTAAATGATGTTAATGAAGACCAAACTCGTTGTTCACACCTTAAAGAGTGAGAAATCGCACAATTTTAATAAAGAATGGTCGAGATTTGAGAGAAAATAGCAAAAAAAATGAGTGAAAATAGAGGCTGGTGTCGCGCCTTATAAGCGATCGTCGCTCGAGCGAAGTTCGAGCGAGAGAGGAACTGAAAGGGTCGCTCGAGCGACATTCAAGCGAAGCTCAAATGTCAAAAACAGCACCAGAATTTTGAAAAATCAACTTTTAAGCACAGTTTTCTAAATACGCGAAACTTAAGAATATAAGTGCTGCCCCCACACACATAGATCAGGTTTAACCGGAGTAAGTTGTATATGTGACTCACATGTGTAATGTGTCACTAATTCCAAGTAAATCAGACTCCAATCTTAATTTTGTAAGAAGGGACACGCCAAAATTCACTGTCAATAGGTCTATTCTCTACTTATGAAAGTCAAACTTTTAGACACGTTAGGACCTATGCAAAAAGCTCGTTTGGCATGATACAAAATTTTTCTTTTTCTCCCCCTAAATATACACTTGTTTTTTAATCAGTATTTTATACGGCTCATTATATTTTTCATCTTAAATACAGGTTCTAATTCATTGAGCAATTAAGATGACCCATGTAGCGAGCTTTGAGCCGGTTAACCCAAGTCAATTGACCATAGGCACCAGGTATAGAAATACCCCATAGACTTAATTGCTCGAGTCAAATAGCCTCGAAGAAAAAAATTAAGATAATGAGCATACAACAATTTTTAATTCATGGGGGGTATATGCATGAGCTTAGGTCTAAGTCAATTCAAGTTTAAAGTCACCCTATCAACAAGTGACAATCATCCCAAGTCTCACACATGCGGTCAAAACATGTTTACAAGGTCATAGCGTGTGCTATGCAATGAATACATGATTGGACATATACTAAATAATCCAGAGAGAATGCCAATCATGTGATGGGATACGGACTATTCATCAGATAAATGCATATTCATTCTCAACATGCATTCTCACATTTCACATACATAATGCAGTAGTCCACACATCAAACCAATCACCAAACAAAAACACATTTTTTTTTTTTGAAAATGAAAATCTCACATAACCAAAAAAAAAAATTTCAAGCACACACGATAAAAGAAACAAATAGCAAAACATAAAAAAATAAATGCATGCATAGTGTAAAATGTTCCAATGTAATAAACAATGCATGCAGATACCCACAAATGGGATCAATGTGATGCATAAGCACCATTGACTGTCATACGATCAAGATCAATTTTCTTGACCCATGCATTCCTAGCAGTAGAGGTAGACCTAGTTAATTGAGAAATTATCTCAGTCAGCTGAAGGATTTGACTGGAAAAAGAATTGACCTGACTAGGAATATCCTGATCTCTCTTCTTTCGCACACTGATAGGACACCTCGGCTTAATGTGACCCAAAGTACCACAACGATGACAAGTAGGTACAAATCTAGTCTCACACACAATGAATGTTGAAACCGAGTTTGAGGTGCAGTGTTCTTACGAGACCTAGGAGTCATGTGTCCTATGACACGCTCAGCTTTAGAATTAAGATTTTTAGCAATGTGTAGCTGAGTAGAAGCAGAAACAAAGGAAGTCTTAAAGGTACCCACCGAATTGGAATTGTTCTTAACGTAACCTAGACCACGTCTATCACCTGCAGGCTTGTTCATACCTAAAATACTATCAAACTTCTTAGACCCACTAGAAAATGCCTCAAGTTGAGAATCGGATTTTTCTAGGTCGCTCGTGAGGGTCTTAACCTTCTCTTCTAACCTTTCATTGGCACAGCTCAACTCACTCGAGGAAATGGTCGAGTCATTAAGTTCATCAGCTAGTCTCTCTTTTTCTCGTTCTAAGGAATTAACTTTCTTAAGTAGGGCATGGTTGAGTTTCTTGATCTTAAGGCTCTCCTCATACAGCTCCCAGTACACAACCTGAAGATTATCCTCATTATCCGAGGCCTCATTATCGCTCTCAATCTAAGTCTTTTCACTAGCTTTTTCAAAAACACGTTTTACTTGAGACACAAATGCCATGTACTTCCCTACTTTCTCACACTCAGACTGCACACTCGGGTCACTCTCACTAGAGTCATCATCACACAATGCAGCAACTAAGGCTCTACCTCTATCCTTAGTCGAGCTCCTCTTGAGATTAGGAGATTCATTCCTATAGTGCCCAACCCCCTGGCACTCATGACATCTAACAGACTGGAGCTCACTACTAGACCCTTTACCGCCACCCTTATCACGCTTTTCCTTCTGAAATTTCTTAGGGAGACTTCTCTGTTTAGGTTGTGGTCTTGGTCTATTCCTTAAAGTCTTCTGAAACTTTTTCACGAAGTAGGTAATCTCCTCACCTTTAAGAGACTCTCCATCACTAGACTCAGAATTCTCTTCCCTACGGGTGTTCAAAGCAATGAATTTCTGTTTCCTAGGCTGTGCTAAGGTTAGTTCATAGGTTTGAAGGGATCCTACAAGTTCTTATATTTTTAGCGCATCAAGGTCCTTATTTTCTTCAATCGAAGTTACCTTAGGTCTAAACCTTTCAGGTAGGGATCTAAGAACCTTTCGAACGATTTTTGACTCTGTGATTTTTTCTCCTAGATTAAAACTAGAGTTTACAATATCGTTCAATTTAGCATAGAACTCATCAAACTTCTCATCATCATTCATCCTAAGTTCTTCAAACCTAGAAGTCAACATCTGTAATTTGGAGTTTTTCACAATCTTAGTACCCTCATGGGTTGTCTCCAAAATATCTCAAACCTCTTTAGCTGTCTCACATATAGACACTCTCATAAACTCTTCAGGAGACACAGTCATAAACAACGCATGCAAACCTTCACTATTCCAACTACACTCATCCAAGTTAGTTTTAGTCCATAGACAAATATCAGTGAGTGTAACAACACCATCAGTAATTGTAGAAGGTGGATTCCACCCATTTTGCACAGAAATCCACACACGCTCATCCAAAGCCTTAAGAAACGTTTTCATTCGAACTTTCCAGTAGGCATAGTTACTGCCATCAAAATATGGCGGTACAGACAATGAATTACTCATTTAGACAATCAAAAAAATAGGTTAGGACACGAGATTAAGCTCTGATACTAATTGAAAAACGCAAGATTCGACCCAACTACACCTAGAGGGGTGTGATTAGGTGTAAATGTGGAATTATCAATTTAATTAACAAGTAACAAGTCATAAGTTAATTATGTCTAGGTGATTATTCATACAATCCAATTTAGCATATCTTTGAATACCTCAGTTAAATCAAATCACTAAAAAAACAGTAAACAACACCAGAATTATTCACGGAGAAACCCAACATGGGAAAACTCTGGGCGCTTTGTTAGTCAAATATCCACTATAAACTGTCAATTAACTTACAGACCACTAGCAAAGTTGACAACACAAGTTTTCTAATCTCATGTCTGAAGTGTGAAGCAGCCCTCTTGAAATGTGCACACGAACTCTTCTTTGTAAAGCAGTCTTCCTGCAATGAGCACACAAACTCCAATCCTAACTCTTTACGTAGTTTATCTCATGTAGATCTTTGCAAAGAACTCCTTGCTCTTAGAGGTAGCAATCAAGCCGATCGGCTCGTCGGCTAACCGTTCGGCTCGTACTGTTCACGCCCACGAGCTGCTCAGGCTCGTCAGAAAATGAGCCTGAGCACGAGCCGAGTGGTGGCTCGTAATATTGACGAGCGGCTTGGCGTGGGCTCGTTAAAAAAATCTAAAACGTTAGGGACCAAAATGGTCACTGAATTTATTTCAACGCAGAACGGTCACTGAATTTATTTACTATACAATATTCTCTACAATTTAATTCTCCAATCTCCATTTATCAATTATCAACAATATCATTCATTCATTCTATCAACGTCTTCTAAATTTCTTTTACATTATTTCTTGCTATTTTACAATTCATTTCATACTACATAATTTTTGTTCACTTCTCAATTCTACATTTCTACATTCAATTTCTATTACTCATAACAAATGGATCCACAATCATTTGTTCAAAACATGTTCGGTATGGAGAACGAAACACAAACACCTACCCAAAATCAATTTGGGAATGAATTCTCCGATCTCAATGAATTACTAATTCCCTAAAATATTGAAGATTTCGAAATTCGTGATAGTCATCCAATTGATTTGGATGATGTTGATGTTGTAGATAGTGTTCCAATTGATTTGGGACAAGATGAAGAACCGACATTAAATATTCCTGATGCAAGAGGAAGAGAAAGGGGAAGAAGCATGCAAAATGTTGGGACCATTTCAAATTGGTTCCCACTGGTCGTGTGGTCGATGGACTTCCAGAAACCAAAGCAGTATGTAAATACTGCCAACAACGACTGGCATGGCAAAAAGGCATTGAAACCACCCACCTCAATCGTCACTACAAATCATGTGCGGCCAAACATGGGCTTCTTCCAGCTGGTCAAACGCAACTACAATTTGGTACTCCAAAAGTCGGTGCTACCACTACTATGCCATTTTCTACATGGATATATTCAGAGGAGGAAGCTCGAACGGGAATGGTGAAGTTCGTTGTAGCGGCGGAGTTGCCACTAGCAATAGCGGACAACCAACATTTCGTTAACTACGTCAAAAGATATCTTCAACCGAGGTACCAAGGGGTAAGTCGAAATACTCTTCGTTCTGCTACAATTGCATATTTTCTTAATGCAAAACAACTATTGATCTCGGATTTGGAAAAATATGGGGTGGGATATCTTTAACTTCAGATGTGTGGGAATGAATTAATAAGATAGGTTATACGGCTGCAACTACACACTATATAGATTCACTTTGGATCATGCATAAAAAAAATTATTGCTTTTAAAATTGTTGAGCATCCACACAATGCTCAAACTATATTTAATGCTATTATATTAAATAAGATTGTTATCGATAAATTGCATAGAGTACTTCAACCCGATTTCAGTGGCTATTTATTTCATATTCGATGTGTATGTCATATTTTTAATTTAATAGTACAAGACGGTTTAAAATATGTTAAGGATGAGATTAACCGAATTAGTAATGCACTTATGTATATCACGTATACACATAGTAGAAAACAAGGATCTGAGGATTTTTGTGCAGAATCTGGGATGACGAATACGAAATTTTTTTACTGACGTAGGTCATGGATGGAACTCCACGTACTTATTACTAAAATCATGTGAAGGTTATGAAGTGTATATTACTGAATTTTATAACAATAGGCATGATAGAGACGAAGACGATACTATCTTGAGTAAATCTGATTGGAATATAAATTTTAAAATAAAAAACAATTCTTGACAAGTTTTTATAAGTCTACAAATATATTGTTTAGTGTTTATTATCCTACTAATTGTATGGTTCTTGAACATCTTTATATAATTGTTAGAACTTTTGCGAGATTTCAAAATTACCCCGATTTTCATGCTGTTATATATTCTATGGAATTGAAATTTAGAAAATATTGGAAAGAGTTACCTATATTATTTCCTTTAGCATGTGTAATTAGCCCCCGATTTAATTTATCGGGTACTAAATTTATAATTGATCAATTGTCAAATACTTTATCTTTTAATACACATGTTACTTATATTAATTTGGAAACGACGTTCCGTAAATTTTATGAATTATATGCTTCATGAATGGGTGCACATATTAATCGTGTACCTACACATACTCCTCCTACTAATATAACATATGACGACGCTGAAATTTTGAATTTATTTGAAAGCATGCACTCATATAGATTTGATGTAACTGCATATACATGTGGTTCCTCTAGTAGTAGTAGTAGTTTGGCTTCCACTGTATGTACTCAAACTTCCAGTTGTAGTCCAAATCCAAATGCATTACCATATGAATTAATTGATTACTTTAGTCAACATTTGCCTACTAACAAAGCAACTAGTAAAAGTTCAGAATATGTCCTTGAATTCGGTCGAAATAACGAACACTGATAGCCAGTAGTTTTTGCAATGGCAAAAGATCTACTAACACCTCCTGTTAGCACTGTAGTTTCGGAGTTTGCTTTTAGTGCAGGGAAGAAAGTTCTCTCTTAGGTCAGGAGTCGACTAAAAGAAGATATTTTGAAAGCGTTAATGTACGTGAAGGACTGGGAAGACGCTAATTATCGAATTCAAGATAAATATGCCGAAATTGCATGTAACCAAGTAAGTGATATTTAATTTCACTACATTCATCACAATATTTTATATTCATACCTTTATAATTTTTTAAAAAAAAATTGTACACGTAACACGTTCGTGTACAATTTTTAACTCCGCCTACTCGAAATTGGAGTAACCGGTCCCAAGTCCGGATAAAGGATGAGAGTTTTTTTTTAATTGTAAAAAATCAAAATATTTTGAAAAATGTATATTTAAAAAATTGTTTACAAAATGTGTTTATATATATTTTTCTTTAGGTTCTCATTTCTCAACAAATAAAATTTTGTTCTTATTATTTTAAAGATTAAAATTGTTTTGAAAAATGTATATTTAAAAAAAATTAGATAATTTTTGTGTATATATATATTTTTAAGTTTAGTAATTTAATAGTTTATAAACTATAGTTATTATATTAAAAAAACAAAAAACAAGAAAATGGACGAGCCGAGCGGGTGCTCGTGGTGCTCGGCTCGGCTCTGCTCATTGCCACCTCTACTTGTTCTTCAGTTCTTCCTTGATCCTTAATGCAACACAGTTGACGAAACAATCTTGCAACAGATTCAAGTGAAGAAAGCAATTCAGTGTTTGATTTGACTCTTTGATATTTTCACAATGAATAGCGCATGAACAATGGAGGATTTGAACTTTTGATATGATGAAGCACGGATTCTCTCAAGAATGTGATAGACTCCCTGTTGTTCACACTTATTCTAGAAGGGTTAGGAAGCAGGCTGAACCATGTGACAACCGTTAGGGAGAGATGATGGGTCTGTTAGGGGAAACTAATTCTGTTAGAAGGCATTATAAATAAATGTAAACGTGACTTTAGAAGGCAGGCAAGAATTGAGTAGAGAAGAGTCTTGTAGCTACTTTCTTATCTCTGTTCTTTCACAATTCAATTAAAAGTTCCCTTATCTACCTTGTTCTTTCCTTTTTGAATCAGAATCCTAACAAATTGGTATCAGAGCACGTGAATCCTGATGGCACAAAAGAAAACAGACAGTAAGGTCGAAGCCATGGAAAGGGAAATGGAGGAGCTGAAAACTGGGCTGCAGGATATGGAAGGGCTGAAAGCTGGGTTGCAGCGTCTCACCGGCTTGGAACAAACAGTGGACAATCTTTCTCAAAACGTGACCAGGATGTTACAGGCAATGGAAGCAAATCAGAAACCCATGGCCGCTTGGAACCATCCTCAAACGACAAAGGAACAGGCCCTGGAAGGGGACGTGGCCGGAAGTGCGATAGACAAAGGCCGTCGAACCAACTTGACCCAAGGCCCCTTGATGGAACAACGAGCACCCAACCTGGGTAAACAGCAGGAAGGGTTGGGCGAGGATAGTAGCGAGGGAATGATGGCGGCATCGGATCGGAGCATGGACAGTGGGGATTGGCGTCGAGTTCGCAAACTGGAAATGCCAATTTTCAGCGGAGACAATCCTGATGGTTGGGTATATCGGGCGGAGAGGTACTTCGAAGTTAATGGTCTGACAGAGAAGGAGAAGTTGGCAGCGGTGGGGGTAAGCCTCGACGGTAGTGCCCTTTCGTGGCTCCAATGGATAGAGGCAAGGGAGCCCTTTCGGAGTTGGGAAGCATTTCGTCGGAAGCTGCTGATAAGATTTCGGCCGACCCAGGAAGGGAGCCTCTGTGAGAAATTTTTGGCCATCCGACAGGAGGGAACCGTGGGAGACTTCCGGCAGCTATTTGAAGCCTTAGCAGCCCCGTTAGTGAATTTGCCTGAAGAGGTGCTAGAAAGCACATTCGTTAATGGGCTCAAGGCCCACATAAGGGCAAAAATTAGGTTACACCAACCTAATGGGCTGGGCCGAATCATGGATATGGCCCAAAGAGTGGAAGAAAGTGATCAAATAATGAGGTCCTTTTCCAACCCTTCAGGCCCAAGGGGCTATAAATCAATCTCTACAGCCCCGGTTAGAGGAGACCGACGATCTGGAGACGGATTCCCCACGAGAATGGTGACGGTAGGGGAAAAGGCGCTGGCATCGCGCAGAGAAGCTCTGATACGGAGGCTGCCGGACGCGGAATGGCGAGCGCGGAGGGAAAAGGGCTCTGTTTTAGCTGTGATGAAAAATTTACGGTCGGGCACCAGTGTAAGAACCGAGAACTGAGGGTGATGTTGCTACAGGAGGGGGAGACCATCGGGGAGGAAGGGAAAGTCATGCTGGAGAGAGACGAACCGGTGGAGATTCCGGAACCAGTGGAATTATCACTTAATTCGGTTGTTGGGCTGTCTACTCCTGGCACCATGAAGCTAAGGGGAGCCATAAACGGGAAGGAGGTAACAATACTCGTGGACTGTGGGGCTACCCACAATTTTATCGCATCCCAGCTCGTCCAGCAACTGGAAATGCCGACAGTAGCCACTACCCATTATGGAGTCGTGATGGGAACAGGGGTATCTGTGCAAGGTAAGGGGATTTGCAAGGGAGTGGTGGTGGAGATGCAGGGATTGAGAATAGTGGAAGATTTCTTACCTTTGGAGTTGGGGAACGTCGATGTTATTCTAGGAATGCAATGGTTAGGAGGGTTGGGAAACATGGAGGTGAACTGGAAACTCCTCACCATGCGGTTTCGGATCGGGGAGAAGGTAGTCAGTCTGAAAGGAGATCAAGGGCGAAATCACATTGAAGTCTCTCTAAAAGCCATGGTAAAGACCCTGCAGGAAGAGGGGCAAGGAATTTGGGTGGAGCTGAGAAGCTTGGGGGTAGAAAAGAAAGGGTTGGAGGAGGGGCCCCTGGCCGTTGAAGTACAACTGGTGCTGGAGAAATTCCAGCATGTCTTTCACATGCCAAAGTCACTGCCTCCGAACAGAAAGGTCGACCATACCATCCAATTAAGAGAAGGTACTGATCCGATTAGTGTGCGTCCTTACCGGTATCCACATATTCAAAAGAACGAGATAGAGTTGCTGGTCCGAGAAATGTTGGATGCAGGAATCATACAACCTAGTTCTAGCCCCTACTCTAGCCCGGTGCTGTTAGTGAAAAAGAAGGACGGCAGCTGGGGGTTCTGTGTCGACTATAGGGCATTGAACAAGGCAACTATACCGGATAAATTCCCTATACCTGTTATTGATGAATTACTGGACGAACTACATAGAGCAACTATATTTTCAAAGTTGGACCTAAAATCCGGTTACCATCAGATTCGAGTTAAGCCGGAGGATGTACTTAAGACGGCGTTTCGAACACACGAGGGACATTACGAGTTTCTAGTAATGCCGTTTGGGCTAACCAACGCCCCAGCCACGTTTCAATCTTTAATGAATCAAGTGTTCCGGGGTTACTTGAGGAAGTTCGTGTTGGTGTTCTTTGACGACATTCTAGTATACAGTAAGGACGTGGTCACGCATGCCCGGCATTTAGAGTTGGTGTTTGAGGTCTTGGCAACGCACCAGCTGTATGCTAATGCCAAAAAGTGTCAGTTTGCCAAAGCCCAAATTGAGTACTTGGGACACATGGTTTCACGGGATGGGGTAGCCGCAGATCCGGAAAAGATTGCAGCTATGACCAGCTGGCCATCCCCTCGGAACATCAGGGAATTGAGGGGATTTTTAGGCCTGACCGGGTACTATCGCCGTTTTGTGGCTGGGTACGGTGAAATCTCTTGGCCACTCACTCAGCAGCTTAAAAAGGATTCTTTTGGGTGGACCGATGAGGCAGAAACTGCATTTCAGAAATTGAAACAAGCCATGACCACAGTTCCAGTATTGGCTCTGCCAGATTTTTCAATACCCTTCATCATTGAGGCGGATGCGTCGGGTTATGGTATTGGGGCAGTCCTTATGCAGAACCAGCAACCTATTGCCTACTTCAGTCAAGTTTTGTCTTCCAAAACTCGCCTCAAGTCAGTGTACGAAAGGGAGCTAATGGCAATTGTTTTATCTATTCAAAAGTGGAGGCACTATATTCTGGGACGTCATTTCATTGTAAGAACTGATCAGCGGAGTCTTAAGTACCTGTTGGAGCAAAGGGTGGTTCAAGGGGAGTTCCAAAAATGGATAACCAAGCTCTTGGGATTCGATTTTGAGATTCAATACCGACCGGGATTGGTACCAGTATTTATGTGTTGGACGAAATATGTTGTATGGGCCAAGTAAAATTCTCGAAAAAGGAAAATTAGGTCTGGTCGTAAAAAAGTCACTCGAGTGACAGTAGGGTGAAGGTCGAGCAAGGCAGTCTCTGATTCTTCCTCTCAAGCAGCACTCCGACTAGCAGCAAGTGAAAAATTGGCATGAATCCTTCTTGTTCCAGACATGGGACCTTGCCAACTATGAAACTTTGCAATTCAATACCTAAACTTTTATAATTGTTCAAGTTGGTCCTTTTGTTCACAGAATCGCCAATAGAAAATATAAAACTAACAAGATAACATCATGGTACAACAAAATAGATAAATGCAACCGGTACATGTTGAACAACCAGTCGAGATTGATGAAGATGATTTGCCACTTGGACAATTCATCATACCACTTGTTGTACCAAATCAATCAAGCATTGTTTATTCTCCATTTGGGCAACTAAACTTTCAATTGAGGATATACATCATTTTATTGTTCCAGTATGGAGTATCATTTTATAGGAAACCTCATGAGAATCCACACAATCACATCTCACGATTTTTGGACATCTACCAAAATTATGAATTTTCATGGAGTATCTGATGAAACAATCAAGTTGAGACTCTTCCCACATATACTCATAGATGGAGCAAGAGAATGGTTGGATGCATTACTCGCTGAAAGTATTAAGACCTGGAATAATCTCGTACAAGAATTTGTCACAAAATACTTTTCATTGAAAAAAATAACTAAAATAAGACACGAGATATCAACTTTTCAGCAAGATGAATTAGAGAGTTTTCACGAAGTATGGGAAAGGTTTAAAAATTTGATCCAGAAGTGTCCCAACTACGGTATTAAGGAAAATTTGCAAGTTCAGTACTTCTACACTGGTTTAAACCCAACAAGTTGTATATCATTATCAGCACAGATATCAGCTTTGGAGAAGAAGGTGATAGATCATTTGACTATGAGAAATTCAGCAAAAACAGTACAAACAAAATATTTGATTTGTGGTATATGTGGTGAAGCTCACAATAGTGGGGAATACCATATGACATCTTGAGAGACAGAGGATGTTTATTATGCACAAAATTATCAACCCCAGCACAACAATGCATTTAGCAATATATACAACTTAGGTTGGTGTAATCACCATAACTTCTCCTGAAGCAACAACAAAAATAATCAACAACAACCTCCCGTTGATTTTCAACAGCAAGAGAAAAAATCATAATTGGAAGATATGGGTAAACAGAAGACCGATCAATATATGGCAAAGATCGAAACAACTTTGTAAAAATCATTCAGCAACCATAAAGGGGTTGGAAACTCAAATAGGTCGGTTGGCCCGTACTAACTAAGAAAGACAACAAGGAGCCCGACCGAGCAACACAGAAATTAATTCAAAGGAACAAGTGCAATCAATTGCAACAAGAAGTGGGGTATAACTGCTTGAAATTACAGTAAAAATACAAGTAGCAGAGACAAATAAAGTGTCTACTTCAGATGAAGAGCAAGTGGAAGGATCTGAAAAGTCAACTGAGAAAAATTTGAAAGAGAATTCAACACACCACAGGCTAAGGCAGCCGTTCCTATTAGAGAATATGTATCTCCATTCCATTTCTTCAACGATTGCATTAATATAAATTGGACAAACAGTTCTCCAAGTTCATTTAAGTGTTTCAAAAGCTTCATATCAACATTCCATTCGCGGATGCTCTAGTACAAATGCCCAGCTATCCAAAATTTATTAAGGAAATTCTCATTAACAAAAGGAAGCTGGAGGACTATGAGACCGTAATGCTAACTGAGAAATGCAGTGCACGTCTACAAAATAAATTGCCCCCTAAGCTTAAGGATCTAGGGAGTTTTACTATACCTTGTATCATAGGAAATAGATATTTTGAACATGCTTTATACGATCTTGGCGCAAGTATAAATTTAATGCAATTGTCTTTGTACATGAAACTGGGAATTTGAGAGAGTAAAACAACCACAATATCATTACAACTAGCTGACTGCTCCATAAAGCATCCAAATGGGATTATTGAAGATGTCTTGGCGAAGGTGGACAAGTTCATTTACCCCGCAGATTTTATCGTATTAGATATGGAAGAAGACTGGGATATTCCAATCATTTTAGGTAGATTTTATCGTATTAGATATGAAAGAAGATTGGGATATTCCAATCATTTTAGGCAAACATTTCTTGACTACTGGAAGAGCATTGATTGACGTACACAAAAGAACGTTGACACTGTGGGTTAATGATGAGAACATAAATTTCAACGTCTATCAAGCAAAGACACCTCCAGAAAAGCTGACGTCATTGGTGAAGCATGTAACTTGGTAACCATGTGGCTCCATCTGAATACGTTTCCTTTAGGTATATGGAAAAGGTGAAAATTGACAGTACCAGGGGTTAATGCAAAAGCAACAGTAAACACCTTTACAGTCTATGCTGAATAGGGTGTTTTAGTAATGTGACATTCAAGCATTGCCAGATTCAAAAAACTTGTACAGTTTTGTAGTTTGGATTATGCAGTTCATTATTTTAGCTGGTTATTGTTCTTGATACCTACCTTGAGTCGAATATATTATGCAACACATTATTTGATGCCCGTGCATTTTGTTCTCGGAGTCCCACTCGTCATCTTTGGCCAACAGTCCATGCTCAGTGATTGGTTCAAGGACTGGATATTTCTTTTCTTTAATTGTATATATACAAGTCCTCTGGATTGCATACTTCTTTGTTGGAAGCCGTGACTTTTATCTTGGACACATCTTAACTTGGAAGCAGACTATTCATGTGCCTGAAGCTCAATTAAGCACCCAACACAACTTAATTCTTTCCACCTTGTTTATTTGTTACTGCTGTAGCAATAGGGCTAGGATTCATGTTGCATTGCACAATCTCATTCCAGCATGCACAAGCTGCTATCATCCTTTACATGCCACTCATTTGAAAAGGAGGAAAAGAAGTGGCTTTCCGCATGCCACTCATCCTTCGGGGCTCTATTATTTTGAGTTCAATTCATCTCTTGTTTTTCATTATCATTGCATCTGATGTTTTCTGTGTAACAAATAAAAATTGCAAAAAAATAAATATGCTACTTTTAAATCGTTAAGAAGGAATTTTATTAGTATTTTTTACCAATGATTTACATATTGAGGAGTTCAAAAAAACTGTTCCTACTAGTACTTCACTAATGAATATACTATTTGCAGCTGAAAACTGCTTTACTTCTGGATGGAACCAAACAATCCTACTGCTGAAGACATAGGGCGTCAGGTATGATTGCTTTGAATTAATAAAACAATAACAGCAATATATTTTCGTTTAGTATAAATGTTTATGGCTCAAGGAAGCAGGCTGAAGTATACTCTTTACTTCCTTGTGCTTAACTATGATAGTTCTGTGGTTAATTTTTCTCTCTCTTTTCACATGTCCTCAAACTAAATAACTAATACTTCTCTAAATCACTTGACTTGGTATTGCGGCTAAAAGTTTGATGGTAGAAAGTCAACTCCTCCTTTACTGTGTCCAATCTTATGCGTGATTGATTCATTTGTTCAATATTATTTCTGGCTGTTGCGTATGTAAAGACTGATTATCTGTCGGCATTATGCGTGGAGCATAACTGCTCTGGCTTTTCAATATTATGAACACTGCTTCAGGGTTTTACAAGTTTGCAACACCTCTTCCTTAGGTTTTTGACTGTGCATGGGTGGGAAGTACCACGACCTAAAACCTTTCTTAGATCAAAGCTCAAAGCAATTATCCAGCTGCCAGACTCTGAGTTATGGAAACAATGTAATTCAATGTGAATTTAAGATAGCAATCTTTTCTCACTATTGCTCTGTTATGGCTATTATGCTCCTCATACTGAAACCATAGTTTCTCCCATAAAATAGCCATTCTTTTGCGAGACCAATGAAAAAGAGAATAAATAAATGAAAATTCTGTATGCAGTTGAAGAATTGACAAACTCGTGACTTACTAGAATGCGTGCATGTTGCTCACCCCTAGTTCACTATCCTACCCCTGCCACTGCCAGCAAAATACAGACCAAAGGCTTTACCAACTATTTGTGACGTAACGTAGTAGATAACTGGTCTATTCTATGTCGAGAATGAAAATTCGATTCCAGTGCTTTTTTCTTTGTATTGGGTTTTGGGATGCATTACTCAGTATTACCTTATGCATTAATTTATTTCTTCTGCAAATCGATTTATTTTTTAGCGAGTAAGCTTTCTGTTCTGGTGATACCTGTATTCTAAAATGTTCTTATTTGACCAGTTAACAAGTCTTCCCTTCCTTGCTATAATTCAAGGTTGTGGAGAGTATTTCTTCATCAATAAAATAATAGGATTGACAAGAGACTACTTTATGAGAAAATAGGAGTTAGTTTCTTTTGAAATGTATGTTTGCTTGATGGAGCCTGTCCATAACGATTGTTTGGTTTGGGTGGAAAGAAAGAAAGAAAAGAAAAGGGGGAAGAGGGAAGTAAGGAAATGGATTAAACTATTTTCTTTCTTTAATTTCGAATAGGAAGTGTGTAAATCATGGATCTTACTGAGACAATAAATGGAGAAATCTATCAACTTTTCATTTACTTTTCCTTCTGTCTATTACAAATAAGAGACTTTTAAATATATGAAATTATTGATTGTGGCATTCAAGAAGAAATAGCAATGGCGCATGCACGTCTCTTTTAGATTTAAACTATTTTAAGAGAATTAACTTTTACTATACATTACTCGTGGAGCCACTCGAAGTCGGTAATGTATGTAAGGGAAATTTATCTTAACCAACACAATCTTCATCATCTCAATTTACCTTTCTTAGTGTTGTATTTTTTCACATATCCTATGCCTCACAATTTGTCTACCTACGGTTGTTGCAGGACATTGCAATTTCATTTAGGAGACCTATTCAACCTATTCAGGGTTTACCAGATTGAAAAATACTATTTGTACACCAGGGACACACCCCCTCACAAGAGAGGGGGCCACGACCAATAAAAAAATCGTGGGCCCCCTCTCTTGTGAGAGCTGTACACTAGGGTGTCAGTCCCGGTGTACAAGTAGCATGGTCCTACTTGATTATAATTGGTTCAGACATAGGACTTACTGGCTGCGCTACTAGATCATTCATCATTCTTCGCTTTTATATTTTATAAACTTTCCCATTTCGAGCTTTTACTTTTCCACGGAGGCCTTTTGTTGTATATCTCTTCGCAAGAGGCTGTCTAAATAATTTAAGCCTTCCTGTTATTATCTCCTTGCTTTCGACTAGTTCAAGAAATTACTATGACCAAATTCTTCATTTGCTGGGGGTTGTGAATAATAAAGCAAATTGATGTATATTGAGATTGATATTAGTTAAACATTGATCTTAGTTCACCTCTCTGGGACAAACGGTATAACCACAATAAATGGCTTTATTATGTACATGAAATAATTTCTATGGTTAGATATCTTGAGAAATAGATATAATTTCACGTTGTGCGATTGTGTGTATCTGCTTGCCTGCTAAAATTGTACCATAATTGAAATATGGTGTGGCGCTTAACTTGCTCAGCTCGTGCATGTAAGAGCTCATAACTTACCATTCGAAAGCTTGTAGGCTTGAGCTAGCCTACGATATATGAGGGCATACAAGTACGACTTGGAAGGCACGACGGACGGTTAACTAGCTACCCTTGATTTGTTATACGGTAGGAAAGGTTCAGCTTGCTATTGGCTTATACGGTCTTGGCTGAGGCTAGATGAACTCCACTACTACTACTAATAGTATTTGTTGTGGATTGATATGTTCACTCTAGCCTTAGTAGTCAAGGTCGGCTTACTTGAGACCTTGTTTTACCATGTGTACGTCTTTCTGTAACTAGTTATAAGGATGAATCATATTGACTCGTGAAAAAATATACATAACCAACTTTTAAAATAAAATTATGCAATTGTTCATGCGACTTCGAAGATCAGAAGACAATTTGTATCCAATAAATAGAGCGAACTAAGAAATGGTAAATAGAGTTTCTATTACGTTAGTTTTTAAGAATCAATTACTAAACACAAATTTCTAATGATTTCCGTCTAAATCTTTCTATGCACAATATCATTCATCACAGAATATGAGTTCTTCAAGCGAGTCTTCCATTCTTGAACTTCTTGTATCTACTCATGTCTCGAACTTTGCACACCACGTAGTTTTCAAACTGCAATAATTGAAATAAACGTCATGAATCGGAGTGTCTGAATTTAAACGAAGTCAAACGTGCTATAAGTTTGATGACTAAGGGTGCTTTTAACCCGGAAAATTATCGAAAGAGAAAACAACTTACATTGGTCTGAGAAAGATCTTCCATGAAATTGGGATTTATGCTATATTCAGTCATCTTCCAATTGCCCTCTTCTCTGTTGTCTGGCTCTTTCCATACAAATATTCTCTTGAAACCAATAATTCCATTGCCGTTATGAATTGGAACTTCCATTCCACTTCTTCTCCAATAGCCGTTAGAAATTGGGCTACGTATTAATCTTGATCCCCTTGCGTATTTTTGTTCTTCGCGCGTGAAAAAGTATGCTTTGCCCTCTATTCCATAATTGAGAGTCTCGAATTCTCCTATAAACAAATGCCACCAAAATATAATGTTAGAGAAAAAGAAAGATATTGTAACAATTAGGAGTTACATACGAGCTAAGTACAAGATTTATATATGTTTTGATATTATGAATCCAATTTAGATGACTGGTGTGCATATTGGTACGTTAGATTAGACTGAACCGAACTCTCGTCACTGTTTATAACTAAAGAACATCAAGAAAGGAAAATAGCATATAGTTTAAGCAAACAAAGTGTCCTCCGCCTGCTTTGGCCTCGTTTTACTAAATATACACTTATGTCTTCGACGTGATCCACAAAAGATTTCAGTTAACATCTAAAAAGCATGATTTCCAGGTGCAAAATAAGCTTCAGCCTAGAAAAGCTGCTTTATCATGCATGAAAATAAACAAATCAGAAACTCTCAGTATGAGGATAAGCAGATTTGAAACTCTTTATGCAAGAATAAGCAGTTTTGAACTTACTTATTGGTATCTGTTGAGGATCACATTGATAAAAGTCAATTTCTTTAATAATGTCCCAAACAAGCTGTCTTATGATCTTCTTCATCAAATACTCTTCCAATAATTCAGCTGCTGTCGGATGAAACCGGTAGCCTTGTGGTAATACAAGTTCCTTCTTCGTCATACTCGACTCATCATCAGCATCTTCAATGAAACGCAATTTCTCTTTGTATTCTTCTCTCGTGCATTCGCGATTCGATTCATCAACTTCTACAACCAATTGCAAATCCTTTTCGTTGAATCGCAAAGTCTCTTCTTCTTTTCTCGTGTTTCCAATATTTGATTCATCAACTTCTACAACCAATTGCAAACCCTCTTCATATTCGTATATTTTTTCATGTTGCAAGAGAAATCCTGAACTCATGGCCAAGTTTAAGCGAAAAAAACTTCAAGAAAACACCTTAAAGACTACAATAAGTTAATGAACATTGTACTTCGGCCTCGTGGAGTCCACTATATATAGGTAAGGGCATCCTTCTGTTAGTAATTATTATGATCTTTGTAATGAATTATAATCTTGAAAATATAGAAAGTGTTTTACAATTATGGAAACTCTGTTAGTAATTATTATGATCTTTGTCACTAATTATAATCTTTAAAATATCGCAAGTATTTTACAATTATGGAAACTGACATATATATATATATAGAAAAGAATATTACTTTGAATTTCGGAATGCAGATAAAATATTCCAGATGTTTCTTTAAGACAAGATGAAATTTACGAGACAAGAAGAATGGGGAGATTTTCCGGTAACCGTCGACTTTGCCGGAAAAAATGCGCCATCGCTGACTTCGCCATCGGAAGAAGAAAATTTCTTATCTCACTTCACACGCGACTTCTTTTTTGGGCATGGAATCAACTTCTGAGAAAATATCACATTGACCCTATTATTTAAACATTGTTTCAGAATCGCACATCGACTCTTGAAACGTGTCCTAACTCCTACATAAATTTCCTAGGAATAAATCGATACATTTACTATAATTTTGGTATTATAATAATAGTAATATAATAACATCTTAAACATAATTGTATGGGATGACAAAATATCCCATCACTAAAACGCGGCGCATTTTCTCTATCCCAATTATTATTTATTTTATCTTACTTTATATGTATTGTAAAACTTAAATCGCATGAAAGAACTATGATAAAAACTTAAATAATTAAATAAACAATGACCCATTTGACGAATTGGTTCAGTTCCATAATTAGAGATAGAATCAATTGTTTCATTTTCAAAATACCCAATGATACTCTATTTGGTTCCCTTCTCTTTGGAATTGAATCAAGTCGAATCACGCCCACTCCTAGTTAGAACCCCCACAAAGGTTTAGTACAACCAGCAATTTCACAAGACAATAATAATTGTGTAATATCGAAGAATAGAAACAACCAACATTTGTCTATCGGGTAAAAAACAAATTATGTACCAAACTTTGAATTGCCATTTCAAAATGTTTAGTATAGTAGACAATACAATCAATGTACATTTCTGTTAAAAAAAACTCGAAAATTTATAATCGAAAAATAGTTCGAAGAGTATCAGAAAGGTTCTGAATGGTTTGTTACTCTTGCGGTGTTTGCATCTTCTGAAGTGGCGTCTCTTCGTAGCACCTGGAAGTACATTCAAGAAATCAACATCATTCATTCGAGTCATAAAAAACATTCGAGTTATAAAGTTCATCGTTTCTAAAAGTGAAGCGAAGCTTGCACTAGTCGACTATGCCCTATTTACACTACAACATTTGCGTGGCTAGGAGAGAAAATGGTATAGATACTTAGGGTGAACAAGGAAGTCGTACATTTTGTGGTAAGCCAATGCCTGAGCAAGATTAATTAGAAGTGGACTTGAAGTAAGCCTTTGATATACACTTGGAGGAAGGGGCACCTGTATCGCTCAAATGCCGTTAAATAAAAACAGGGATAAGGTATCATCACGAAGAGATAACTGGGGAGAAAAAAGAGTACCTCGTTTTGTCTGCTTCTACCCTTTTTAGGCCGAGTATCGCAAGTGAAAAGCTCCTGCATTGGTATTGCTTCTATAGCTACGATTCCACCACTCTCCTGCTGCCATCCTCCGAGAACATTGTCAAGACAAAAGTGCAATGGGCGATATATCCGTCGCCCTCAAAAATGGAATTGGCACTGTATTACCGGCAGAATATATGGACCACAGCTATCATAGAGATAGCGCCAGAATAAGAATACAGAACACAGGATAAAGCTCAAATATAAAAACTCAAACTGATAGAAACTTTGTAGACAAAACATGCATATATCTAAAAACCCCTCAGATCTGACATACAAATTTGAGCACAATCACATCCCCATGACCCAAATAAAGAAAGAAACTGCAGCAACTCAGACCATTAAAAAAGGAGGATGATAACTGGAAGTTATTTGGCATCCATCATGTAAAACTTTAGCAGCTTCTATATCTTATTTGTCTCGCGTTCAGCAAAAGCAAACCTCACTGTTGAAAAAGACGGATTACCGAGCAAGCTACTCCTATTAGTTTTAGATGTCTAGCAGGCTCAAATTCAATTTTAGCAGTGGATAATAATGGATACTAGAGTATACCATAAGACCAATAAGTTGATTCGAGATATAGGCTTTGCGCCTACCTTGTGTGACACTCTTCGGGGTGTGACCTCAGTCACGTGATTTGGCTAAATGGATAATACTTGTTTACACGTTATATGTAGTATGACATAAGGGACTACCAGAACTAGCAAACCCCTCTGCAATGGTAACCACTACCCAGCCAGCATCCCAACCATCACTTCTTGTTAACTTCTTGCACCACATGGAATTATTAGGTACTTCTGAATTATTTTCCAGAGTAATTTTTTGTACTCCAATCACCGTGTGGATTTTTTTGTATAGATTTTATCCCTTTTACGCATTATAAGAGTTTATATTATTTATTCACCGGCTCTCGTGACAATCTCAGTTGCAATTAGGAATCAAATCAGATCCTCCCAATCCTACACCATCAATCTCATGCTTTTAAAATAAAATTCTAGTCTTCTATTTTCTTTTAATCACTTGCATAAACAGATTCATCGGTGAATTCAAAGTTGAGGATAGAAACTACCTTGTCTAATGCTTTTCTGCTGACAGTCTTATTAGCAAGTGAAGTACCAGTGATGCCAACAGTTCCTTGGGGAACACTATTTGCCTTGAGGTTTTTTCCGGGTGACACAAACATGGGTGAAGATGCTTGAGATCCTACAATTGGGACATTGCCCATCCTGACACAATAAATTTGTAAATAAGTTGGTTCACATTCAAAATTTTGTGCAGAAGTCATCCGCATATTATTTATGCACGTGTGTATGAAGTAACTTCACTACTAGTATGAAATTGCAATATTGCTCAATAAGGTGATATTAAAATGTGAAACAGAAACAAAAAATAAAAATAAAAAACCAGAACTCAATATACTCTAATAGGTGATAAATACTTCAATAGTTTACTTGAAAGTAAACCGAATGCAAATATATACCGATAGACAATTTTTTTTCTGAAATACAAATGTAGCACAAAACAACCCTCCAGATGTTATGAAGGCCTTATCAAGAAATATTTGGAGAGATTAGCAAGAAGTTAGTGCGAAGTGCAAATATAGAGATCAGAGAACAGAGAAAAAGGAATTAAGGTACTGCTGTTCAGTTTACAGTTCATGGGTAGAAAGCTTAATATCCTCCTGCTCCCCGTGACAACTGAACACAGAGAGAGAGAGAGAGAGAGAGAGAGTATCAATTTGCTTTTCGTTTTCCATTCACTACTCATCCCAAGGATCAACTGCTCATTATATGCAAGCAAATGAGATAATATGGGAAAGAAAGTTGAATAACAGGCACAACCATACTGCACTAGTGATTGAAGAGCAACAGATGCGTCCATTTTCTTTCTTGGTGGTTGCTAACCAGGTGCTCATGAAAAAACTGGAAATTAGGAGAGAAGAATACCAAGAGTCATTTGATTTATCACCAACTCCACTGACTGAAAGACTTCCAGTATGCCTTAGAGCAGGAGAGGGTTCTTTTAAGCTTTTTAATGTTGTCAGAGTAGCTGCTTTGCCGGTTTCAACTCTGTCATGAACTATTACAGTCCCAGAGTCACCTGGTAAATTATTTCTGAAGTCATTACACAAGCAAAACTCAGAAATTCGAGTTTCAATCCAATACAACCCCAACAGTCATCCACCCCCAAAAAAAAGACCACAAAGAAAAACAATTAGAAAGAAAGAAGAAAAATAAAGCAATGCAAGTACGATCCTGCTGGTATACCATACTTTTCTTACCAAAAACCAATAGTATCTTAAGAAGAGTTACTACCTATAAGAAAAACCATGGTAGAAATTCATCCTTAAGTAACTATGCTAGTCAAAGGTCTCATATGTGGATACGCAGTCTCAAATTACTTAACTGAGTGTGAGATACATTACCTTCTCCATCTGGTTCCGCTCCACCAGGTGGTGTCTGTGATAGACCCCCAATCCGGTTTACCTATGCAAGAAGGGGTAAAAGGGATGACACGACCAACATGGAGGACTGCCAAAACAATTAACCAGTAGCTAGGGGTAAAAGTGTAATAAGATGTAGTAGGAAATTCCAATAAATGTGAGGAAAGGGGGTACGTCTAGTGCATTCTTTTTCCACTGACAATTCAGTTGTAGGGGAGAGACCGGGCCTCTCCAATAGCCTGGAATTCTGTTATATTTCAGCTTCCATTATCAATATTATCAATACAATTCGAAGTATTTTCTGCCATTACTTCCATTAAACCCATCTGTTCTGTAGCTAAACTTGGCCGGTGAATTGGGTTCTAACAAATTTGGTATCAGAGCAATACGATTTTGGGACTATGACTCTCGCAGAACGAGTCGGGGGGGTGGAAATCAGGTTCGACGCGTTACAGGAAGAAGTGGGGATGATGAAATCTGATCTCCAGAGGGACATGGCGGGGTTACACGATAAATTCGATTTAGTAATGAAAAAGTTGGAGGGACAAGAGCGTGACAAGAATGAGAAAGGGCATGCCTCCAGCTCTACGGATGCAGCTATGAGTGCTGATGCTCCGATTAAGACCCCAGAAATCGGTGGTGTGGCGGGCGAGCGGTTACGCCGTGAGGAAACTGGGAAATGGGAGAACCGTAGCCGTCGAGTGGAAATGCCGGTGTTCAACGGAGAGGACCCAGATGGGTGGGTTTTTCGAGCAGAAAGATATTTTAACATAAACCAGTTCACGAATTGGGAGAAGATCGAAGTAGCTGGAATCTGTTTTGAGGGTGAAGCACTTGCCTGGTTCCTCTGGGAAAATGGCAGGCAGACCCTTACGAATTGGGAGGATCTAAAAATCCTAGTGCTAGCCAGGTTCCGTCCTTCGCAAGAGGGTACCATCTTAGAAAAGTTCTTGGCGTTGAAGCAGGAAGGGACGGTTAAGGAGTACCGTCGGAAGTTTGAGATGCTCGCCGCTCCTCTGCCAGAGATTCCAGAAACCGTATTGGAAGGGAACTTCATAAACGGGCTGAGTCCAATGATACGGGCGGAGGTTAGGATGCTCAATCCTCAGGGATTGGGCCAAATTATGGAGGTGGCCCAGCGGGTCGAAGACCGAAATGAATCAGTAAAGAGGGCCCAGTTGTGGACTGGCCCATTTCGTAATAGAAGCCCGACTTATAATCAATTGAGCAGCCCAGTTAACACTAGTTTTTTCCCCAAATCAGCACACGCATCTTCCCAATTACAGCCACAGGCCCTTACGGTCCCTCCCAAATCCATGGCGGTCGCGATCCAACGGCCTGGAACGGCGCCGAAGCCGGGAAATCCCTTCAAGCGTCTGACCGACGCTGAACTCCAGCTGAAGAGGGCGAAGGGTCTCTGTTATAAATGCGACGAAAGGTACCACCCGGGCCATCAGTGCAAAAATCGCGAGCTACAAGTATTAGTAGTGCAGGAGGAAGGAAGCGATGGGATGGAGGAAGGTTGTGAGGAAGATGAGGAGGACAAGGTGGGCGATATGGTGGAGTTATCCATTAAATCAGTCGTGGGGTTAACGGCGCCAAAAACCATGAAGTTAGAGGGAACCATTTCGGGGAAGAAGGTATCGGTCCTAATTGATTGTGGGGCTACCCACAACTTCATCTCTAGTGAGGTGGTCGAACAATTGGCAATACCAGTGACTGGGTCAGCGAGCTATGGGGTCCTCATGGGAAATGGGTTGACAGTAAAGGGGGGAGGAGTATGTAAGGGGGTTGTGGTCTCCTTGCAAGAGATCGTGGTTGTTGAGGATTTCCTACCTATGCAATTGGGATGTACCGACGTGATTCTTGGGATGAAATGGTTGGAATCGTTGGGCAAAACGCAGGTGAATTGGGGGACCTTAACGATGCGATTTAAGGTGAGAGGGGAGCCGATTGTGCTGCAAGGCAACCCCAGTCTAGATAAAACCCAAGTGTCCTTGAAGTCTTTGGTTAAGTCCTTTAAGGAGGGAGAGCAGGGCATTTTGCTGGAATTGGGAAGCCTGGTAGTTGGAGCAGAGGTTACCATGACTGAGGTTCCCAGCATTTTTGAAGAATTGCTACAACGCCACTGCAAGGTTTTCGAATGGCCTAATGAACTTCCTCCCCAACGTTCTCGAGATCATTCAATCACCTTACAGTCAGGGGCAGCACCTGTAAACATGCGGCCATATCGCTACCCGTATGTACAGAAGAATGAAATTGAAAAGCTAGTCAGGGACATGTTGAGTGCGGGGATCATACAGCCCAGTTTCAGTCCATTCTCCAGCCCTGTCTTGCTGGTAAAGAAAAAAGATGGGAGTTGGAGGTTTTGCGTAGACTATCGGTCGTTAAACAAGGTTACGGTACCTGACCGTTTCCCAATTCCAGTGATCGATGAGTTACTTGATGAGCTGAATGGGGCGAAGGTATTTTCCAAGCTGGACTTGAAATCCGGTTACCACCAGATCAGGGTTCGACCAGAGGACATTCCCAAGACTGCTTTTCGGACTCACGAGGGTCACTATGAATTCTTGGTCATGCCGTTTGGGTTAACGAATGCACCAGCGACCTTCCAGTATTTGATGAACGAGGTGTTCAAACCTTATTTGCGGAAGTTCGTGCTTGTCTTTTTTGATGACATCTTGGTATATAGTCGGACAGTGGACGAACACTTGCAGCACCT
This sequence comes from Fraxinus excelsior, assembly GCA_019097785.1. Lineage (NCBI taxonomy): Eukaryota > Viridiplantae > Streptophyta > Magnoliopsida > Lamiales > Oleaceae > Fraxinus > Fraxinus excelsior. Next base: position 31,420,815 of record CM032625.1, on the reverse strand, counting down.
GGGTTTGGTTTTGGGAATTTTACAGGACCACCAGCTTTACGCCAACAAGAGTAAATGTCTGTTCGGTCAGAAGGAAGTTGAATACTTGGGCCATGTGATTTCTGAAACGGGTGTGGCTGCCGATGGGTCCAAGATTGAAGCAATGGTCAGTTGGCCGAGTCCACGCAATATCAGGGAATTACGGGGGTTCTTGGGCCTCACAGGCTATTACCGGCGTTTTGTGAATGGATACGCCAAGATTGCTTGGCCCCTGACTGAACTACTCAAGCGGGATCGTTTTCGTTGGGATGAGAAAACAGAGGAGGCTTTCCAGAACCTCAAGTCAGCCATGGTCAATGTTCCTGTGCTTGCTTTGCCCGACTTCTCACAAGGCTTTGTGGTGGAGACTGATGCTTCCGGTCAGGGTCTTGGGGCGGTTTTGATGCAGAATAACCACCCTATTGCATATTTCAGTAGGGTATTACCACAGACATCCAGACAGAAATCAGTTTATGAAAGGGAGTTAATGGCTATAGTGTTTGCTATTCAAAAGTGGCGACATTACCTGTTGGGTCAGCATTTTGTGGTTAGGACAGATCAGCGAAGTCTCAAGTTCTTACTAGAGCAACGCCTGGTCAGTGAAGATCATCAGAGGTGGTTGACTAAACTGATGGGGTTTCAATTCGACATACAATACAGGCCGGGATTAGAGAACAAGGCTGCAGATGCCCTTTCCCGAATTCAACCTGCATTAAATCTCCTAGTGCTATCCACTCCTAAGGTCCTACAGCTGGGAGAAATCAAGAAAACGGTAGAGGCGGATGACTACCTGGGAAGGCTCGTGATTGACCTGCAGACGGGGAATAACGTAAAAGTTGGGTATGAGTTGATCGAGGGGGTTCTGTGTTACCATGGAAAAATTGGTTTGCCCCGTCAGTCTCCTTTTGTCGCTCTCATGTTGCAGGAATGTCATGACACCAAGGTAGGGGGTCACTCAGGGTTTCTTAAGACATACAAGCGGATCTCGAGGGAAGTCTATTGGCAGGGAATGAAGAAAGTGGTGAAGGATTATGTGGCTAGGTGTAAGGTGTGCCAACAGAACAAGTATGTCGCTCTGTCACCTGGGGGACTCTTACAGCCTTTGTCGATTCCAGAGTCCATTTGGGAGGATATTTCGATGGACTTCATTGAGGGGCTTCCTCGTTCGGGGGGTGTTGATACAATTTTGGTCGTCGTGGACCGTTTGAGTAAGTATGGGCGTTTCATAGGGTTGAAACACCCTTTCACTGCTCCCAACGTTGCTGACATATTCATACGCGAAGTAGTTCGCTTGCATGGTATCCCTCGCTCTATTGTGTCTGACAGAGACAAAATTTTTATGAGTACTTTCTGGACTGCCCTATTCAAAGCACAGGGAACTACACTCAAGTACAGCACAGCCTACCACCCACAGACCGATGGACAGACAGAGGTCCTAAATCGATGCCTGGAAACGTATTTAAGGTGTTTTGCTTCCGGTAGGCCTAAGATATGGGGCAATTTCTTACCCTGGGCGGAATTTTGGTATAATACGTCCTTCCACACGGCGACCAAACGGACTCCTTTTCAGATTGTCTATGGCCGTGATCCCCCGCAGATTTTAGCATTTGAAAGGGGAACAACAGTTAGCTCAACGGTGGAACAACTGCTTTGTGATCGCGATGCTGCCTTACAGGAGTTAAAAGCACAGCTCCTTAAGGCTCAATCGACTATGAAAGAGGCAGCAGATAAGCATCGCCGTGACATTCAATTCGCTGTGGGCGATTTGGTTTATCTCAAACTCAGGCCTTATCGACAGAAGTCTTTGGCAAAGCGCCTTTCAGAAAAGCTTTCCCCACGGTATTATGGCCCGTTCGAGGTGGAATCAAGGGTAGGCCAGGTAGCATACAAGCTGAAGCTTCCTCCTACTGCAGCTATTCACCCTGTTTTCCACATATCGCAGCTCCGAAAGGCCATTGGCGACTCCCAGCCAGTGACTGAACTTCCTCCCCAGCTGACTGCTACTGGGGAGTTCATTTTGGAGCCAGAGACCGTATTAGGAGTTCGCCCTCATCCTTCGAGCACAGCGGCAGGCCCTGAGATCTTAATCAAGTGGAAGAATCTACCAGAATTTGAGTCAACCTGGGAAAATTTTGAAACAGTCATGGGGCAGTTTCCTAGCTTCCACCTTGAGGACAAGGTGGATTTCGGGGCGGCGAGTATTGATAGACCCCCAATCCGGTTTACCTATGCAAGAAGGGGTAAAAGGGATGACACGACCAACATGGAGGACTGCCAAAACAATTAACCAGTAGCTAGGGGTAAAAGTGTAATAAGATGTAGTAGGAAATTCCAATAAATGTGAGGAAAGGGGGTACGTCTAGTGCATTCTTTTTCCACTGACAATTCAGTTGTAGGGGAGAGACCGGGCCTCTCCAATAGCCTGGAATTCTGTTATATTTCAGCTTCCATTATCAATATTATCAATACAATTCGAAGTATTTTCTGCCATTACTTCCATTAAACCCATCTGTTCTGTAGCTAAACTTGGCCGGTGAATTGGGTTCTAACTGTTTATTTGAACCGATGACAGCGATTGCTCCATTTAAGACATGCAAATCATCATGACGCCTAGATGGAACAGTGCTGACGATAGCTTCATGTGATGTTGAATCTCCCAGTGGCTACAAAAAATTCTGATGGTAAATCGAAGAATTTGAGGTGTATAAGAAAGAGAAAGATAGGATCTCCTTTCCTTTTTTACAATTTATGCAAGGAAACACGTGATTGTAAAACTAAAATGAACTTGTTTTGAAATCTAAGAACTTGTTTTGCAATGATAGGATCTCCTTTCCTTTTTTACAATCTAAGAACTTGTTTTGAAATGATACAATAATAAAATCAGTTTACCCCAACTCCTGGTAATGAAGTGCCTGATGTGGTATCATGTGCTTGCAATGCCATTGATGCCCTGATTTGCTTTGCCTTTTCAATCTTTAGCAACATAGCTGAAGCTTCATTTTTGCATTTTTCAATGAATTTTTGCTTGCATACAGAAAGGGCAGAGAAAAAGGTAAGAAGCAAAAGATAGTAATAAATGCAGCATACACCTAAAGTTAATATAACATTTATGAGATAATTCAACCGTCTTAATGCCTCACGAATTCACCACTTGTTCAACTTTTTCTTTTTTGGAGAATTCCTCTTGCTTGTTCATTGGCGTGATGCATTTTTTGGATGCTCATCCAATCTTGGTTTCTTTTTAATTTTGGTTACATGTGTTCTCATACTTAAAATGCAAATGCACACACAAAATGTCAAACCATTGAAATCGATTATGTTACTCATTGAGAAGAAAACTCATATACAACAAGAGGATTCTACTCTAGGCACTCTCATGATGATAGGTGTGCTAGACCTCGTAAGGAAATAAATTGTAGTGTCTATCCAAAGTGCATCAGAATTTTTGTGGAAAAAAAGAAGGAAATATCCATTCAATTGAAGCACTGGTTCAATATTGAAATTTCTGAAAAGAGCAATAAACGTCCGGTAGAAATGGCTAAGAAAAAAAATCATGAAGTGCTCAATCAGTCTATTAAAATTTTATATAGACGCAGTGTAAGTTGAATATGTACAACTAAAAACAGATAAGAAATACTCCAAGCATCTCAGCTGCCATGGGTCGAAGGCCCGTGAGGCACTTTGCAACAATGTCATGGAAGACAAGTGACCTGAAAAAATAAATTATGTTCCAAATCACAAAATATAATGCAGATAAATTGCATATCTATTATATTGAGGAGGTTAAAATTTCTACCTTCTCTTTCCACAACCTAAGGCTGGAATTTCAGAAACCTAATGATGACTTTTTGGCTTATGAAAATTATGCGATCATAGCCATAAAATGCGGGTTTGCAAAAGCTGTGAGAACATGGACCTTGGGTGCCAGGCTTTTTCTAAGCAGATCAACATCCCAATTTTCAACATGAAGACATTTAGGATCAAATTTTCAAATGAAGTACTGCAATCTTCTTTAACTTCTTACATTTGAACCCTTTCCTGAACCTTCCCATCTCCTAGATACTAGAAGGCTAGTTCATTTAAATAACTAAACTAAAACTCAACATTTCATGAGTTCAAATTTGAGGGAAGAAGCAAGAACTTAACCCTAACAAAGAGGACGTTGGCTCCAGAACCAGGAAAAAAAAAAAAAAAAAAAGATAGCTCTTCACAGTGGAGTGTAACACACTTGATATAATTAGCTATGAATTTATGAAAGAAAAGTGAAAGTGGTGGCATTTTTGGGATTATTATGTACGATTATCAATCAATATTCTTACATTTAAAGAATTTATAAAATATATCAAGCAAGAAAATGAAAGAAGTTCACAATTCCTGAAGATGCAGTCCCTAATTTATCTAAATGGCTAATTCTAAGCATTATCACAAAAAATATTAGGGGCGCTATGATACATTGTAAATTCACAAAAAAAATTCAACATAAAAAAAACTAGCGAAAGTAGCCGAACTGAGGACCATTAGTAGAAATAAGGGATAATGGAATAACTATTTGAATGAGTGGGCAGTATAATCAGCTGGCAGTGCCTCTGATTTAATTAGGGTTTATCATAT